>WAAE01008808.1:108117-307012 GCA_013400495.1 Nicator chloris | reverse complement strand
CAGGGAGGGAGGAAGGAAGAACAAATTGAATGAAAAAAATTAGGAAAAACAGCGAAGAAAAAAGGAGGAGAAAAAAAGTTGCTGACAGAAACATGTCTGCAGAGCTTTTTTCCACAATCCCCAAGTGACTAAAATATTAATTTACCCTCCGGCAGTACAGCTGACGGCGAACTGCTTCTCAGACAGCAAGTGGCATTTTATTAAAAAATAAAGGAAAATAGTTCCCTCAATGACCTTTCTCTGCTTTAGGAAACAATTTTTCAAAGAATAATTTTAAAAGTATGTGAAGGATCCCCTCCCTATTTAATCAGATCACTTCCTTCTCCTCCCCCGTTTGCTCTTGGGAAGCCGGGGCCATCACCAGCCCTGCCAGTGCCAGGGCCGGCAGCTCCGGGCGTCTGCAGCCCGGGACAGCCCGGGACAGCTGGGGATGGCCCGGAACAGCCTGGGACAGCCGGGGATGGCCCGGAACAGCCTGGGACAGCCGAGGATAGCCCGGCAAGGAGCCCGGCACAGCCGGGGATAGCCCGGCAAGGAGCCCGGCACAGCCGGGGATAGCCCGGCACGGCCCGGCGCCGCCGGCTGCCGCCAGCCACAGCCTCCCCTGCACGGCCCCGGCCGCCCACCGTGAGCTGCCCCTGCCCAGCAGACGGGGCAGGTCCCCCGTGCCCTCAGGGGAGCCCCACGTCCATCTGTCAGGGCTGGGACTGAGCCTGCCTCAGCTCTGGGTGCAGCAGGAAGAGCTCCGGGCTGCCCCAGGGGACTTCCCCTTCCCATCTTTTACCCCTCAGGCAGCGCGGGGAGAGGGGAGCACAGCTTGCAAGAACTGACCAGAAAGAAGGTCCCTTTTGTGGACTGCAGCAACACTATCCCCAAACCCACAGCTGAGACAACAAAGCTGCAGCACAGAACAGCCCCCCAGATCAGGGAAACAACTGGCCATGGGCCATCAATACTGGGCCTAGCTAAAGCTCGATACAGTCTTTACCTGCAAGTACTGGCTAAGGTATTTTTTCTTCATTTCTATTTTCAATACAGTGCCTCCTCTCTTTTCAGCCTGTAGCCAATTACACATTACAACACTTCAGCTCTGCTAAGAGCCTACTCCCTTCATGGGCAAAGATGTTTCTTGCCTCTCTTCTGGCCACGTGGGCATAACCAGGCTCCACATGAAACCTTGCCAAGACTGCCTTCCTCAAGGGTTAATTATACAGAACCAAATTAATTCTCCCATTTATTTATTTTTCCTACCCCCTCCCAAACAGCAATCCCATGGACAACTGGGTGGCTTCTCATTCACTCTCCTCCAAGTCATCAGGCCCTGCTCTGCCTCCCACCACTGTCACAACTGATGAGGTAACTCACCTGCTTCAAGTGCCACAGAGGGCTTCAGTGCAGCTGCTGCCAGCCTGGCCATCATAGGAGAGATTAATCCCTTACTTGCAGAGATCCTTTCCATTATAGAGGCTGCTGGAGCAGGCGAAGAAGTAGCCACTGGCTCACCAGATCCTGAAACTGCCTGGGATGAGGAATCTGTAGGAGCAGATGATGCTGGATTGGTGCCAGAGGAACCAGCAGTCATCAGATTAGCCGAGCTGGCAGGAAGTGGTGTAGAGACCCGGCTGGGGATGATGGGGAAGAAGGATCCAGCTGTTCCAGGAAGTGCTGAGTTGGAGAGTGCCAGGGCCAAGGGAATATTGCTGGGAAGAGCCTGGGAAAGCAGGCCAGAGATCTTTGTGGCTGGTGTCATGCTGTTGGCAGACTTGGTGGCCTGTGAGGAAGCAAGCTCAGCCACAGAGGAGGGTGCAGCTGGGACGATGAGAGAAACGGAAGACTGCTGACTGGTCGGGGAGGCACTCAGGCTGGAGTTCTTGGAGCTCATGGCAGAGAAGTCAATAAGGTCATCGTTACTGGACTCCTCTTGCTCATTATCCTTGGAGCCCAGAAGCGAGGCAGGCAGGCCCAGCACTCCTGAGCTCCGGATGTGCCGGCGCTCGTGTTTGCGTTTGTGGGAGGTCATTTGGCTGGTGGAGGTGAAGGTGAAACCACAGCCTGCCCTTATGCAGTGGAAGTGGTTGGTGGCCTTGCTGTAGACACAGCCCTCATACTTGCACTCCTCGTACTTGTAGAACTTCTTGAAGCCATCCTTGGCATAGGCATCATCTTTGATGTGGTAGCTCTTGTGCTTCTCAATGTCACACTTGTTCTTGAAGGTGAATGTACACCCAGGTCTCCTGCAAGGGCATCGAGGAGAGGGTTGTTGGCTGTGTAGGCAGAGCTGCTGTCTCCTGCCTCCCTCTAGGACAAGGACTGGGGCTGTAATGAGACAACCACCCCAGCTGCAGAGGGCCTGAGGAGTTGTCTGTGGGTTAAGCTGGGACACCCAGGCAAGCAGATATGCTGCCATGTGGGAGAGCTGGGAAGCTCACTCCACTCTGCGGAACTGCCACAGGAACATGGGAATACAGGCTCCCTCCACTAAAAGTTTCAACAAAACAGCAGGTAAAGGGGACTAAGGTACAAACTGGGCTTTCCTACTCTTCCTGAAAGCATAAGAAGTCAACAGAAGAGCAGTTGTGTACAGAAGGCTAAGTCTGGCCCCAAAAGGGATGAGCTGGCTGTAGAGAACCCTACAATGGAAGTGCCATTAGGAGTGTATTAATGGCCTACTTCAGTTGCACTCTGAAGAGCACTGTGGCCTCTTTCCCAAATGATTCTAGGCTCTATTTTCTAGTGGGTATCCTCTCCTCAGATCATACTCCTGCCTTCAGAGTGGTCTGTGGCACAACCCTGGAAATCACATCTGCTCTGGTATACAAGTTCTCCCAGGAGCAGTACTGAGAAGCTCACAGAAGGGCAAATCAAGGCCCTGTGCATACTCCTGAAATTATGACTTGGCAGAAGGAGGCAAACAGACCGCACAGCTCTGAGGCAGGACTCCTCCCCTTCCCTGCTGTCTCACCTGCAATGGAAGTGAGTGGTTTTCTGCCCATAGAACTGGCATTCCACAGTGCCACAGTCCTCCGTGGCACGGAACCGCTGGAACCCGTCGTTGATGAGCTGCGTGTTCTTCTTGTGGAAGTTCTCATGGGTCATCACATCAGAGGTGCTTGTATAGACCTTGTTACAACCCACCTAGCACGGCCCAAAGAGGAGTCATCAGCACAGCGGTTTAACAGCCTGACATTATTACCAGCAGCAATAAATACATGAGCAGCACACGTACATTTAATAGTTCCATTTGTGTGCTTCTCCTAGGGGTATTAAGTCATCACTTTAATTCCCAATCTAAAGACTTATAGAGCATAGAGCAGTTGTGGAAAAAAACCAAACCCGACCCAACTCTGGGCATGAAACAGTAAGGAAAAAAAGGAGGACTGGAGGGATGAAACACCAGCTTCAGATTATCATGCCTGCTTGGGGAAGCAGTTAGTAGGGTTCCTGCTCTTAAAGAGAACAGAACACTAACTGATGCCGGTGCTTTTTGTTATCTTGGAGTGACCCAGAACAAAGTAGGATTTCATCTGTTTGGGGAATACAAAATTGAGTGGGAATAAGTTATTTACTTCTTTAGTCCTTCTGGGAGGTAAGGCATGCTGGTGCAACATGAGGCCAACCAGTCTTTTCAGCTTGTAATAAACGGTTTCATTCTAGCAAATCTTAAAGCCCATGTTCAGCTGATTTTAGCAAACTGGTGACTTTTTTCCCCTGTCACTGTTCAAGACTCCCACTTCAATAATTTTAAACTTGTGCAGCGAATGGGAATGCTGCGATGAGGACGGAATGCTGAAAACCTGCTTTCCTCTGGGTAAAGCAGGGCAACTTTGCCATATTGAGTAAAAACCCACTGGAATCTGAAAACGTCCTCAGCCCTGCTGCGGGAGGATTTTTTTTCTTTTCTTCTAGCACAACATGTGCCAATGCCTGCACCATCTCAGAAATGAAGAGAAGGAAAACACCACCCCTTAGTTCAGCCCAGGTTGATTCAAACAGGCAATAACAAAACCCATGACAAATACCCAGAGAAAAAAATAAAAAGGATCTCCAGCTATTTCCAATATAAAAGAGCCTCTCTCTCTCCACACTGACACCTTGAAAAAAGACAGGCCCTGCATGGCATTAAAAAAAAAGAATTAAACAAAAGTGTCCTTAGGAATAATTTGCAATGCAGCTCTTGGTGCGAAAGCCTAAAAAAATGTCAGTTTATATAAACAGCTAACTGAATTTTATCCACACCAATTATGGACATAAAGAAAAAAAACCCCACGTGATGGATGGCACAAATTCTGCCATTTAAGCAGTATTTGCTTTAATTGGGAGTTTATATTCTGACACCTTTCCTGTAAGACACTGCTTACATGGGCATTACTTTCCTGGAAGACAGTGGGCACAGGATGGAATTAGCCATATATAGTTGTGTAAGCAAGGGTCTCCATTTCAACTCGGAGTGACTTAAAGCTGTGAAACACTCCTCATACTCTAAAAAAACCCAAACAAATCCCACCCTGCTCAACTGAAGAAGCTAAATTATCAATATTATGGAAGCATAACAGAAAATGTCCTCAAGAGAAAGACACATGAAATTCCCAATTTATCAAATACTGTAAGCACATGCTTCAACCAGCCCCTATTCAGGACAGAACTTGAGTGCATGCCTAACATTTAAGTATGTGCTTAAGTCCCATTGACTTCAGAAAGCTTACCTGACTTCAAGTTAAACATATGCTGAAGTCTATCCTAGCAAAGCATTTAAGCATGTGATTAAGGTCTTGTGGCTTTAACTGGGGTCTTAAACTGCTGGGACAGGTCAGGAACTGAGCCTGACTTTTCAGACCAGAAAATCTGTCACCAAGGGTTGGCTGATCACTCTGCTTGTAACTGCAGCACATTCTCAGGGCAATGTTTAGGCCACAATTCTACTGAAACGAGTCCACGTCAAAGCATTGAACCTGAGGAACGATCAGGGTAAGACCCAAGCACTGTGGTGTGTCCATGTCTAAAACAGTGAAGGTGTCACAGGGACACCTGTGCAGCAGCTCCAGCTCTGGCTACACTGCTGCTGAAGCCTGCCTGCCCCTGAAACATGGCTCTCAGCCTACACCACACACGAGTGCCACTGGCAAAGCACATGGAGAACCAGGGGTGTTAAGTGCACATATGTGACATTAAGGTTTAATTACTTTAGAAATTGATTATGGAGGAAATTAACCCAGTGCTAAAGGGCAGATGTGCCACAAGAAAGTCTGGTTTCAAGGCAGGGACAGATCCGATTTGGGCAGAGACAGTGCAGTGGCATTAAAGAAGTCCCTGAGTCTCGGAGAATGGGACTTGCTTGAACAAGTCCAAGACTATGAGAAAACCCTGAGACCTGCTTTGCCTCACTGCATGGACAAGGCTTCTAAAACTTGAGAATAGGGCTTCCCTTTGCCATTCCCAACGCTTGGCAGGACAAGTGCAGTGAGGACAGGGCATAGACTTGTCAGTGATGTTCCTGAACCAGCAGTGAGCAAGACAGGCTATGAATGTTCCCCTGTGCCTTAGAGCGGGGGGACAGCCCCATGCTCTCTGGCAGGGAGCGCTGGGTGGCCAAACTCGCGAGCCCTCGCAGAAGCCCAGGGGGAGCTGGGCCACTCCTGGCTCCTGTGCAGAAGCCCAGGGGGAGCTGGGCCACTCCTGGCTCCTGCACTGCCCTTACCTGCATGCAGTGGTAGTGAGTGCTCTTGCCGTTCAGGTGGCAGCCGTGGTAGTACACGCTGCAGTCGTCCAGGGGGCTGAAGCGCATGAAGCCATGCTGCAGGGAGTTATCACGTTTCTTGTGCATGTTGTAATGCCGAATCACATCCTGTTTACTAGTGAACCTCTGCAGAGATACGGAGACGGACAGTGAGACACACATGATGCCAGTGGGTGAGTAATCCCGGGGGCAGGGTGGGTGTCTTTTGTTGTTGTTAATAAACTTATGGGACCAGGAGTTGAAAGCTTGGCAGTAATCACCCCAAGAGAATCAGATTAAAGAGGAACTGTGTGTGTGTATCTTCTTGGTAAAGTAAATACACATGAGAAGTTCTAGAGTAAACATGACACTGGGGTGATGCCCAGAATGTGCTCCCTGCAGCTTTAAGATTGCAGTTCTTCTATCATAATTTTAGCTGCTGCTATCTCAAGAAGTGCTATAGTTAGAACGCCAACCAGTGAACTGAACAGCCTACAAGCAAGTAAGCCAAGCTTCCAAGTCACTCACTGTAGTGGTTAGTGAGACACTGGCTGCCACATTCATGTTGGACTAGGAATCGGGAAGAACCCTTTGCTCTTTTACACTCTCTTCCCATTCTAAGTCTTGTGTCCCCTAGAAGGTAGGACGGTTTTATTAGGAAAACACGGACACAAGACTTCCTTCAAGTCACAGAAAAAGATGCTTTTCTACAGTAAAATAGAGCTCAGAGCTAAATCTGTATGACCAGAATATCCTTTTCGATCTCCACCTGCTTGAAGCTATGAAGGGGTACCCCATTGTCAGAGCAGGCTAAGTGCCTTTGAAACGAAGCTTTTTATTTCTATTTCCCACAGACATCAATATTTACCACTGAAGGTGAGAAAGTAAATCTGATTTTTTTAAAAAGAAATCAATATCCATTTATTTTGAGCAGTAATTGAAAAGGCCTGTATTCTAATGTTTAACAACTTTTCTAGTCTGCCTCATAGGAAACAAATGATTATCGCTTCCACTCTTTCCTCCTATAATATCAATCCTGATCAATCTCGTTGGTATTGGCACGGGAATATATGGATATAGATTTCAACAGAAATCCCTTGGAGGCTGGAGCTATGATTTCCCAGGGCGTACATACAGGATTGCTATTGCCAATCATTGTTAATTTGTGCCCACTTATTACAAAGCGTTACTTATTCTAAAATATATCTCAGCCATAAAATAATTTGCATTTTAAAAAGCAGCCTAAATCCTTATTCCCTGCGAGACCAGACAGCTCCTTTGCAAGCAGCTTCCAGACTCCTTAGGAAATAATCATGAGGCCAATCATAATAATAGGTTTCTCTGTTTTTCCATCCTTTGCGTTTCTCTCTTTCTGGTGCAGGGATATTTGTGTCACAGTTGGGATAGACTCATCTTGACTACTCGATGCTGGGCTAGAAGGACCTAGTACGTGCATCCTGGAGAGAAACTCTCCTTTGATCAATAGAAACCCACAGCCAAGCCCAGCAGCTGCAGATCAACTTCCTCTGCTGTGGTCAGAGCCATCCCCGTGAGACGCCGAGGTCTCGCAGGGCAGGGCTGAGGCTGTGTCTGGTGCACGGCAGAGGCCGGCTCTGGGATTCCCACTCACCATCAGCCTGACCACAGAAATGCCAGTGTCAAACTCCCGGAGCTGGGATGAGGGTAAACAAACACAGCACGTGACGTGCTGGCTGGACGTGCGTACCCTGGCAATTGTCCCAGCAATTACAGCATCGCTCCTGCCCCCGCGCCGTCCCCACAGATCCCACACCGCTGCTGCTCTTACTGGCTGTTGTGTGGCAGATACTGCTGCTACAAAGTCACCCGGGCAGCAGGAGGGAAAGAGACAGACTAACAGATCAGCATTCCCTAGTTTCAGGCACAGTTTGTAACACAGCACAATTTATGCTCTTGGTGTTTCACTGATATAAATGTGGAGTAGTTCCGACTGACTTCAGCTGATCTACATTCGGCTTCTCGTTGTAGCAGTCTGAGTTTGGTTACGTGGTATTAGATTGAGTGAAATGGGAGCAAAAGAAAGTTCTGGTAAATTCAGAAGGTATCCTGTCCTCTTTCAGAGCAGCAAAGTGAAAAGGCAGGTGTGTGGGTGTGGGAGGAAAGCACAGGAGGACGCACACTCCCCGGAGGTGGGGAGCCGTGCTGCTGCTCTGGCGTTGCTCTACCTGGTAGTTGCACTCGGGGTCCAGGCAGTGGTAATGCTCTCGGTACTGGTACGCGCAGTGTATGTGTCCACAGTGCTGACTGCCAGAGAACCTGCAACGGGAGACAGAATAAACCACTGGCCTGGCAGCAGTGCCTGGAAGCAAGGTACAAATAAACTGAGTCCTGCTCCTGCCCTCATCTCAAATGTTTATGGCATTAAACCCCACCTCCTTTATCCCCTCCAGGGATGGTGACCCTTGCGCCTTCCCTTGCTTATTTGTCACTATTTAAAGGTGCTTCTTGAGCCGGATCACTCAGGTCCTGTACATCCCTAATCTGTCTTTCCCCTTGAAATTCATCTCCGTTATCTAAGTTGTTTACTTGAGGAAGCATTAGGAAGGAGGGTTCCTAGAACTAAACACCACACAATTCTAGAATAGAGTTTAGATACCACACCAGCAAGTTTCAGAAACCTCCCACGACAGAAGGAGACAAATAAATGTTGGGCAAATATGGATTCTAAATTTTAAGTATAAGCCCATCTAGTAGGATATTAGAAAAGGTGCATGCAGCCAAGTTGAAAACTCCTGACGCACTGGGTGGCAAAAAAGACCAGAAAGACAGAAATGCCGTGTAATATCTACATACAGTCAGTATGCAGAATGTATTGACTGACAGACACACCAGGAATTGGCACAAGGGGATGATCCAGTAATGGGGTAATCAGTGCAACGAACTCCCTCGTGTATATTCTAGAGGACCCTGGAAGAGCTTGAAAGGGAAAAGCAGTGGAGAGAAGGGGACTCAGAGGGGAAACATTCAAAGATAAAGTACCATCTGCTCAAAGGTTCCTCAAAGGTTCCTCACGTCACTTAAGTGCTAAACGCAGCAGGAGTGCATATGATAAAGGGCATGAGAAAGAAATTAGGAAGGGCAACAGATAAAAAAGGAAAATGAGAGGAGTGAGGGTGTCTTAGGGCAATCGAGGAATGGGGCAGGAGCAGGGAAGATTATGGATCATCATAAGGTGAGGCCACGCGAGGCTACGGGAGAGTCTGGATGAAAAGCAATACTAAATAAGCCATGTCTGAAGCACAGTAAGGGAGAGGAGGTCAACTGTGGAGACAGCAGGGCCTCTAGGAGATGGAAAGGGGACTTAATTGACAGAAAAGATAGACATTGCTAAAAAATTAAATGACTTTTTTGCCTCAGCATTCACAAAGGGAGACAGGGACAGATGCCAGGAGCAGACATGCCTTTCCCTGGGGAAGGAGAAGAAATACTGCAGGAAATCAGGATCACGTCAGAACAGGTGATTGAGAAACTGGAACAAACCTCAGCAGCAGAGAAGAAACAAACCACAAGGCAAACAGCAGAGCTGGCTGCACAAACAAAGGTGTGGAACTGAGAGCAGAGGAAGAGATTCCTGCTCAACTGCTAGGCTTGTCCAGGGCAGCCACCAGAGCCACCGTGGCACTGGCCAGGGACATGTGGCTCCACAGCACACGTAACCAACTGGTCCTGCTACTCCAGGGCTTTATGTCAGCAGCACCACCAGCAGCTTTGCAAGGAAAGAAAGTGCCCTGTGGGAAGCTTCCTCTCTATTCCACTGATGTGGTGGGGAAAAAAGAGCAAAGGGCTGTGCAGGGCTGGAGAACTGTGCGCTGCAGGCCAGGCAGACAGAAGATGATACAGACCTTGCTGACAAATACAAAGCAGTTCAAATTATTATCAAAAATGAGGATGCAAAATGACCAGAGATACCAGCTGGAGTGAAAGAAGGGCCAGACACCAACGAGATCTGACTCCAGGAGATGAGTTATTTGAAGCATCCTAGCAGGAATAACACACAGGCTCTGTTTTAAAAACACCAGCTAAACAAGCACTCCAGCACTTCCAGCTCCTACCCTCCTTTCCAAGTGCCACGGAAAGGTGTGTGTGGAGTCCACAGCACAGGAAGGCAGAGACAAGTGTTCCACCAAGCTGTGTGCTGCGGAAAGGAGGGAAGTGGCAAACCCAGCACAAAGGGGAAATCCTGCTCCTTCAGTGTGCAAGGTTGGGCTCCTAAAGGGTTATATTATCCTGTGTTTCTTCTGACACTTGAAACAGTTCAAAGCTATTAATTTTTAAAGCACAGCATCTGTTTAGGTTTTTCCTAACAGGAAAGCTTACACAGCCCACACTTACAGGCATACACATGCACACATTTACATTCACAGACTCCACAGTACATCACGGCCCCCCCCGAATTTACAGGAACGTACCCATAATTTCCACGCACATGAACAGACAAACACACACACCCGAAACAAGAAAACTCACAGACCTGCCTGTGACACTGATATACAAATCCAAACTCCTAAGTTGTCAATACAGACACACAGATTCATTTGCACAAGAACAACCTACTCCCTCTTCTTTACATTAACCGGTTCACTTTTTTTTTTTTTTTTTTTGGCCAGAAAGTCTTGATCTGGCAAGAATTGATAAATAAATAAAAATAATAAATAAAGAAGTCAGCATGCTTAGAGAGTGTTTACAGACTCATTACTGTGTAACGATGATGTGAAAGAAGAAAAAAAAAACCCACCCCAATTACAAGGGGGGAGGAAACCCACACAGAAATAAATATTTAAGCAAGTGCTGCCAGAAGCACCATCTGCTGAGGCACTAATAATAATAATAATAATTTTTTCTGTGGTCTTTTTTTTTTTTTTAATTATAAATATACAGGGAGGAGGAGGGGGAAAAACAACCCAACCCAAACTAGCTAAGTAAGAGGTTTTGTTTTGTTGTGTGAGAGAATGGATTATCCCTGGGCAGCTTTTGGCAGTGGCTTTGGCAAACTCATTAAGCTAATTATGCAGTACAGACATAAGAGTGTTGTGTCTCTTCTCCCCCCACCCCTTGATTTTAAGGCTTTAAACTGTTTTTTTAAATGTGTGTAAATTGAAGGGAAGTGGCTGTGCTGCCAAGGGGTGGCTTGCGGAGCCTTTCAAGCAGGATGTGGTGTCCCTGAGGTAGCTCACAATCCTCTGGCAGCTACCTGCCTGGCCCAGGGGAAGGGGCTTGCAGAGCTCCAAAGCACTGGATATGGCTGAAGTGTTTACAGCTCTCTACTTGAGAGGGGAATGGGGGACAGAAAGGTGCCACCTCCTCTTCCACTGCAATCCCTGCAATCTCAGAAATAAAAGGATGCTGCTCCTTCTGCCCCATGCAAAGAGTGATTTAAACCCCTGCTTTCCTTCCTATGTTCTATATACTCTACTACTGTACTGTCCCCCGGGGCAGTGAATTCCCACATGCACTTGAGGAATTGCTGCTTGAGGAGCTGCCTGTGGTGGCACAACTGTCCTCTCTTCCCATGGGGTCTTCTGCCCCCGTCTCCTACATCTGGGATTTGGGCCAAAGGGAGGAAATTAAATCACTTCTCGTTCCACTCTCGAGCTAGGAGAGTGCTGTTCCCACTCTTTTTCCCTGCCAAAATGTTCCCTTCACTTTCCTAGCAGCTGACTGTCTGCCACAAGGAGACTGGCTGTGGGCTCTTGTAAGGTGGGAAAGCACAGTACACACTCCCTTCCCCTTTCATTCATAAGTGCCCAAGTGCTGATGGGAGCAAACCCCCCAGTTTTTTCCCTGGAGGAAAGCGTTTGCTTCCCTGCCTCGTGTGTGTCTGCATACAAGAGGCTTTTGTTGGGAGCTTTCTCACATTACCAACAGAGGATTCAACGGGCTGGGGGCAAAGCCTGATGGACCCTTGACACCATGAGCACTAAACCAGGCAGGTGCTATACAATCATCTCTTCTGTCCCTCTGGCTCTTGTGGCATTACTCACTCTGTCCCACCACAACAGCCTTGGGCTTCCCCTCAGCATCACTGTCCTGACCTAAGCGTGCCCACAGCTGTGATAAGGTGCCCTACTCTGCACCTGATTCAGTGAGGGTTTCTCAGACAAATGAGCTGCAAATATTTTCTAGGATGAACATCCCACGTTGATGCCAAGAACTCCCTAAACTCAAGTCACTTTTAAATCCCTCCAGCCTAGATTCTCAGAGCTCAGATATTCCCTGCTTGCCTCCTGCAGACACTGGACACGGCAGGGGAAAAGGCAGTGGACGGAAAGAACAACAGCCAAGAGGCAGAATTCCCATTTAAATCCTGGGCTTCTTCAGTGGAGCACTTTTCCACTACTCGTCACAAAGTCTAACAGCTCCAGGGAGCTAAGCATGCTCTTGGCATGACTTTATGCTTCTCACAGCTACTGCTCTCCCAAGCAGGGGGACACAGCAAGTACAGATGCCACGGGAAATGGAAGTGCCAACGTCTGGTTTAAGCTCTTGATCCAGACAAGACCTTGTCTCTCCCACCACCACTCCACCTTCTTACTCCAAGCCCTCTCCCCAGCAAAGTCAAAAGTTTTGCCTACCTGGCAATATACTTCTGGTAAATATTTACGTCTTCGCTGACGGCTGGTTTGTCAGTGGGTAATCCATTCCTAATGAGAGACACAGGGTAGAGCTGGTTAGCAGGAACAGGGCACAGCTTAACCTCCTTCTTTCTCTCACACACTGCTGACAGATCAGGAGAGAGGGCCCAGGGAGGGGTACCAGCAAAGACACCCTAAGTTTAAATTTCCTCCCCTTTGCCCTTCAAATCCTGTACCTCCGTTTCCTAGGGAAACACACAGGCTGCCTACCACCCTTCCTGCATGTTCCCTCTTTGCAGGACTCAGAGCAGCTTGCTGGAGAAACTGAGATCAACCACAAAAACCTGTTTCTACAGAAGAAGTGTCTATACAAGAAGTGATGGCCACATGCAAACAAACACCTCTCTGAGGCACCTGGCACTGCTGCCCTTGTGCACACAGAAGCTTTGGCCCTGGCTCAGCTGCAGGAGCAGAGTCTCACTGCCAGCCACATTGTGAGCTATTGCCAATCTCCCTGTGGCCAGCATCCCTGGTGCTCTGTGAGCAGCACTGGAACAGTGGCTCCAGCCCCTGGATGGGGCTTCAAATGCCTCTTTGTTTCACAGACACCCCAAAACTCTAACAAACAGATTAGGTATTTTAATCAATGAGAAAACCACCTCAACTGTCACATAAGCCTGGATTATTTTACATCATTACGAAGAAGACAAAAAAAACCATCCTAGTGATTTCAGGAAGAGGAGAAATGAGATGCAGGGCCAGACTCCAGCTACCCAAGAGGTGGGGCCACCCCAATACACCTCCAGACAGGCTGGACACCATCTTCTTCATGCTTTGCCTGTGCCCAACCTCCCCTCCTCCTCCTTGCAGCTCTGCACCCTGGTTTAAACAAGGACACTTGTGCACAGAGTTCACTGGAAGGTAGATGAGTTCAGGGCAGGTTAATGGCATTGGATGTAAGAGAGTTTAAACCCATGGCAAGGATCTATGTGCAGATGTGTGAGAGTAAAGGGTAATTCCTGCCAGGTTACTGAACCCAGTGGGGACTGGGAGTGGCAAGCCATGGCCCAGATGCCCCAGTCAGCACTTCCTTCACCAGCACAATTAATGGGCTGCTGTCTCTTACCATGGAAGCCTGTATCTAGTGAGTAGCCTGAAGGAGAAGGGACCAGAGCCCTTCTGTACTGCAGCGTGTGAGCAGGACATGGGAAGTGCCAGGATGAAGGCCCTGGTCACCTCCATTCCAGCTGCAGCCCCATCATGATGCCCTGGCTGAGGAAGTCCTGTGGCCAGAGGAAGGATCACCATGGTGCTGGCAAACCCACATCCGGTAAGAGGCAGGAAACGAGCAAGAGAAAGGAAAACAAACTGGGATCCCAGTGCAACACCACAGCAGATAAGAGGCTTGCTTCTCTTGCCTGTGCCTTCAGGCACAGCTCTAGGATGGTGACTGAACCCCAGGCAGCTGAATGTTCTCCAGACACCTCAGGCACAGTCTCAGACCAAGTCACCCATCACAACAGGGCACTGAGTCTACAGCAATATTTACAACATTGTGTTTCTAAGTAATAGGAGTCCCTGCCTGTCATCTGTAACACGTACAGGTTCATCCTGAGCAGGACCCTGAGCAGACCCTGAGCATCCTGAGCAGATGCAGATGTTAACAATCCTCTCACCTTTCCCATACAGCTTTTCCATGGAGCTCCCCATCTGTCTGCAGGCAATTGATAAACAACAATTTCACATGGAAGACAGGTATCATTACGTGGCTCTGCCTTTCACATGGGGAAACAGGGAAAGTGGGTGATGCAGACTTTGCTGGGACTGCAAAGACCATTCAAGTAAGCCCAAGGTCTCCTATGTCCACATATCAAACACAAACCAGCCTTCCTCCTCATGAGAGGAACAAGCAGTAGGGTGTGTGTGATGGCACAGAGGGCAGGACAGAAGGCCCTGGACTCACTACAAATGACCCCATGGGATTCACAGCTCACAACAGCCCCAGGTTCACTGTGGGAAACAAGTAAACCCAAACCATGACAAGAAAGCAGAGAAGTCTCTCCCTTCCTCCCTGCTGCAGCCTGACATATCATATGTATCTCTTCTACAGCTCCCATCTCTGGAAGTCACATTAAAAAGTAATCCAAGGTTTGGCAAGGCCTTCAGATACCTCCATCCAGTCAATGGCATCACTGCAGAGACTGCTGGCAACATATGTGCAGGAGGTTATTAGTGGTAATTGGGCTAATGAGTTTGCCCAGTCTGAGGGGTAATTGAATCACCTCTATTTGTGTAAGCAAATTGAGAAGACACAGGCCTGGCCCCACAGAAGTAGGTATATGCCTAAATCCTATGGAAATTGATGGGAATTAGGCACCAAAATGTCTTCTGAGTTCTGGGACAAACAAAAAAGCTCCAGTAAAGTCAGCAGAGTCATGCCTTTAAGTTAATGGAAACACGAATCAGGTTCTCCTACAGACACATCCAGATGCCTGGGAAACCAGAGGGAGAAGAAAATAAAGTAGTTCCAACCTTGACCTTAAGAGTGCTGACAGCACCATGTTCCCTCCTCTTTCATTTCAACATATGAACCCAGGAGCTAATGGACTCCAGATTCATGGCTGTGACTGCTGATTCATGGCAGGTCACAGCCTCAGTGCAAACCAGATAAAGAGAGATGCAAGGTGTCAAAGAGGAGCAGACACTTTGACAGAAAACAGAGAACCAGCCCATGAACAATGCAGTATTTAACTGTGCAAGAACTTGGAATTGCCCACTGAACCACACACAGACTTACGGTATGATCCCCCCCGAGTCCTTAGATAAGAAAAGTGGGAGTACACTTACTTTACTGTAGAGACTGTTCCAGTTGTGATGGAGTCTGTCTTGGAGAAGGTTGATTTCAGGTACTCAGGAGTGCTGAATGGCAATGAGATGGACTGCTCTGGCCCGGCCACGGGAGTGCTGCTGGGGGTACTGGCGAGGGAAGCAGGGGCCAGGCTGGGGACTGGAGCTTTTACTGGAGTAAGCTTCTGAATGTTCCTCACGTCGTACTTGGAAGGCCGGCCTACCTTGCCTGTCTTGAAGGCGATGGCTCCTCCCATATCTGGGCTTCCTTCCCCAGGCTTGAACAGGTGCAAGTACTTGACGTTTTCTAGGTCATACTTGGAGGCCTTCTTGTAAGTGTTGCCATTTTGTGGCCTGATGCTTTCACCCGTCTTCAGCTTCTGAATGAAGAAGTCATATTTGGAGGCCCGTGACATCAGGCCCTGCATCTGGGAACTGCTGGGAGAGGGCAGTGGCAGGATGGTGGCTTTGGTCTCCGTCAGCAGAGAGGCATCTGGACCTGGCACCCGAATGGGCTGTGCCAGCACTGAGGACGGCTCTTTGCCCAGCTTGGAGCCCAGCTCCTCAGATTTGGCCAAGTGCATGGGCCACGAGAGCTGCTCTCCGGCTTTCAGCTTGCGGATGTACTCCTCGTACTTGGAGAAGCGGGCTCGCTTGCTCAGGGCATCCTCGCCGGGCAGGGAGGCAGCGGTGGCCGTGGCCTCTGAGGTAGCAGTGTTCAGCTTGTCGAAGCTGATCTTGCGGGCCAGCTCGTCCCGCATGTTCTGGTCGTCGTAGCCGAACATGCCCAGGAACTCGTTCATGGTGGTGGCCGCGTAGTCCCGCAGTGCTGAAGCTTCCCCTGCAGTGACACCAGAGGAGACACTCGCACAAGGCACTGATTTCTCTTCTCCTCCCATACCAGCACTAGTAGCAGGGAGGGGGGGAGGAAGGGGAGAGGGGAACATGATCTACTGACGTTTGGCTCACTTGTTAGGTTTTATGACTCTTAAATTAATTTGTTTAAAAAAAAAAGTAATTAATACTGGGGTAAAATAAAAAGAGTTCATCAATGCCAGGAAAATCAATTTCCTAAATGTTCTAGCCGATGGCTTTTCAGTACATTAAACAAAGTTTCATAAATGTCTCTGCACTCTTGCCTTGGCCTAATATGAAGAAAAAGTAATTTTACTGGAAGTGAGACCAATGCCAATATGCCAAGGTTTGTACAGATCTGTCCTTGTGTATATTTGTGTATGGAAGGAGGTGCACAGAGGATAGATGGCAGCATGTGTAAGGGGGAAAACCCGTGTGAAAATGCTGTGTGTGCTGGTGAAGTGCAAGCAGGGCTGAGAACAGGCAGGACAGCATGGTGTGAAATGGATAAGGGAGATGGGCAAGGCAATGTATGTATGTTGAATACAACAGTGCAGAGAGGAGGAAAGCAGCAGAGGTGGAGATGAATCAAGGCAGGGGAAGAGCAGCAAAGGCTGATGTGCATGAGAGACTTGGCAACGAGGAGTGGGGGAAGGAGCAGAGAAGAGAAGGCAAGACAAAGACAGGAGAGCTCCCCATCACTGTTGCAGTCCTTCCCTTCCCTGTCAATTTTGTAAGGGTTCACTCAGCTTCCTCTCTGCCTTCTCAATCCCTATAACTGGACAGCTACTACATGCCACGTGGAAAAGGGCCACAGTCCAGTCAATGCTATGGAAAGCTACAGGCAGCCTCTCAAGCAGCCAGGAACAGCTTCCAGTAACACCAGGAAAGGGGAAAGTCCACACAGGTGAAAAATAGGTAAGGAACAGCCTTCTCTTCATCAGGATTTAGACTGAAGAGAGAAAGCTGTTGTCCTGATGTGGGCTCCAGGGAGGGGGAGAAAGCCAGTGCTCTGGAGCATGGGGCTGGGGAAGGGGCAGGAAGGGGTTAGTCTAATGGAGCCTGATTACAGGGAGGAAGAATAGAAAAAGCTGTCCTTCCTTGGGTTTCTCCCTCCCTTCTTCCCTCCCCTGCTCCCTCAGGCAGTTTCACAGGCCACCAGGATGAGAAGAACACACCTCTGGAGGTCACCCAGTATCAGTGTACAGGAGGAAATAAAGACTGCTCTGATGTGCTGGCTTGGCCTCCTTTAGGCTTCAGCCTGACACAGCGCTCCTCCTCCTCTCCCTCTTGCTTTCTCCTGCAGAGTCAAGATTTACTGTGTGCGGGAGTCCTTCAAACCTCCCTCGTCATCTTTACTCACCACTTGCTCTGGCTGCAATGGGCAGGCACGCTCCTTCCCAGGCAGCCAGCACAGGGAGCTACACTGGCAGCAGAAGGGAAGTTCTGGGCATGGGGTCCCATTCTAAACAAAGCAACACTGCCTTGAAACACAGTGCAAAAAGAAAGCACCAAGACACTGCCACAGGACGGGCCAGTAGATCCCTAAGGTCCCTAAGATGTGGGGAATCTGAGAGCCAGGGATGCCACTTGCACAGGCAGGCAGGCACACGAGAGCCTGTCAGTGAGCACAGCCGACGTTCAATAGCCATCAGCTCCCACAAATCAGCTTTCACAGGACTCTGTGGAGGAAAGGACTGCCTGTGACGGGCACTAAATGGGCAGGACCATGAAGGTCACATTCCTGCTCCAGGATTGCCTGGAATGGCTGTTTCACTGCAGCAGAAGTGCTGCTACCCTGGCTCCCCGTGTACGTGGTTCTGGGGGAAGGCGGTGTGAAGAACACGCCTGGAGCCTGCAAGGCGAAGGACAAAACCACACCTGCTGGGATCTGGTGTAGCCCAAAACCACCTTCCAATTCTGGGCACTTAAGCCCAGCATTCTGCATGGGGTTTGGGATGCCTGACTCCAGAATGAACACCCTGTTAGTCACAGAATGGGTGGCAATGCCCCTGCAGTGTCAGACTCAGGGCACAGCACAACCTCACGGGTTGGTATTAATCTTACAGGATGTTCAATGCAGAACCATTCCTCACTGGGTCCAGTAACAAGACTTGCCTGAAGGACAAGTTTATCTTTCACACACAGCATATTAAAAAATTTCATTCTGCTTTAAAGCAGTTCTCCTCTTCACCTCTTATTTTTTTTTCTCTTCCCCACTTCCATTTCAGTGTAACTCTATGACGCAACAAAAGAGAATGAACCCGTGAAATCCCTACTGGGTCTAACAATTTCCTGTTTCTGCTAAATCTGCTTTCCCTGTTCCGCCTTTCCTTTCTTTTTGGACCTGTAAAACAACCCCCAGCTTCCCTCACAATGCCCTGATTTCCAAGCACTGCACAGAAAAACTCTAGCCAGCCTGTGTCAAGCTGCAAGGGGAAAAAGAATACCACACTGAGGACGTGATACGAAATCAAACTATTAAACGTGATTTTTGCTAGCTTTAGCCACTGCCCTGAAAGCCAATGTGTCCCATCTTTGGTACCCTGTGGCTATACCTCAACTGGTGCAAACAGATACAAAATCCAAGCCTATAGGAAAGGGTGGGGAATGGTTCAGAACTTCTTTTGAGCTTTGTGAAGTGTGAGTTTCAGCTTTCACTGTCATGGATTTAATCCCCAAACCACCTTGAATTCTGCTTTTCCTTTGCTCAGATTTGGTTCCAGATGACCACAACACCCTCTCTGATCAATAGCTTTGCTGGTGTTGCTCAGTCTTTCCTCATTTGAGCTGAAGCTCTGGCCAGTTCCCACTGCTCACTGCCAGGAAGTGCAGCTCTAATCATGCAGCATGAGCCCAACAAGCCCAACACATCCCCTGAAGTTAAGACAACCTGCATTTAATTGCTCAGGCACCTAACATGAAGGACAGAGGCTCCTCCAGTGGAGGCAGCTTACAGAAGGGAGCTGGCTCACCAGAAGGATCATATTAGACTCAGCCACCTCACTTCGTATACACTTTCAGACAACGGTGAAGAGGTCATTGATGTTGCCTATTTGAGAGAAGACCCTCCTCATATCCATAAACACAAAAATGAAGCAGGACAACAGCTGGGAAACACTCCCTGTGAGGAATCCTGGAAGCCACAGGAAGCATTATCCCTGTGTTTTCCTCCCCCTTCCCTGCACCGCATTTTCCTCTCCTTTCCTGTGTGATAATAAAGGGCTCCCTCTCCCCTTGCTGCTGCTCTCCATTTGTGGGCATTGCCAAAGAGCAGAGATCTGTGTGTCTCAGAGCAGCTATCATATCACAAAGGATCCGAAGCTAGCAAAAAAGGCGCTAAAAATAGCCTGCAGCAGCACACTATATATGGAAGGAAAAGCAAAACAGCCCAAATGGAGTGCAAGGTCTGGATACTGGGGGATGGGACATCCCAGCCAGGGCTCTGTCCTTCAATCTGCTTGCGAGGGAAAATACACAGACCTGGGGGATACAGGGTGATGAGCAAGAACCTGGCACTTGGCATGTATGCTCTCCTAAGTGGAGTCTCCCCAGGAAATTAGAAAGAGAAAACTCTCCTGGTTGCAAACAGGGCCAATGAATATTCCAAGAGACTTAGCCAAGAAGCTAAGAAAAGAAAGGCAGATCTGAAAGCTTGTACAGGGGGAAGCTCCTACTGACTGCTTTCCTCACTATGTAACACACAAAGTGAAGAACACGTGTAGGAAAATCTGCCTGAGTATGTGTGCGTCAGTGAGCGACTGTGGAAAGGGATCTGTGTCAGAGACTGCACTGAGAAATCTCACTGCTATATATAAATGTGCACAGAGAAGCATGGGCCGGTCAGTGGGCAAGACAGGGGGCCTGAATGAATGAAGAAACATATCTGCACGTCCAGGTCAGCTTCTGACACCCATCTCCTGACAGACACCAGCTTTGTGACTCCTGAATGTGCCTCCCAGGCGGACAGGAAGGAGGCACACAGAGCACGACTGAGCACTGACTCCTTAGTCCTGTTTTTCCCAGGGGAGGCTGGAAAAGAAACTCCATCTTGTTTCAAAGCATGAGGCTTGAACAGCATTGACTGAGTCTCTGTGAACTTCTGCCTGATGCACAACAAGCCTTCCTGCCAGCCTGGAAGGACACAAAGGTGGCCAGGATTTGGCAACAGACCACGAGAAGTCCTGGTGGAAGACATGGGCACTAGCTGAATCCCCAGAGAGTGGACAATGTGTGTACACACCAGGACCCCGGGAAACAGGAACCCTTCTCATCCCCAAATAATTAGGATCACTTTTCCCACTGACCAAGAAAGCCTGTTAGATGTAGGATTCGGTTTTCTGTGTGGCTCCTGCTTTTCACACAAGTTTCCAGCTGATTCAAGTATGGGCTCAGTTTTAAACACTGCTCAGCACTGTCAGCTCTGCCCCCTCTGTTCTCATAGCGAGCAACTGGTGCTCAGAATCTCCAAATCAAGGTTTCTGTGATAAATCCCCCAAAGCCACTTTGACTGGGAGGGCAGAGCTGTATTCCTCTCCTTTTATCTGACTCCTGCAAACCCCCAACTCCTGCAAAAAATCCCTCCTTTTTGACAGAGGAAGTTCCAAATCTCACTGGAATAAATTTAGCTCACACCCAGTAACATCAGGTCTTGAGGACTTGGTGACGAACAGCTGCAAATTAATTTCCTGAACACTGACAGAAAAAGTAAAGGAAAATAACTTTGTCCTTTCCAAAGCAAGGGATGTTTCTTGTGCTTTCAGGGAAATGTTGCAAATGACATTTATAACAAGGTTCTTGAAGCAGACGCTCAAGACGTGGCAGCACGTCTGTTTGCAAGTCAAATCCCACGTGGTTCTAAATGTAAACTGGACCCCTCATGTGCCATTACCTGTCTTAGAGACATAAATGAAGCTTCAGCACCCCCCCTTCCCGAACAGTTACCCATTTTTGCATAATCCTTTGACAATACAGCCCTGCAAAGGTATTTTACTCAAATCTCTTCCCCCAGTGAGAAACCTCTGCTTCTTTTTCCCTAGTTTGGTAACATTTCTTTTACATTTAAGTTCCCCTCCTTTTCATTTTCATAGCAAATAAAAGCTGCAAATAGTGGGGTGGGGTGGAGTGGTGTGAATTAAAACAAACTAAACCAGAGTCCAGGCACAATCACCTTGTGTCTGGGAACGACAAGGGCTTTCCTATCAAAGGAAACTGAAGGTCACACTTTCCCTCATTGATCTTGCAATGTTTGTTAATTACTCTGTCACTGATGTGGCGAAGGATAATTAAACAGCTCTGTTTATATCTTATATGCATAATTATGTGCGCTGCCACTGAACTCGTGAAGACTAGAGAATGTGCCTCTCCAGAAGGGGAACGGACAGACGGAGATGAGTTTCAGCTGCATTATTAACAGGAGGAGGAAAACACGCGCACACACAAAAGGAGGAAAGTTTGATGGATTCACAAAGTGCTGAGATCAGGGGAGGGGTGCGTGCAGGTAGAGCAGATTAGGGGAAGATCTTTCAATTACAGATTCAGCCCAGCTGAGAGACAAATGGGGAGGGAGCTGCGCTGCCCTAATGGAGAGAATTCAATTCAGCCAAAGCTTTTATCAAGGCTTAGCACACATACACCCCCTCAAATCAATCTGGGGGACACCTGGCTATCGGGGAGCAAGAAAGTCATCTGAGGCTTTCCCCAACATCTCTTGTTGAACTCAGCTTTTGAATGAACCTCAAAAATAAAGCAGAAGCAATCTGAAAATAGGAAACACACAGCCAGAGGAAGAACACACGAGATGGTGGGAGAATCCGAGGCTTGGGAGCAGCATTTTCACCAGCTCGATCCCGAGCTCAGGGTGGGCAAAGCCCGAGGACTGGGCTCCTCATGAGGGGAGGCAACACCACAGCAGGAGCATCACCTCAGCCCCCCCGCCCGGGCCGAGGGACCATGAAGCAGCAAGAAGGGATCACGACATTCAGTGCTGGGTGGCTCTGTAGGGGCTCTCTGGGAACCATCTCAGCCTTGCCCTGGCTCAGTTCAGCTCCCCACAGGCTCCCCCTGCTCCGGTCCAGTCCCTGGAGGAACACCTCGGTGGCCATTCCTTCCAGAACCTTCATCCTGGCGACTGCTCCCGTCCCGCCGTCCCGGGGCTGTGCCCGGGCCACCCGCGGTCCCGCAGCTCGGCCCCAGGCCTCGGGAGCTGTGGGACAGGCAGCCCTGCCAGAGCTCCTGGCCCTCTCCCAGCTCGTCCTGGGGCTTCCATGGCCAGTGACTACTAATCAAGGTGCCAGGTGTGGCCATGAGCGCGGTGAGATAACCCAGCCAGCCCGTGTGGACACCCTGCAGAATCCACCTGCCATTTGTCACAAGACAAATCTCTGCTTCTCTTTGCTTTCATGGGAATACAAGACCAGGGAACCAGCACCCACCACAGCTATGGCCATCTGAGTGGTGTGAAGGAGCCTGGAGGGTGAGATTTGCCCGACCTAGGGATTTGTGGTCTGCAAAGAGCTATCCAGCCACGTCCATCCTCACATCACCTTTCTTGGGAAGGGGAGGCTAAGCCAGAGGCAAACTCCGTATGGTCCCAAGCTCAAAATGACAGGGGATCAGGGCTCTCACCCTTCCTCTTGGCTGCCAGGTGCTGCAGGACCTGGTATGGACACAGAAAAGGTAACTCTGCAGCTGCCTTGTGTCACGAAATGGAGGGGATGGAGGGCTTACCTGAGGTGGTTCCTGCCCCCAGCTTGGAGCCTGGTTCTCCACTGGAGGACCGGTAGGCGTCATCCTTCGGTGGCCCATCTGAATCCCTGTCATCCAAGAAGTTGCCATCCTGCGAGCCCCTCAGAGCGTCTGCCTCGTCCCCGTTATCTTCCTCATCGCTGCAGCCCTTGGGCTGCACCATGTAAACCCCTTCTGGGGGCACCTCTGTGCTCTCAGTGCCCTTACATTCCTTGCCCTCTGCTCGCCCCAGCAAGGGCTCCTCATTGTACTCCCCATTCACCCACTTCTCGATCACCTCCCTCCTTTTGTCCTCCTCAATCTTCTGCACGTGGCTGAGTCCATCTGAAAACTCTGTCCCCAGCTCTTTGGTCCCAGGCTGGGGCAGGTCCTTGTTGCTGCTCTCCTGCTGTGGCCCCTTGTCTGCACGTGCCTGCTCAGCTCCCCTGTGGTCGAAGACGACTTGGCGGCTCAGCTTGGCACAGATGGCGTTCAGCTTCAGGCCGCCTTTGCGCTTGGCAGCCATCGCGGGTTTTCCTGGGGCTGCGTCAGTGCATATAGTTCTTTCAGCTGGGAAGAGAGAGGAGAAAGAAGCAAGGAAGGGCATTAGTGGGATCAGACAACTTGAACCCAAACAGCAAAAGGATGGTGCCAACCCAATGGGCTTTCAGGCATGGCCAGTCCCATCCTTGGAAAGGTGGAGCTACTATGTGCCTCTTGAACTCTGAGTGGAAGCCCAGCCAGAAGAGCTCGGTGAGAAGCATCCTCTGAACCTGTTGGGACCAAAATATGCCACTGGCCACAAGAAAGAGGCACTTACTTGTGCTGGGACAGAACTAGGCTTGGAAGGCCCCAAACATCTCAGGCAGGTGAGCATGGCACCAACCTTTGCTGAGGCAGGATACAAATTTGTTAAAAGCCCGGATTGCCCTCTCCTTCAGGCTGCAGCACCACCTGCTTTAGGTCCCCAGCTCTACCCTGGATGTAGTGGGTGCCAAAACCACACCAGCCAGCAACTGCACCCAAGCATCTCTGGCAAGGACAACAGCTTCCCAAGCCTAACCCCACAGACAGTGAGGAATTCACCTAAGAGTTTGTGCATAGTCTCAGAGAAGAGAACCAGTATGCACCTAAAAGAACCGGTATGGAGGACAGGAGCCCTGGCAAAGTGTGTGTGCTGGAGCACCAGAACTAGACTGGTGTGTCAGCAGCATGGAGAAAACCACTGTGGGCTGGTGCTGGCTGATCAGGCCCCTTTGCCTGCTTGCTGTCGCACACAGGAAATTCTGCTCTCATACTTCCCAGCACAATCAGCTAATTAGTGTGAGTTTGTTATTTTAATGTAGTTTATTCATATGTGACAGCTAGTAAAGGAGGGGTGAGAGAAGGTGGGGGAAGAGAAGAAGAAGGTAAGGTCTTAACTTCAAGGTCATGGAGAATCTTGAACTAAATGGCCTCTATCAGAGTCACTTGCATAATTATTGCCCCAACAATTAACAAGGTTCAATCCCAAATAAAAGCAAAATAATAATTCTAAAGCAGCTGCATTGTCTCATTTCTCTGTTTCTGAGAAATGCCCAGACTAAGCAGGGTTAAAGGACAGAAGGCTGCAGCGGGCACACAGCCTGGCTCTTACCCCAGAGCAGAGCCAAGGCAGACCCTGCCCTGCATTCCAGGGCTCAGGAAGAACACTCAATAAAACACTTGCTGGTCACACATGCTACAAGAGTTACTGTAGGGATATTGCTGGAGGTGGAGGTGCCTCCAAAATGAGCTCTTGGATTTTACATTGTGCTGAAAGAGGGGCTGGTCACATGTGGAGCGAACAGAACATGTCCCCAGACCTCGAACGATGACAACGGGTTTCTCTGGACACAGGAGTCCCTGGTGGCAGCTCAGTCCACACCTCCCTGTCACCAGCACAGAGGTGCTGCTCCACAGAAGCACAGTGAGATTAATCAGACCCCCTACAATGCACCCAGAAGCTGCCGTGACAGCCCCTAATCCCATAACATGACAGCCCAATACAAACAGACTGAAACTTTAGACCTGCTGTCCAACAGCCAGAGAGTGGCTGCTTAGCGTAAACTCCTGACAGCTTCAGACACGCTTCCCTGTCAAGGACTGCAAGAAAAATAACCGCCCGACAAATATATCAGCCCCCCACACAAAGGGAGGCAAAATGTACTCCTCCACTTTCCAAAGGCACCCCTCGGCACTAACACCTACGTGCAATCATGCTTTCATGAAGGGAAAGCACACGACGCTCCCAAACACGTTCCTCCCCATCCAGAAATTATAGCTGCTCAAAGAGCCGTGTGTATGCGCTGGCACACTCCGTAAACACAGTCCTACATGTACAGGTTAAGAAGTCCCATCTCCCCAAAATACATTCCTGTGCCTTCCCCCACGCATTCCTTTTTCACACATTCCCCAACACAAGCCTGCAGCTCTCGCACATACAGATGGGCACAGGCAGATGCCCATAAAGCTGCAAGTCTCTGTTTGCTGGCACCTTCCCTTCCAATTGCATTCCCACTATTTAGGGAACAAAGTGAAGGCCGATCCTATGCCCAACTGGTACCACAGAGGGAATCTCAGGAGGCTGCTGGAGCTCCAAGTGGAGCCTGGCCAGGACACCTAGGGCTCACGCCTGTGGGCTCAGGCCAAGTGCAGGAGGGCCCTGCTGGCTGCAGGTGGCTGGGACAGAGCCTCTGTGCGGTGCCTGCTCAGGGCCAGGGCACTGGGTCAGCACAGAATCACCAGCCTCTCTCCCAAACACTGCCTGGTGATTCCCTGTCCATGCTCTCACGATAGCCAGCCCTACTTAACTGCTGAGATCAGCGCTGCTCACAGCTGGAGATAACTGGGAGGCAGACATTCGGCAGCCCAAATCCTCACTGCCCTACCCCTTTCTGCCAGGAAGGCAGATCCCATTATTCTGGTCTGGAGGTGAGCAGCCAAGTGTGTGCACCAGCTGGCAAATGAATATATAAATATTTATTCAAAGGAAAAGAGGAACAGACGTTCCTGAGGCTGCACTTGCCGCGCATGCAGCAATTCCAGTGAGCCTGCAACTTGTCTTCCATTCCTGCTCTGCCTCCTTCCATCTCACACACCCTGGCTTTGCCCCTCTACCTCCCCAGCTTCTGCTAGCCAGCCCCTGCCCTTCCCATCTTTCCTTTCCCTTCTTGTGTTTGGGATTTTTTCTCTTTAACGTTCTGAGAACCTTTTCCTAAACTTTTAGCTAAAAATAAAGCAAGTTCTGAAAACATACCACTTCCCTGATCTGTAAAACTAACCCTCCCAGAGACCTTCCTGGAATGGGATTTGCTCTGAAATACCAGGGCTCTTGCATGTCTACATCTCACCTATTCCAACACAGGTGGAAATCAGAACTTCCAGCTTCTCCTGCCAACCTTGCAAACATCCTCTATCCAAGTCTGGATGCGTTATTTCATCTTTCCATTCCCTGACTTCCTTGTCTATGGAATGGGAGAGACATTACCTCTATCAACATTGCTGTTCCCCTCTTTTAGGCTGTCAAGTCCACGAGCAGAAGGGAAACCCTTCTTACAGAGAAATGCTGAACATGACCCTCAGGTTGAAGCAGACCAGAGCACCTGTGTTTCATTCTCTTGGGCAGAGGGAGAGAAGCTCAGCTGCTGGATGAGGGATCTTTGTATCTGCCCAAGGTCAGGACTGCCAGATCCCCGAAGCCAGGCAGAGGCACCCTTCCCCCAGGCCGAGCTCCCCACCCCAAATCACTGTTTAAAGATTCCAGGCTAAGTAAACATCCCCCTTCATTTTCTTCGTCTAAATAGAAATGTTTTGATTTCACATCAATCTAAGGAAGCCATTTATAACCTGAGTCTGTCACACGGACTTTTCATCTCTGCCTGGGACAAACTCTTCCCACAAGCTCTATTTACACTGAGCACTTCCTCTGAAAACAATGCCACCGGGAATTCACTCCTCTTTCCCCCTCTCCACACCCTTCGAGGAGACACAGGCTGTGCCCCCTCTGTGCCCATCACCGTGCCATCGAAGGCAATCCTCCCTCTGAAGGAAAGGTACAGCTTGCTGCAGCCAGGGCTGGCACAGAGGCTGATGTAGCTCACCTCGCTCTTTCGCTGCCTTGTCAGCCAGGCTGCTGCCCCTGCTTCACCCCTGCCCAGGGCCCAGGTGCTGCCAGCACCTCAGTCCGTGGCTCTGTCCCTCCGTGCAGCCCCCGAAACAGCAGCGTCTCACCCATGAACCCCAGGGTGGGGTGCTGCAAATCTGGCACGGCTTAACCTGCCTCCCCTGAGGGAGAAGATGGGCTGTGGGGACACACGGTGTGCAGGAACAAAAGCATCGGCAGCCTGCACAGAAACGGGCCATCCCAGCCAAGGGGCAAACTGCTACAAAGAGAAGTCCGACTTTGCAGGGAGAGGAGGGAGCGCAAGCCTGGCTTTAGCCTTGGGCTAATGAAAACACACCCTGGCAGAGGGGAGGAAGGGTCCCAGCTGGGAAAAAAGGGCGTATGGGAGCTTGAGGAAGCAGCTGGTATGGGTGGAGGGTAACAGCAGGAGCTCCCTGCTGTGGGAAGAGCCAGGGTGCAGGGCAGACCCCTGTTCCTGGGGCAGGAGGGCCTGCTCTGGGGGACAGGGTTGCTGGCTGGGGAGGGACAGCCTTGCCACTTCAGAGGGCCGGGTATGTGGAACAGATGGAGCTTTCATATTCCTATTGAAGAGTTTTAAGCCCAGCTGAGCAGCTCCGTTCAGGAGGGAGGTCCCAGTGCCAGCTTTCCAGGAGCTGCAAGCTCTCATTCGATTAATTATTAACGGCATTATTTGGGGCGGGGAGAGGGAAGAAAGGAGGGCTGACATGCATGCACAGTCCTTTTATTTTTTAACCACTGTGGTGCAAACTTGACTGGAGAGACTCCAGTCTGCCCAGTAGTCCCAAAGAGGGAGGGCAGCACGGCTTGCTGGGGTGGGAGGTGAGGATGCTGCACACTGGAGCCTCTTCACACTTGAGCTGCAGTCCCTAAAATGGAGCCAAACCTTCACAGCAGAAGGCCACTGGAGCATTGGGAAGATGCTTCTCAGGAGCAATGCCCTGGCACTGCCCAGCCACATGCTGGGAGGAGGCAGGGAAGGCAGCCAAATGCTCAGCCCCTACCAGAAAACATTTTCCCTCCAGCATGAAGACCTGTGTATTTTCCCAGGCAGGGCCGGGGCAAAGGCAGAACGTCCCAGGCATGGCCCACAATGTCTGAGAGTGGATTTAGTGCATATTCTCCCCTCTTCAGTTTATCAATAAAACATTTTATTGCTTTTAGCCCAGGAAATGACCTTGGATTAGTGGATGCTGTCTGTTCTGCCTGACCTTGGGGAGTTCACAAAGGCTCTTTAACAACCTCCTCTGCCCTGGCAGCATGGATCCCGCCTGTGCGTGTCTGCAAGGAGCTGGGGAAAGCCCTCGGTGCCAGAGTCAGACGTGACAGGCTCCAGCTCGGCACTGGGCAGGCAGGAGAAGGAGAATCAAAGACGTGGGAGGAGAAACGAAATGAGCAGCCAGGGTGTCCTTACCCAAGAGCTGCCAGCTTCACTCCCTGCTTTCCCACAGCCACAAGGGCTCTCCCCACACACAGGCTGGGGACTCTGCTCTGTCCCCACAGCCAGCGCCTGCCAGAGCACAGCCTGCCTGCAGTCCTCACCACTCGACCTTCTCCTGCCCGCCACACCGGCGTTTACACACCCACAAGGGGCTACTTTTCTCCCTATCTGCAGCTCCCAGAGCCTGGTTCAGCCCTGGCCAAAGGGACAGAGAGCAGTGCCAGTTCCCTTCAGCAAGCCCATCTGCTTCCCTTTGCTCGACCTTCTCAGCTGCAGAGTTCAGCTGTGATTTCCCGGTGCCGGTGCGGGGCAGTGCACAGAAATCGGCACTGGGCAGTGAGCCACAGGACACCCTGAGAGCAGGGGAAGCCGTGGGCTCTGGAGATCCTGGTGCCCTGCACTGGGGCTGCCAGCCAGCTGGGCTGCTCCTGTTCCTCACCTGGCCATTGGGCTGCTCCCGTGCTGCTGCTGAGGTTTCTCTGGGAGAAGAGCTTATCAACACAGGCAGCCCCTCCTTTACTGAAGCAGAAAACAGCCACAGCATCTCTGAGCAGCTGTATTTTCTGTGCAGGAGTGTACTTCTGAAGGGAGGGAATGGGACAGGAGAAACCGAGAGGAACTCTCCTCCTCAGGGGAACAGACACTACAAGTGAAGAGTGGTGAGTGCTGAGCTGTAAGTCAGGGCCAGGTCCCTGCATGCCCCAGGGCACAGACAGCCCACCCCTTTAGGCCACCCCTCGCTGCCCTCCCCTGTCAACACAAAAGCCTCCCTTTTTAGCCATGTCCTCTCCCAGTGTCCCCGGGTACTGGACACAGAAGGTCCCCATCCTCTCCTGCAAACATCTCAACCCTTTCAGTGCTGCCCACATGGGGAACCCCTCCTGGCACCGCAGACAGCCCGGCAGGACCCCCCCAGTGCTCATCTCCTCCAGTCGCATCCTCCTGAAGAGCAAGCCCTAAAGTGTTAACGGCCATTGGTGAAATGGCACAGCAGATTGCTACAATAAATAATTTACTGATATTTATAAATATTCAAATCAGCAAGCTTCAGAAATTGAAAGGGGGGGACGCAGTTGACGGAGAGGAGGGATGTTTAGGGAGGGGAGGGGGGTCTGACATTAATTCCCAGGCTCTCCAAATTCACTCGAGAACTGTTTCTCATTTCAAACAAATATTAAATCTTTTGGTGTCAAGCCTCCAAAAATAAAATATCAACGAGAAAGTCACCAGCCCCTTGGTGGCCGATGCCTTGTCTGCCGCGACTCTGGGTGCCCTGGGTGGCCCTGTCCTCTCTAACAGCCACGTACTGGGGGAACGATGGCAGCCCGCACTGGCCAGGTACCTGGGCACAAGCATGAGCTCACACACCCCCACCTGGAATGCAGCCCACCACAGCACCAACCACCACCCAAGACAGGAATTCCCATTCTTGTTACCTACAAGACCTTGCCTTCATCTTCCAGGAGGTTTTCTAAATCCCACTGGGAAGAAAGGGCTGAAAGTTGGTGCAATGAAGATGGACTCGGGACTCCCGACTCCACTTGAGAACATAGCTTTGGGACAGAAGCAGAACAGGAGGTCAGGCCTCCTGACTTTCACTCCTTGCCTCTGGAATGGAATTTGGTTTTGGTGATTCAAGCTGGGGATTAAGAGCCAGAAGTGCTGGCTTCCAACCACAGTGTAACTGTCCCCAGCTTTCTGTGCCTTAGTTTCCCCATGCAGGGGAGGAAGAATGAGGACAATTACCCAGCAGTGAGCCTTACCCAGTGCTTTGGGGTCTGTATATCAGCACTCTATGTCACTGTGCTGGATTGTTACAGAGTCTTTTCCACCTCTGAGCATCCTACTGACCCCTTAGATGGCCAAGGGAGATGATCCCATGTTTTACCCTGGACCACCCCATTGGAACACAAGGCTCCAGCATGGGGTGAACTTCCCCTAGATGAGTAATGGCTTTTCTAATGCACGGGCAGGCTGTCAGCTTCCCTACTCCCAGTGTTTTATGGGTTTAACTGAACGGCTCTGAACTCCCTAGTAAGAAATAAAGTTATCCCTCAGCGTCCCTTCTAAACATTTCACTCAGTGCAAACGGTGTTTAAGAAAAATGAGGACATATTTCTTCTTAAGGATGCAGTATCCCCCTTCAGAGGCCTAATTTATGCCATATATCACTGGCCAGGGAGAGAAAGGCAGTGCAGACCTCACACTAGGAGTGAGCTGGCCCTAGCACAGCTCCTGCTGCAATGGTGCAATGGGCTGCAACTCAAAAAGTCCTCCAGAGTCTGCAGAGTCCCTGCTGAAGAGCCGAGCTGGCTGGCAGGCAGCAGAGCAGCATGGACACCTTCAAACGCTCAGCACTGTGCTGCCTCCCCGGCTGCCGCAGCCACCCGCTGCACTGCCCCGCCACAGCCCGGCCCAGGCACGGCCCTGTCCCCTCCGTCGCTGAAGGGTGACAACCCCCAGCCCCAGGCACAGCCCTGTCCCCTCCGTGGCTGAAGGGTGACAGCCCCGGCCCCTCGGCCCCACCTCGGACACTCCCTTCTCACCTGCTGCTGACCTGCTCCACCAGCTCTCCGCAGACACTTGGCACAGCTGGTGGGGAAAGTGCTTCAACTTTGAGCAAGGATAGGACTAATCCTTCTTCACAGCTCTTTGGTAATGCACGTCTGAACCTTTTCCTCGGCAGATGTCAAAAATGACTCGAAGTGTGCTTTGATCTTGCCTGCCCCCAGCTTCCTCACTGGGAGAGCCACTAAGGGTCTGCTTCTCACCTGAGTGCCGAGGCAAAGCCCCTCATCTCTGCCCTTCCCTTTGCCCTGCTCTGCACTCACGTGCCCTCATGGAACCTCCAAAGGACAAGAAAAGAATGCCTTTCTGCCTACAAGTAACACAGGAAGCTTCTCCAATTAACAAAAGGAGCCGAGTGTAAAGAAGAGGGGAAAATAGTGGGGAACAGAGTGAGGAATTCTGATTCTGCTCCCCACTCTGCTACTGTTCCTCCTCCTTGGGCAAAGGACATCATGCAGGCTCCCCTTCATGGATCACCCATTGGGAAAGCATTTCCTGCCCAGTTTAATGAGCCCAGTGCCTTTGCAGTTTTAGGTACTATTGCAAATTGAATAACAGCAGAGGAAAAGCATTGATAGAGGGCAGATTGAAGCTCAAAAGCCCTTGTGTCCTGCAGCAAACTTCCTAGTTCATTTGTCAAAGCAGGATCTTTGATAAGACATTTCAGCTGTTTCCTTCCTATGAAAACCTGCTCTCCGTGCTCCAACCCAATGCAGTGAGCAGGGTCTTGGGCTCCCCAGGCTGAGCAGCGGCTCCCTGGGAGCCTTCTGTCCTCACCATCGTTCTTTCAGATAACATAAAGCCAAGAGGATCAGCTTTTTTGATCCAGTTTCTCTTCCTTATTTATTTGTTATTAATTTTTTAGTCTGGTTAAAAGGTTTACTATCCAGAGGAGCATAAGTAGCCTCACTCAGCCTAAGTAACTCTATAAATCAGGCAGAACTGCTAACATCTACATCACAATCCTACCATCAATCTCCCCACAGGTTGTGAAGAAAACCAAGGGGAAAAAGACGTGAAAGGGAGTGAAGAGAGAGTGAAGAGTAATAACTCATCACCCTCAGGTCCCTGCAGGCTCCCTGTGGCCCTTAGAAAACTCCCTGTGAAGCCAGATGTGTTGTTGGGGCAGCTAAATGCAAACACAGTGCCTAACTTCACCTCTCCATAGCACAGAAGCACGGCTGGCTGTGCCAGGAGGACACACTGGATGCAGAGAGGGAGGGAAGGGATGGTGGAAGCAGAGGGCTGGGAAAGCCTCTGGAGCAAAGCCTGCTGCCTCACGTGGGAGCCAGCTCCCAAGGAATGAAGATGAGGCCAGGACATGAGCCTCTTGGAAACACTGCACAGACCCCTCTCTAAAGGCTGAAGGAATCAAGGCAAGGGGTGCAGGGAAACATGGAGGTGAGACCAAGAGGGAACCAGACTTGGCAGCAAATACCTGATACTGGGGAAACAAAAAGGACCAGGGAGAGAAAACAGATCCCTTAAAGGACACATTCAGAAGGGAATTGCTCAAAGTTTCATCAGTTCCTCTTGGTGACTGTCTTTAATGAGTGATATTACAGAGAACCCAAAACCACCATGACCCAAATCAGCGGACAGCAGCTCCCTGGTGTTAGGCTGGGCTTATCCCTAACCGAGGGCAGGGGTTAAGTGAGCCAGCTCCTAAAACAGGGTCCCTCTGACCCTTTGGTAGTTGGTCGGCAGTTTAAGAGCAATTTGCAATCCCTTTCAGCACTATTAAGCTCAGACCCAACAAAGAATGCAGACTGCTAATTAACTGCAGCGGGAAATCGGGAGCTAAATAGGAGTTGGGAGCATGAATGCCTGTTGCACTACTAAGAAATGCAGGGCCAGAGAAAGTTCATTATGGTGGTCTTTCAAGGTCCTGCAAAGTAAATCAGTGTGTCAGCCTGCAGGAGGTGAGTGAAAATTCAGCAAGCGCTGCATACGAAGAGCAAACCAGAGCATCTCAGCCTTCCAGCTCATGTTACGAACCCTCCACAGCCGCCGGCTGCTGCCTGAGCTGTATGTCAGCAGGTAACTGCTCTGGGCTGGGTGTGCAAAGGGGGCACTCAGTGCCCTTAGAGGTTTCTGTGATCCCCAAGCGGAGCTGAACTCTTTTGTGAATCCAGAGCAGGTACCCATTACACACAGACTGGGAGCTCAAGGGCTCTTGAAGCCCTGAAGATATCTGCAAGCTGCAAATATTGTGCAGTGTGGTTAGAAGAAATGCTTCCATCCTGTTGGAAGGAATGATCAGGCCAGAGGAGAATGAGCTCTGGTGTGAAAGCAGTGGTCATGCCTGAGTTGCTAACTCAGCAGTCCTGTCAGAGCGGCACGGGAGAGCAACCCCATGGCTGGGCCATGTGGGCACTCACCCCATGCTGCTTCCCAGTGCTCACACCACTCTAATTCCATGTCTTGCCTTTTGTTGCTCTTCTGGTCATTAGGGCTCATCTTCTTATCTCCTATGTCCTCATGAGCCCATCCATGTGCCTGTGCTATCACTGACTGCAAACACCCATCCGCGGGAACGCACACGTGTACAGAAACGTGGTCGTGCAGGTACACTGTCACATGCAGGGGCACACATGACCCTGCACACAAACACACACAACTGTATGCACATGCTAATGTACACCAGCCTGTGTAGCTGTGACTGTACAGGTGTCACATCTGCACATACACGGATGTACCTACAGACACAGCACCTGCTCCCCGCACGCACCTGGCCCCGCTCAGCCCCGCACACGCAGCCAGCACCCGAGAGCCCAGAAGCACCCCCAGAACCCAGGGGCAGCTCCAGAGCCCAGGAGCACCCCCAGAGCCCAGGAGCAGGCACACATGCAGCCACCACGCGCAGGTGTGCACAGCGCACCGCGTGCACTCACACCTCGCACAAGGCTCAGCATGAGCCCGCGCGCCCGATGCAGTTTGTTCTGCAGCTTGGAGTGAGAAGACACTGGACTCCCAGCTGGACCCTGCGGCCAGACTTGCAGCAGGGACAGAAACACTCCCCATCCCACCAAAGAGCCCCTCTGCAGCCCCAGCCCATCTGCACCTCACACCTGAAGGCAAACAGAGCACCGGGGAGTGTCTCACTGGAGCTGACGTCCCAGCAGAGTGTGTGTGCCGGGCAGGGGATCTCTCCCTCTCCCTCTCCCTCTCTTCCACTCGCATCTTTTCATGAACTCTATTTCTCTTTCCTTTCTGAAAACAACTGAGCTGTAAATACTGTTTAACCTTCTTCCCCCCTTCCCCCTCCCCTCTGCACTATAAAAACACAAATATGCCATAACTCAGCTGGCTCAGCCGCCGCGCCTCCAACATGCCCTGCTCCAGGCCTCTCAGGAAGGTCATAACAAACGACTTTCCGATTCAGTGCTCCTGAAATAATTTTGTGTATTAAAACCTGAATCTGCACTTTCTGGACCGAAAGCCTCTCTTAATTATGGCAAGCGTCCTTGGGATGGACAGTGATCCTTCACTACAGCACTGCTAACCAACCGGAGAGGCAGTGGCTCTGCTCCCCACCACCACCTCCTCCCGCTGCCCCCTCCCACCACCACCCAGCCCACGGCCCCCCTTGCTCCCTCGCCCCCCCGCCTTCCCTTTGCCCAATCTGTTTTCAAAGTGTGTCTGTCCTTTATTAAATTGTTTTCTTTTCCACATTATCAGTTGCCATGGAGACCTCATCTCTCGGATTATTTGAATTTCATTATATCTATTGATTTGGGAGCATTTCATCTTTTTTATTGTTTTTCTGTCAATTTTCAAAACGAATAACCATCTAATTTGCGTCAGTGCTGATTATGTTTGTCCCTCAATAGAGGTCGGCAGCTGCGTCGGGGAAACAAATCAATGGGAAACCATCATAAACCTCCCCAGTACAATCTCCAGGATATGTGGGTGACATTCCACGCCTGCGAGAAACACTCATCATATCCAAACTTCTTTCTTTCTTTTCTTTTTTCTTCTCCTCTTCTTTTTTTTTTTCTTTTCCCCCTCGCAGATAGCTCTGCTGGTCAGTGGCAGGTACCATTTAAAATCGTATTTATTTTACCCACAGACATGTACAATTTTGGGCACATCACATTTTCAGACAGGGAGGGGAAAAGGGCAAGAGAAGTGGGAAGGAATATTTTCTTTTTTGTAGGAAAGAATGAAAGAAAAGAATGACAAGGGAAAGAAAAAGAGAAAAAGTAGATGGGGATTGCAAATTGCTTACTATGTTTTTTTTTTTTAAATAATTTATGCAATTTTAAGCATTTATGTATAAATTTTTTAATAAGCCACCCTGGAGCAAAATAGCCATTAACATCCCAACGTCCTTCTGTCCAATGGGCTCTTGTGCAGGATCAATTTCCGAGAGTACTTTCCTTTTTTTTTATGACATGATAAAATGCTTTTAAAGCAACTTACACAAATATGGAAATTTTTCTATGTCCTCTTTTTTTCCCCTCTCTCTCTCTCTCTCTCTTTTTTTTCTTCTTTTTTTTTTTTTTTTTTAACAGCCTCACTTATTCACCAGGGAGAGCAAGTGAGTGCAAGTGTGTGTGTGTGTGCTGGGGAGGGCAGTTGGCAGAAGGATAGACCCAGCCCTAACTGGAATGGACCTGCCTGTCCTTCTAACAAGGGCATAAACTTTCATTAGCGATGCACACAGTCAAAGGCAATTTAGGGAAACGCGCTGTACAGAAAAGGAAACCTCAGCGTTTTTACTCGGTGGCTCCTTGGCTCCGTCCAGGGGGCTCTATCCTTGAGCTCTGCTTGTGCTCTCCAACCAAAGTGACCCCACTGGCCACGGGGGAGGCAGGAGGGAGGCAGCAGGAGGCTGGGGCTGCCCTGGGGGATGCGTGCACCCGGCCACGCCAGCAGCCTGCGCGCCCCGAGCTGGGCCAGGGAAGCCAGTCAATATTAAAGTCCTCCTGAAACACACTGGTCCTGCAAGAGGCTCAGAGGTATCTGCTGCTCTGCCCACTGCAGAGCTTCACCCTCCAAGGGGCGAGTCCTCCCCAAAGGTCTCTATTTTGGGTTTCTGCACACTAAGGAGCTTGCAGCCTCCTGATGCCCCTTTGGGGCATTAGTTACAAGCCAGCTCTGCCCAGACCAGACAGATGTGTCGCTGCTGCTCCTGTTTCCACAGGATATACAGACTAGTTATTTTTGCAGCTGGGACATGCTTGGCCTCACACAGGAACCTGGAAAATACCATTCCTAAAGGGACAGCTCCTGCCACTGGCCCCGCAGGCACAGCTCTGCAGAGGACGGACACAAGTGCATGGCTGGAGGGAGAACAGCCCAACATGAAGGGCTTGGTGGGGTCTGAAAGTCATGACCATGTGTTGAAAATGAAACAAAACTATCTCTCCAGCTAGCATTCTCTTGGCCCTTTGGCTCTGAGCTTGAAGTTTATGCACCCTAAGCCAGCTATACGTTATATATACCCAAGCATGGGAATCCCCGTGCGTGTCCCTATTATTTGCTCCAACATGAAGCCCTGACAGTGGTTTTCATACAAGAGCAGATTTCTTTACCTTTTTGTATGACATACATCCAGAGATAATACAGACCTATGAATGTAATCCTACTGACAGCAGGTCTGCACATTACTGGTACCTTTCACAGACCCCTGCACTCTTCCAGCCCTGTGCAGCCCCAGTGCAGGCTCAGCTCCTGCACTGCTGACTGGCACAGAGCTGAGCATACACCTGCCCCATCTGCCATGCTTGTGGGTATTTGAACTAGAGCAGAGGGTAAAAAAAAAATAAATTCCAGGGGCAGCCAATGCTCAGCTGGAAAAACACAAAGTGCCGAGAACAGCAAACCCAATCAATAACAATCACAACCCCAGCAGTGGGTGAGGAAAGCATGAACTGTTTTGGCCTGCTCCCTGCATGCTCACTCACTTGGGAAAACACACACTCCCCAGAGGCCCATGATTTCATCCCCTCCCACTCCACCCTATACTCACCCTCACCAAAAAGCTTTATGGAGTGCAAGTCCCCCAGGCTCCTATTCTGGCCAGAAACTTCACAAAGAGGAGAGAGGGGCCCTGCACAGAGGAACTGGACTCCCAGGAATAAGCTGGCACCTGAGGAAGGTTCTTTCTCCCAGCAAAGTGCTCCTTACACCCCACACCCTCCTAACCTCTCCTCCCCTCCAAAATTCTGCCCTTTGTGTCCCCATTCCCATCTGAGTTGCTGGCCTTAGTGCGCTCTTCTCCCGTCTTCTTTCTCCCAGTTCCCAGCACCATTCCACCTTTCTCCTTGCCAGCATCTCCTGCCAAGGCTCCTGTGCCCCAGTCTGCACCCCCATACCCTCTTTACACCTCTCTACCCTCATTCCCTGTGGGCCCAACATCCAGGTCTGGCAGAAAAAGCTGGACTTCCCAGAGGACCAGCGCTGCCAGCAACAGCCTGGGGAGGGGGAACATGGAATTCTGTCAGGGAAAACATGGGAGCTCTCCCTTCTCCTGGTCTCATGTCACTCCTCATTCAGACTGTACAGATTTGGGGGATTTCACTGTAGCAGCAGAGGTCAGCAGGAGTTGAAGGTTTTCAGATCATATATATCACTCTATATGGTCTTGTCTATAGTGAGTGCTAAATATAGCCAAGCCAAACCTGGAGGTGACTTCAGTGCTGTGGTGCGGGGACAGCAGCCACTGCACAGTTACTCTGCACCTCAAAGCAATGCAGATGTCAGAAGTCACAGTCCAAAATCAAGGATGCCTGTGAATTCTCTGTTCTCCCACTGCCAAGAGTGGGAGCCAGGCTCTCTCCCTCTCTCAGGTCTCCATGATTCCTCATTTTGAGGAGTCAAAATGAAACATCATCTTCTTGTTTCAAGGTCCATTTTTCCCATGGGATGTTGGACCCTCCTATGTATGACATGCCAGCATCTGTGTCAGCACAGCTACTTAAAAACTTAACCAGTGGAAGAAGCTGTGAATAGAAGGGGAAAGTCTCTTGTGTGGGTCAGAATAATTAGACTGAGCTCAAATTGGCTTTAGGCATCTGCTGCTGTGTCTGAGCAAAATCAAGCCATGCTGCTTCCATCAGCATCTCTCCGCTGTTGGCCTCACCCTGCAGAACTGAAGGGATCACATCTGCCTTGTATAGGGCATCTCTGGGAACAAGACTTGCCTCAGCTGAAGCCATAAAGCCTCCTTATCCAGATATCATTAAAGCCAAGAGAAAAGAGGCCAGACAGAGAGACTGAGATGAGCCATTTCCCCAACAAACTTGCTTCCCTTTTTCATTCGCTCCTTTCTTTTTTTCCCCTTTAACTGTCATTAAAATAACAAGTTTCTGTTACAGTCTAAACATTCCCACATTGTATAAAGGGTTATGTTACACCAGAGTCACCGCCGGGCCCAGTGTTTGCACAGAAACCTCACTGCAGGTCCCCCCTCCTGACGAAGTGACTTATTAAAGTTTAAACAGTAATTAACAGAACAATAAAAATAAAGGGATGTTTGGGGAGTCGTAGTGCACACAGGGTTTTTGGCAGTGCCAGCACTTTTCAGTGCCCTGCGCTGGCAGAAAAAGCGGCTGCAACACCAGTGGGAGAGCTGGTGTGCTGGAAGGCTGCAAGCGGCCGCAGCAGGGCCAAGGTACCATCCCAGCCCCAGCACGAGGCTGTGGGGAGCAGCAGGATGCAAGGAAAGGGTTTGGGGGACTGGGGAAAGGATGCCAAAGGTCACCTGGCAGGAGGCTGATGAGATTCAGTGGTCACCACCAGCCCTGCCCTCCATGTGCACATCAGACAGCATCACGAACTTCCACTACCTCTTCTCCCATTCTGCTGAGGTGGTCTGGACAAGCCCCCAAAAATCTGCATTTGGAGAATCATGTCTCAGAAGCCAGAGCTGAGTTTTGGGGAAGTGGCTCCTTTATTTTAAAAGAGTAGCAGAAAGGAAAGAGCAACCACAGAGCAAACCCCTGGGAAAAATCTTGCAAATACAGAGACCTTCCATGGGAGAATCCACGACCAGGCCCCTTGCCTGGGAACTTTAAAAACAGACAGAAAATATCTTGTAGGGACTGATCCTGCCCTGGCCCTGTGCAGGTGTGAGCTGCAGATCCAACAGCATGGTGTAAGTTCTGGGGTCATTCCCTCCTGGAATGCAGCCAGAGCCAGCATCACAGGGTCAATCCCTACAGCCTTGCCAGAGCCAGAACTTTCCCAACCCATGTGAAGTTGGCTAATCAGAGCTCCTTTTACAGGACAAAAGCTGCTCTTCCTCTGTTTTGTTCCCGTTCCCAGTAGCTTGGCTTGCCCAGGATGAGCTCTAGAGAATGTAGGTAGACTTTAAGCTTAGGTTGTCAGCCCTCCCTGTTACCCAGCGTGCAGCAACTCAGAAAGACCTCATCTGAAGATATTTTTGGTGCCTATTGTAGCTATTCTCAAATGTTTGCCTCAGTAGCTCACAGTGCTAGCTGGCTCCAGCCCTGATGTGTGACTCAGTACACACAGCATTGTGCAGTCCCATGTTTGCTAAATCTCTTCCAGTACAACTGCTCAGTTTGCAAATAAAAAGACAGCTCTGTGAGGGTATATCTTCTGTGCAGAGGGAACTCAGGGAGTGCTGCCTTGAGCCTCTCCCAAATCTACAACCTGGCTCCTGCTCTGTCTGGGGAGCAGCGTGGATCTGACCTGACCAGGGGGCTGCCCTGCTGCTCTGAGGACATACATGGAGACATCCATCCTCAGCAGAATGGCTGCAGGAGGAGGAAACCTCAGGAGATGTTCCCAGAAGCCTCAGTGTTGCACCAGCACAGGTCAGCCAAGTGAGGACACTGGGACCCAGCGTGTCCGCTCACACTTGTGGGAGGATAACTCCCTTTGTCAGGTGGGCTTGGCAGTGCCAGGTTAATGGTTGGATCTGATGACCTTAAAGGTTTTTTCTGACCTAAACAATTCTACGACGTTGTGAATTCAGCCCAGGCTTCCAAGGTGCTGGTTTATTAAGCCACAAGGAAGCCTGCACCAGCCATGACAGCCCTGCAAACAAATGCCAGGGTGGAGGGCTGGCATGTCAGGGTCCAGAATTAATGAAACCAAAACCCTTTCAACTGTGGTGATTCTACTATGTTTGGGTGTAAATTGATAAACTTGCCTGGAGCTCCAGGGAGGACACGAGATGGCAGCAAGGGGGAAGGGGGAAGGTGAGTTGAAGACACACTGATGCCCCTTTACTGCACACCTGTGTTTTAACTGGGCCCCAGCAGCTGAGCTGTGTGACACACAGATCTCCACACCTCCCTTGCTGCCTTGCCCCATTCACCACCTCCTTCCCTGCTCAGGATGTCTTCACGGAAGCCTTTCTGAATCCTCATGAGGTTCTTGGGTCCCACTGCCAGGGAGGTCAATGGGATGTGGCAGATACACCTGCAGTAGCAGCCTCGTTTGGCCAGCAACACTCCGTCCTCTTATCCCCAAACTTCTATTGCAACACTTTTTTTTTTCTCTGTGCCTTTTCTCCCTCCCTGGGAAATTAGGTGCCACTGGCTTGTTCAGACTTGCCCTAGAGACAGTTTCCAAAGTAAGTCTCTGAATCTACTGCAAGTCAGGCAGGGCAACTTCTGCCAGAAACCCCTGATCAGCTGAGCTGCTGGCTCTGGTTTTTTTCCTTCTTTTTGCTGCCCCAAGCAAGCTGGATGCACAGGAACAGCAGCCAGGATTCAGCACTGGAGCACGATGTCTCAGGGTCAGCAGTTCACAGGAAAGGCAGGTACAGGTGTCTGTCTTCCTGACTCACCCTTGAGGTCTCTGTGCACTTTCTCATTCTCTGAACTGATGTTAGCTGAGCTTCCAGTCCCTTTCTGGAGGCCTGTCCTCCCCACCAACTGAGGATGGGCAGCTCATCTCCAGACACTCAGCCCAGTGCCTCAGCTCTTCCTGACTTGCTGGGCTGGATCCCTCTCTGACTGATCTTATGCTCATGTCACTCTGCTTGGCTCAGGAGAATCATTTCCCAGCTCACAGCACATCAGTGACAGAAGGGAGCTTATGCCTTTCCACTGCCACTCACACTAGACTGAGAGAAAAAAAAACGCCACCCAAATCTGAACTTTTCATCCCATTCACCCAACTATGGGATGTTTCTCAACTCCTGGCTGTGCTGGAGTCAGGGTCTCCAGACTCATTTGCAATGATAGTGGCAGTGCTTGAGAGGGGAGAGGTGCTGAACAAGTACAAGCAGGTGCAAATAGAACAAGAGAAGGTGCCCCCAGGTCAGCACTCACGTGCATTTTCCTCGGCCATGTCTGAGGAGACTTGGAGTCAGAACAGAGCACAGCTTTGCATGGGGGTCTCACACATGTTCACAATGCAGAAAGACTGTCCTGTGCACTTCCTTTTCCAACACGTCGTTCAGGATGTCTCTACAGCAATGCCAGTAACTGCCTGTAGGGAATGTTATGTTAGAAGATTATCTAGTGCACTCTTAATCATCTGGTCTTGCAATCTACAGTGGAAAATCAGAGCAGCCAGCATAGTATGACCCTTCCTCCAGACACCACTGAGTTCAGATACCATTATCAGTGGTAGCCTGGTCCATGTCCCAGAATTTAGGCTCTCTTTTGGTTAACAGGCCATGAAATTATTTAGACTATTCTTCATGTTACATTCTGTTATATTTGTAATTAACACAGAAGATCAGCAGTGCCACATTATGTTGCTGAATACAGGGGAGACAGTACTTAAAAGCACTTCGTCTTACCCTGACTGTTCTGTTAGGTTTAGGGGAAGCCAACTCTTCAGAGCAGACCTGTCCCACAAGGCATGGGTTGTGTATTGTCAGAGACCTTAACCCGCTTATGTCTGCAATATGATATGGGAACCAGCACCCTCAAATCTGGTCTTACCTCCTTGAGTCGGAAGGGACTTTTAAACAAAAGCAAACAGTCTGCCAGCACACTCAGTGTTCAGCACCATCTTCAATCAGGGAAGCCTAATTATACCCATTATACTGATGAGGAAGCACTGGCACAAAGCTATGCATTCACATGGCTATAGATACAAAGCAAATCAGTGGCAAAGCTGGAATTAAACCCAAGAATCATGGTGATGAGCTCATCACCCACCTCAGCACAGTCCCATGCAGCTGGTCATGACCAGTCCTACCCATGTCCTGCAGGTTACAGAGCTGGTGTGGAGTCCTCCACACAACTGCGTAACAACTGGAAGTTTCAGTCCCTGTGCTGAGATGGTTTAGGGTGCTCTGGGACACTCAGGGACTGGTCACATCAGCTGGCCCACAAGGACCAGTCAACTCAACTCCCTGTATGAGAGACAGACTGGTGGGCTGCAGATACCCAACAGCCAGAACATCAGGTCTGAGCTACTAAGAGACCCTGTGACTACAGAGAGCAGGCAGGGATGAATCATCTGTTCCTTCTGAAGCAGCTTAATCAACTCCCCTGCATGTGGATCCCTGCAGCAGGTCCAGCCTGAGCCCTCTACATATTAATGATCCCCTGGGACATAGAGCCCAGAGATTTTCCTTGGCACCAGGGTCCAGCACTTGCCCTGCACTCTCCCTGCCAGGTGCTGGGTGCTCTGGTCTAAGACAGGCTGCAGAATCCCTCGGGACTGAGAGTCATTACATAAACAATACAGTAGGATCATGGCTGTAATTGTAAAAGCGCCAGAGGTCTTGGCACTGGAGTCTGCCTCAGCAAAGGCCTCTGTATGGAGACCCAAACAAAACAAACAAAAGCCCAAACTCTCTTGGTGCTTAATGAATAATAATAAATAGTAAATAATAACGCTAAGAGCCAACCTAGCCAGACAGATGTGAGGTACCAGGGCAGCTCTGAGGAAACACTGGTCCCACAGTGGTTGCCCTCCTTCCCCAGTTTCCGGTACACTGAGCTCAGGTCATCAGGTTCTTGCAGGGTTAGGTCCAGGGGGAAGCCTGAGATTTCTGTCAGGAATGTGGGTAGGAATTGCAGCCTTTGTATGCCCCTGGCCTGGGCTGTTCACCTGCTAAGTGAGCATACACCAACTCATGCCCAGCTCCTTCTTGTTGCAGATCTCTCTTTCAAGAGCTAAAGGCAAAAAGAAGCAGATGGAGCTGAGCAAGGGAATCCAGGTAGATGTGAGTCCAGAGAAGCCTCTCCCCAGCATCATTAGAGTCTGGACTCAGAGTCCCCCACCTGTTCTATGCAAGCTGAGCTCCCTGCAGGACACCAGGATAGCTGCTTGGCAGGGGCATGGGCTGAAACAAAGGGCCTAATTTAAGTATTTTTATAACTCGTTGCTTGTGACAGTGGGTTTAGCAGTTGCCAGCCATCTGGAATAAAGAATTACAGCCACCTCCCCTAATCCTATATTGCCTAAACCCTAAAGCTGGTTATGGTGCAAGGATGAGGCAGCAGGTTGGGAGGAGATAGTGATGGGAAGGTGGGGGTGGAGAAGGGACCACAGGAAAATTGTCAAACTTATTTCTTTTTCCTGCAAGGTGCTGGGTGGCCCCAGATATGTCAGAAGTATTTTTGCTAAGAATCAAGAGAAGACAGAATAAACAAAAACAGGGGAGAGCAGAGACAAGGAGTCCTCCATGACCACACAGTCGCATGCACCACACACACACACGCACACAGAGGCTTACTGGTCTGCGCAGGGCTGTCAGGTAAATTAGATCTGAAAGCTGACAATTTCTGACCATATTTTCTTGATTATTTCAAACAAATGCACACCAGCCGCTGTAAGGAGATTAAAGTGACATAAACGTCCCGAGTGGGAGGAGGGAGGGCAGAGAATTCAGGTCACCCCCATCCGTCCCCCATTTGACAGCCGCTATATCGCTATCCAATCCAATAAAAAAATCCCCCCCTTTTGCTTTAATTAATTTTACAGCTAGCTTGCTTAATTACTTTCAATCAAAATCCTCCTGCCATCGCAAAATTAGAGATGGTTGAGCTCCATTAGCCTAAATTCTTCATTTCCATATAGAAAGAGGCTCCCTCGGCAAAGCCAACAGGGCTCCCTCCTATTCCAGCTGCCATCGGACAGACGCCTGTCCCTCTGTCTGTCTTCAGTTCCTAGGGAGAAGGAAGGCGGGAAGGATACAGTCCTGTTCCCACTTTCCCCTTACACAGAGCATCTCCTTGAGAGCCCTGGACACGGGAGCCCTCTCTGCTCACAACAAAGACCACAAGAGGTAAGGACAGCCCTCCCTGCTGGCCCTTCGCGGCCGTGCTGGAAGGGAGCTCTTCCCTGGCTGCAGGAGGCAGCTGCATGGCCCAGCACTTGTGCTGTGCTCCCAGCACTGGGGACAGGATCTGCAAGGGACACAGCTCCACTGCAGCTGGTTTGAGCACTGCCACTGTCACCCCACAGACGTGTGCAGGCATCACTGACTCCAGGTGACCTCAGTGGACACGTGGCAAGCACTTCAAGGGGACACGGGGGCAGATCATCTTACATTTGCCTGCTGTGGGTTGGTACCTTCCTTCGGAGCATCTGGCACTGTGAGCCACAGACCTGTGACATTCCTGCAGCTGCCACAGCCATCAGTAGCACCTCTCTCCTGCAAACAAATCCTGAACTGTCCCATTTTGGGGACAATGGAACTGTTCTGAAGCTGCATGCTCTGTAGAGGTGATGAGGAGACTGGGTGGAGAAGATGGATGCAGGAGGAAACCTTGGAAGGAGCTGGACACTCTGGGAGCAGAGGAGAACCAGTTCCTCTCAAAGGACTACAGAAACGGAATTATCCACACCATTCCATGTTTTCCTCCCATTTTCTCCCATCTCCTATGGTCTCCTCCTTTTCCACATACCCAAACTAATTGCAGAGCAATGGTTCTACTGGAATTTTACCTGCACTCAGTACTCTGTGCAGGTACTGAGCCCCAGGGATCAGCCAGTGGAGCCTGGCCCCTGCTCCCTCCTCCCAGCACCTGCCCAGGCCACATGTACATCTCACCTGGAGCTGCAGGAAGGTCACACCAGCAGCCCAGCCTCTGCGCTTCCCCACCTTTCAGAAAGCTCACGGGGATTCAGAGGCACCAGAAGCTCAACTCTCCCCAGCTCCAGGGAGGACAGGTCAAACCCTTCTTCTTTAAAACAAAATGAAGAAGAGACAAACACAGACCTATTTTGTTTATAAGCTTAAAACTGAATCCAATGGTGCATCTACCTAGGGATTTTAGATTAAATGGTTTAAGAAACTCAAATAGGCTTTTTAATCCGGTCAAATAAAAAGAGCCCCAAAGAAGCAAAGAATTCACCCTGCTGAGCCTCACACCTATCCAGACAGCCAGGCTTGAACGGCTTTCTTGCTCTCTGCCACTCCTCCCCACTCTGGCATGGGACAGAATGTATTTGCCAAAATCTGGAAGCTTAGGGTTCACCCTGTTCGGAACTCGTGAAGACTTCACTTTCCCACGGACGACCCACTTCTATCACACTGTATAACACTTTCTTCAGCCTTTCTGTGTCCTCCTGTGCTTATGGTGTTCAGCTGGGCCCTTCCCCTAACACGCGGCAATGCGAGTGCAGTGCCAGCCCTGGTTACATCACCAGTGCCAGCCAAAAGCAATCCAAGAGATGACACCAAAACCCCTAATCCCCATTCAACACATACATATAGGCACTGTTTTCCATATGAACTACATTCTTGAATGCTTCACAATAGAAGATAAGGAGCCATGTGCTCTTGAGATGCAGTGGGGACCAGCAGGATCTGCCAAGGGACGCGGCAGCCAGACAGTCAGCCCAGGTCTGATGGATGGAGACCAACCCCACACAGACTTGGGGAGTGTGATGAAGATCTGGAGCTGAACCCTGACAGAAACCAGGACGCAAAGGGGCTCTGTTCTCTGCTGGAGAACCAGCTCTCCAGGAGTTCCAGCGTCCAGTAGCACATCTCACCAACCTTCCAAGAGAAGCGGTCCCCTCTCCCCCACTGCGGCTGTTTCACTCCGGAAACGCTCAGAACCAGCCTTCCCCTGAACATGCTCTGCAGTAAAATTCCCGACTTGTGTCTCGCCTGCTCCAATGCTCAGAGCAGCCAGGACAATAGAGCAGAGAGGCCCTAAATCCACCAGACTCACCCTAAATAGCAATGGCCCATAATTTTGCCTGACATTCAGGAGCTTGTTATTCTTTCCCCTCGTCGCCTGGCTGGAGCTGTTCAGACCCATCAGTGTTATTCTATGCATTAAATGGGAAAAAAACCAACTCAACAACAACCCAGAGAGTTTCCAAGCCTGCCCAATGAGGGCTGAAGGGTCAGTGTCCCTTGCTGAGCAGGCACTGGGAAAATAGGAGCAATCAGTGCCTCAAACCCAGACCCATCCACTCTGCAAGGGACCAGCACAAGTGGGTCCTGCAGAGACCCTCAGCAGAAACAAACACCCTTTTCTCTGCTTCCACCCCTACCAAGGAAACTGCAATCTCTCCCAACCCTTCCAGTCCCTCACCTGGTGCCTGGGAACGCTGCTGCCCACCCCTCCCCACCACCTGGCAGTGGGGAGCTTTAACCACAACAGTTTGGGGTTTGGGTTTTTTTTCCAGGCTGGCTCCAGCTGATTAAGGACCTGCAACAGGATGTAGGGATTACAGCAAAAGCTGGCTGCAGATCAGGCGGGGCACAGAGCCAAAGGAGAGAGCGAGGATTGCCCCCAGCCTGGCTGCCAAGGCGGCACTCGTCCTGCTGGGAGGCCGCGCGGGCTGGAGCTCCGCGCTGGAACGGGGCCCCTGCCCTCCCCGGCTCTGCTGGGGCATGGCCTGCAGCCCACACTGACAGACATCAAGGCAGGGCTGCGGGGACACGGCATCTGTGGCTTACGGGGCTCTCTGGAGAGAGGAACATCCCTACAGCCTTGTTTTTTGTGCCCTCACCTCAGGCCAAAGGGAAGTGCGAGGGGGCAGGTGCACCCCCACCTCCTGACCTGGGCAGCACGAGCAGCCCGAGCTGGAGATGCCTCATGATTCCCTGGTAGCTCTGCCAGAGTCTGCAGCATGTTGAGCTTCTAGTGGATATCCTGAAGTAACACACTGCAGAATACTCTGTGCTGAGTTTTTAATCCAGGAAGAAGTGATCAGGGAAAGCAATAATCTCAGCTGGCACACGGAGCACAGCAGGATCTTGCTTCTGGGGAAGCATCAAGAGCAGAATTAGCTTCAAGGAAACTCTGGGGCTTTTTTTTTTTTCTTCTGCTATCACTGATCCCTGCCTGGACCAGCAGCAGCAGCTCCCAGCATCTCTCTAAAGTGCCTGTCACTGCAATATCTAACTGCTGATATCCCCTAGGGGACAACCCCCCAGGCTTGGATTTTCCACATCCCTCTTAGATTGGAGCAAGAGGGACAGCAGCAGTGGGAGCAGCCCTCCTGCTCTGACCTGAAGCTGTTAGCCTCGAGTCCTGTTTTAATCAGGTCTGGCAGAGCTGCTGCCTTGCTTCCCAGCCTGCCACCTCAGAGGGATAATTTGCCTTCTCGGAGAGCTCAGTGGAAATGCTTTGCAGAGCTGGAGTATGCCTCCTCTTCATGGCCAAACCCTCTGTGCTTCACGCTGGCACACCTCCCTCTCCTAGTGACCTCCAGGCTCTGTCTGTATAAAGGAGATCATGAAGATGCCAGGACTTGGTCCTCTTTTCCAAGCGCTGCCTGGCCAAGACCTGGCAGTAAGAGGGGGAAGCTGTGTGAAGCAGCAGGAGGAGGTGGAAATCTGTCTGGCAGCAGCAGCACAGAGACTTCTTAGTGCTGCCCACCAGACTCATTGTAGCAGAGAAACTCTGGAGTCAGCTCCTGCCGAGCTGGGGCTGTGGGGGAAAGCAGGAGTTGATATTGCAGGCAGAGACCACTGGGATACCACTGAAAGCTGCTAAATATGACCAGGTTAGCACTTTAGTCTTTAATGGCAGGTCACCATTAATAAACCCAGGGCCCCAGGGTGCAGTACAGAGCCTCCCTCCCCCCTCCCCAAAATACTCCTTTCATTAACTTCTCTGTGCGCGGCGCTCAGCACCTGCCAGAGCCTGGGCAGCCGGGAGAGCTGGCAAGGGTTAAGGACATCTTATGGCAGAGCTAACTGCTCTTCAGACACGATGGAGCAAGGCAAGTCTGCACAGATCCCTCTCCTCCCCAGTGCTCCCCTCTGTGTATCAATGCCCCAGTTCATGCTGGAGACCAGCCCACAGCTTTTGGTCCCACAGAGACAGGGCAGCCTAGGAAAGCTCTGAGTGGGAAAGCACTGTCCCAAGCCCATGGCCAAGGGGCTGAGCGCTGCCAAAGGACAGCAGAAACATGCCCCCGAATCCCAACTCCAGCACCAAGTCCCTCTGGCCTTCAGAAAGTCACTTCCCATCACCGTGCCTTGCTCTCCCCATCTCTGGAAAGATGACGACAGCACTGATGGCCACAGCAGGGAAGGGCACAGGGGAGTTACTTCGGATCCAGGCAGGGAAAAAAACCACTAGTTGAATAAAGAGACTGGGCAAACAATAAAGGCCAAATACTACTTTTGGGGAGGCTGGAATGACCCATGGGATTACCCCACTATACGAAAGGGTGAACTTGGCCATTGCAAAAGTTAAGTAGCAGAGAGGGGCCAGGGGAGCCAGCATAGGATGGGACTACTCTGTCTCCACACACGCCCCACCTTCTCTGCAGCCCCACAGATCCTCCTGCAGAGGCCTCTGGTCCCAGGGCTGCAGCACAGAGGACAGATGGCAAGGTGAGCAGCAAGCAGAAGGACAGAGCTTTGCTCCACCTGCTTCCACTGTGACACCAACCACTTCCCAGAGGGATGGTGGAGCGGAAGGAGTAACAAATATATGTTCTAGCTGCCAAAAATCCCATCCTGAGTCTCTATTGATCTGCCCTACTTGGCAACTGAAGCTGCAGCCACCGTCTGTGGTGCTTGATCAATAAGATCTGGGCAGACAGGGAGGGAGAGGCCCTTTTATGGGAAGGTGGTTCTATATGGGGAAGTATTTTGATTTTTAGAATGAGTGTGGAGTCAAGGAAGAGGAAATATTGGGACTGAAGCTGCAGTTTAGTTTGAACTAATTTCAAATACCTGCTGAGCCCTTTACACTGGGGGCCTGGGGACCTCCTGCCCACCCAGGAGCTGCCCCAACCTCTGTCCTCTCTGTCCACCCAGGACAGAGGCAAGAGCCTCTTGCCCACCCTGGCTGCTCTCAGTGCAGAGGTGTCAGCTGTAGCAATGGGCCGGTACATCCCTGATGCACAGCACAGAGCCTGTGCCTGGTAATTCTCCAGGAGTTCCGTACAGATCTTCCCTAGGGAGCTGGGGAGAGGCAGAGATTCTGCAGCTGTGTGAGAAGAAATCACTGTGCTGCTCAAAAAGCCTCTGGAGATGCCTCGAGTCCCCAGGAGGTACGCTGTGATGACTTCTGCAGTGTGTCTCTCACTGGGGCCAGCCAGGTGGGAAGGTCTTGGCCTTGGTGACAATAGCATGGCTGATTCAGCAGAGAGGATGGGCTCTGATGGGCCTGGCACACCATTTCCATCCTGCCTAGTGGGAAGCATCATGCCCTGCCTCTCAGCCTCTGCACGAAAGGGATCAGCCTGGTAAGACACAGTGAGCCAGGCAGGTCATGGACCAGGGGGCCGATGACTGCCGTGGACCCCGTTTGTCCTCCTGTGCCTGGAGACCCCTTCCTTATGTTCAGGTCGTGTAGTTGGGCCCCGGAGACCAGGTGACCTGCTGGAGGAGAGCCCTGTGTTTGACTGCTCTGCTCACTCTGGCATTTTGCTCATTTTGTGCCCATAACACCACCAGGACAAGGCAGAAGAGGAGGAAATATTATAGACGGCTGGGTAGGGCCAACTGCAGTGGCAGAAGTGCCCCATTTCCAAAGCCAAGAACGAGTGGCAGCTCGTCAGCTCCAATTAGAGCTGGCTGCAAGGGGGACGGTGCATCGGGTGTCACCTCTAAATGCCCTTTGGATAGATGGTGGGGGGGAGAGAGAATCTGCAGTTGTTCCAATGTTTCTTGCTCAGCAGAACAACTGTTGCCGTCCTTTTAGTACAAACCCAGCAACTGTTCCCAAAAGCTCAGCCTCCTCAGCTCCTGTCCTTAAAAAAACCCCACCAACCAACCTCCAAAATGACGGCTTCTGAGTCAGGGCAAAAATGTTATTAACAAAAACATCACTCAGGGGTGGGACACCTGCTCCCTGACAAGCAACTGGCCTGGCTGCCCATGGTTAGAGTATTACATCAGACCCCAAAAAGAGAAAGGAAAGGGAGGGAGAAGGGGAGAGAGTGGAAAAGAACAGACAGAGGGAGGATGACAGCAGAAGGGAGTAACAAAGACAAAGAAGAGCAGGAGAGGGGAAGCACAGAAAGAAAAGAGCAAGTGCGAGCGTATGTGAGAGACAGAGCAGGAGAGAGCGGGAGCGTGGGGGGAGCAGGGAAGTGTGCGGCAAGTGGCAGTGTGTGTGCAATAAAGTGTGGGAGTGCAAACGTGTGAGAGACTGCCAGCGTGTGCATATGGCAGAGACCGGAGCTAAGAGCAGGAAGAGAAGAGTAAGGAAGGGTGAATGATGCCATGAAAAGCAAAAAATCTTGGAAAAGTGTAACAAGAAAATAGGGAGGAAGAGAGAAACAAAAGCTAAAGTGAAGGACCTTGAACAAATGAGTCTGGTGAAGCAAGACAGCAAAGATAAGAGTGGGGAGGGAGGGATGGGAAATGGAGGTGGGGGCACTTGGGATGGGACAAAGCCAGGGTGAGGATCAGGAAGAGAGAGGAAAGGGAGAAGAGGACAGAAGAGAAAAGAGGAATAAAAGAAACAAACAGGGCTGAGGGAGAGAAAGATGTCTATTAAAAACCTCAGTGCATAACACAAAATGTCAGGGTTTATAGCTTCATTCTTGGCATTGCTGGTACTGAGAACCCCACACAGAAATGTCACTGCTTGTCATGTTTAATCACCTGCTATTTGTTAACACCTTCACTGCAAGGAGTCTGCCCCTCACCCCTTGCAGGCTCTCCTTTCGGAGAATAAACTGTGAAAACGTGCCTCTGCCTTGCAGCTCTCCCAGGACAGCTTCAGCTGCCCCCCGGGCCGGGCAGGGAGGCCGGGCAGGGCCAGCACCCCGGGCAGGGCTGTTTGACTTCCAGATGGGGCTGTCGGCACAGGGCAGGGCTCCTGCAGGAGCACGCACCAGGGAGCAGGAGAGCAGGACAGAGGATGCTCCGGGGAGTGTGGGATGATGCTGGGAGCAGAGGGAGCAGGTGAGTGAGGTGAGTTTGGAGGGAACAGTGACTTCAGGGAAGAGTAAGAGACAGGAGTGAGGCGGGAAGGCTCAGCTCATAAAATTAAGGCGCACAGGGGCAGGGAGGAGCACGGTACAGGGCCCTTCTCCTGCTGAAACAACCCCTGTGCTCCCATCCCACTCATGTCCCGTGCTGAGCACGTACAAACAAAATCCCTGAAATCCATGCAAGTCTAGAATTCTCCAATCTGTTTGCTTAAGCAGCAACTGTCACATAAAAGCAAACGTCCAAAGCTATTAAATGTACAGTTACAGTTCCTTGCTCTGGCATCTGCGCTGGTGACTTTGCTCCAGTTTCTCCCAAAGCTCTGGACTGATGGTTTTCCCCTGTGTCAGGCACTCGTGCCCCCACTGTCTGAACTTCCCACCCAGCCACAAAGTGGCTGTCTGACATCACATTGCACTGCTAGAGAAATTATTTTGAGGTCATCACTAGACAAGACTTTTCCCTACTATTTCATGCACTCCAGCTGGAAAGAAATCAAAAAATTCTCCCCTCCATACAGCAGAGCTCTTGCATACCAGTAGTGAAGATGAAAATCTTCCTCTACAGTTTTCAGGCTTATGGAAAAAAATCGACCCTACACCTAATGAACTAAAATCTAAAGATGTGTATATGAGGACCATTAGTGCAGCTATTCAGGTTTAGCCAAAGAATAGTGATCAGCCCTGTTTCAACACAAATAAGAGCTCCGCTTCAGCACAGTCCTTGCCCCACACTCCGAACTGCTTCTGCCAGTGTGCAGTGGTTTGGAGGTGCTGATGCCACTGAAGTCAGACTTACCCTCCTGAAAATGAAGATAATTTGGAGAGTCAAAGAAATTACAATAGAATGAGCTGTAAGGGGAGCCTATGTGCGTTTACACTTTTTTTCAGGCATTCCAACAACAAAAAAAGTAGCAGAAACCATTGGTTCCCTGAAGAGCACAAGGGTTGCTGCTCCAGCCCCCTGACTGCTGGGTGCCAGGCCCTTGTGTGCCCAGATCCCTCCGTGGAAATGGCACCAGAGCCAAGGGCTGCAGGACTGAGGGGCTTCCCGGAGCTGGTGTCATCCAGACACTTAGGACATGTTAGAGGAATACAAACTGGCAGAAACTTGGTGCTCAATCTCTCGCCAATCCCTACAACACGATTTTAAAATCCACTTTAGATCCTCCAGGACTAGATGTGGGACTGAAGGAAAAACCATCAGGCCCAAACCAGGCAGTTCTGGAAAACCAAGCTCCGGAGCATGCTTGGACCTCACACCTTGGTCTCTGGTAGTGACAGCAGGGGGTTTCCACTCAAATTTTCTTCCTTGCAACAGTGTTTTGTTGGTCTTTTCTGATTGACATCCTCATTAGTTTTCAAAAGCAAGTGTCTTCCTCTCAATCTCACACACAGGAGGAACTCCAAGGATGGTTGGGAAACCTGGTGCACTGCTGCTCCTGTCTTCTCCTGCACTGAGAACAGAGGCTTTGCTCCATCCAGCTCCTTCTTCAGACACCCACAGGCCCCCAAAATTCCACAATTAAATTCAAGCCCAGTTTCTGTGCCCAAAGACAACTGGGCTGACACATGAGCCCAGCCAGTGACCACTGCCTCCTGCACAGGGAGGGCTCAGCCCAAAACCTGAGAAGAGTGGGTTCTGCCCCTGCCCCAAAGGACTGGCACAAGCTCCAGGAGCCACCCCAAGTCCTATTCTGGGAATGAGGACAGGACACAGAAGGGCCTCCCACTGGCCTTTCGCCAAGGATAAAATTCACCCTTCTGAACACAGGCCAAGATGATCTAAAGTGACTACTGACTTTTGTTGCCCAACTTGAGTCACCTTAAATGGGCCTATTTTTCAAAGTGTCGGTGCTCAGCACAACTTAGAATCGGGCTCTTTAAGATGCCTAATACGACAGGTCCAGTCACTGCTGTAACAAGAAAGACCATTATTCCTCTCTTGTGTGACTTCTTCCAGTCTGGCCAGGCCTTTTATCTTTTTTCCTCTCCCCTCCCTTCTCCTTGTTCTTTTCTTTTTCAGCTTTTTATGAATTTCTGTCAGCTTTCCTCCCTCTCCCCCCCATCAAGGTCATGCAGCTCATTTCCACGTTGAACATTTACTCAGCAAGCCAGGTCCTTTCACAGGCTCTCACCACAAATATGCCTTCTGATAAAGTCTGGAGAAAAGAAACTGTAAAACCCAAAACAATGTCAGAAATAAATAAAAAAATCCCACCAGGGCAAAACGAGGCTGTGACAGGGCAGACTCAACAGAGAGAGCTAGCAGGTAAAGCACCCCATTCCACTGCAGTTCTGTGACTATTTTCTTGCTCTCCTTTACAGTTTGCTTCTCTGAATATTTTTGTTTTGCTGTCAGCGCTGTGCCACCTGTATGAATGGGACTGTTAAATTTAACCTCTTTTCATCCACAGTGAAACTCACTGACAGGTCAGAACCCTCTCAGCCCATGGGCACCTGCTCCTTCATGGCAATGACCTGCCACCTCAAACCTAACATCTCATCATCTAAGATCCAACACTGCTTGGCCTCCCTGGCCACTGAGAGATTATAGGGAGAAGTAACTTTGCTGGCTCTTGCCACTCAGGCCATGGTTTTACACCCAGGAGTACATCTAGCCCAAAATTTCCCAAAGGAAGAGAGGCCACCATCTCCTTGCTTGCCAAGTCAGTTTTGGGATAACCAGCATATCCTGTCAAAAGGCTCCCACCTTCCAACAGCCCTGAGGACCACTGCCTGGAGGGAAGTGAGCTGAAAACACTTCTTTCCCTTGAGACATCAGGGCTCTGCCTTCTCCTCACTCCAGAGTTGCTGCTTCAGGTTTCTTCATTTTGCTAATTTCCTTTTAGGAGCCCACAATGAAAAGCCAGAAATCTGAGGATTCCTCCTAGCAGGAGAGAGCTAATTCCCAGTGTTGCTGCCTGCCCTCCACAGCTCTCCCTTGATTTCTACCTATGGCCTAAAAGGCAACCCCCACTGCTCGCAGGTGAACAGTTCCCACTCACTCCCCAGCCCACAGCCACTGCTGGCAGAGACCTGGCTATCCCATTTCCATGGCATCTGACCTTCTCCTGGAAGCTGCAGAAATATGGCCTTCCATAAACAGGTATTTCTGCCTAGGAAAGCCTCAAACCAGTGTCACAGTACTCTAGGTTGTGCTGGCTCAGGCAGCTGGCTGTGCATACCTCAGTGTAGTGTCTGGAACAGCCAGTTCTACTTTAGGAACTGAGCAGAGCCATGGCTCTGCAGGGGAGCAGCACAGCCCACACCAGCAAGAGCAGGTACCGTGGCAAGTGCCACGGTACAGCTGCTACAGGGACAAATAGTTGGGTCCACCAGCATCACCAGAACTAAGCAGAAACAGAAAGTTACAAATTTTGCCAGACAGTCACAGCCCTGAAAGAAAATACAGAAAAAATACACTCGAATTCCGAGTGCTTTTGTCCACTTGCAGCTCTGCCTTAGCGGCACAGCAATGGGGATAGCAGCACACTGGTGGCAGTGACATTGTCCTGCGTGTCAGCACACTCCAGCAGAGCTGGGCAGAATGCTGTGGGATGCTGTAGGACACTTTGTTGGCCATCAGGCCCCTGCAGAGGTTGGGCACTGAGCTGGGTGTCACCACACTGTGCACAGGCTCCTGTGACCCTTCTGTCTCCCTGGCACGGCCCCGTCTCGTCTCAGCGAGTGCTGCTCACCCTCCCTCCCTCCCCACGCGCACATGGCTTTAATGTTTTTATTACCTGTTTGACTCGCTGCCTTATTGCTTCTCCTCTTAATGGGGCTGTAACCGTGGAAACGAGGAATAAACGGCCACCAGAAAATGAGATGATTAAACAGGTCACCCTGGCAAAACAAACTCCGTGTTCACACAGCCCAGGCTGTGTGTGCAGTTTGCGTCCAGGGAAAAGCAGGTGGGAGAGGGTGGAAGGGCTGGACCAGGCTCCTGGAATGAGCACACCAGTGAGAGGTGCCCCCTCAGAGAAGTGTGGTCTCTGCCCAGGAGGAATGGTGCTGTGAGCTTCCCAGCAAAGACACGCAGGAAATGGCAAGGTTTGCTGAAGGAAGATGGAAGACAGCGAGGACAAGACACATTCATGTAACTGCGGAAAAAAATAGCAACTATGAAGAGTATAAATAGGCTGGACTGAAAACAAACACAAGTCTCAGACAAGCTGGTATCCTCTGTTGTCCCTGTCTCTGGCATTACCCATGCCTGCCTCGTGGCAACTCCCAAGGGAGCATAGAGGCTCTTGTGCTTGCAGCTCCCAGGTCCCTGAGGCACAGCTCCACCACTCTCCATGTCCCTGCTTAACGGCCAAGCTGCACTGTTGCTGCACTGGTGCTGCCCTGGCAAAGGCACAGCTTGATCCAGTTAAGCATGGCCAGGACCACAAGGAATGGAGGATCTCATTCAGCACAAACTTGGCTTTCCCAGAGCCAGCTGTGGCCACTGTGCTCAGAGGTCCTTTTCTGAAGCCCTGTGGCTGGGAAGAAAGGGACAGGACTGAGAGGCAGGAGGAAATGGCCACAGGCTGGGTTGGTGTCCAGGCAGGAGCAGGCCACCCCCAGCACAGCCTCCTCGTGCCGGGGCGACGGCTGCACTGCACCAGCCAGACACGGAGAAGGTGGGGGGGTCCATGTGTCTCCAGGCCTCATGCCAACATCTGAATGAGATCCCTCAGTCAAGCTGAGAGGTTCAGACCAAATGAGTTTCAGACCAGAATGTTGTTTGTCGAAAACAAAAATAAAACCCTAAAATATGCAGACCGCAATCAAAAAAGCGCAATCACAAACCAACATTTAAAGTAGTGAGGATCCTGCCAGAATCCCCATCCTGTCCCAACCTGTCCAAACCCAGACTCATTGGGTGCTGGCAGTCTGGAAACAGCAGAATTACTCCACCGAGAGCAACAAATTCAGCAGAAGAAATTGGAATGGCAAAGTTTGGCGAGGTGGAGATGTGAGACAACTGCTTGGAGCACACAGGCGAGTGGTTGTGCTTTCCTTCAAAAAAAACCAGCAGGTGGTTCATGAAAAGGGCCCTATTCTTCAGGGTAATTTGAGCCATATTTCATTGTTTGATAGAAAAATCCTAATATTCATGACCTCCTTTAACTGGAAGAAGTTTGCTCATCTGAATATCAGCCCACAGATAAATGGGAAAATGAAAAATAGAGTAAGACAATGGAAGGGGGGGGAAGGAAACGGAAAGCAAGACAGAATCAAAGACAGAATGGAAGTCCAGGAGAGTGACAAAGAGTGACAGGTCTGTGGGAATGTGGAAAGAAAGGACGACATAAAGGAAAGCTATTTAGTAAGAAAAGTTAAATAGTGCAGCATAAAAAAAGGCTGAGAAAAGCAGAGTGAGTGACAGAAAACACAGCAAGAGCAAGCAACAGAGCTTTCTCCTGAAGTTTCCAAGCGCATGGATCAACTTTGCAGAACTGGGATTCTTGCCCTACTGAGTTTCAGTTAAAAATATTCATATGCAATCGAGAAGAAAAATCAGACCCCCTTTCCCCAGCCTCTGTTCCCTCACCCTCTTCCAATCCGGCCCTCCTCTGCTAACATCTGCTGCCTGCCTTCGGGACATGCAGATGGTAATTACTTCAGGAGCAGCTTCCTCTCCTTTCCCTGCTTGCAGAGGGCCACTTGGAAGAGAGCTTCAAGCCACGGAAAGATACCACACACACCTTCACACCACATGGCCAGGAGAAGGACACGTGGGAGCCAGGGCCATGCCCAGAGAACTGGATAGCACAGGGGTGGGAGGTGGGTGGATGAAAAGATGAAGCCATTTGTCTACAACACACACCAACAAAACATCCACCTGGCCCAAAGACGGGGGGCCTGGAGAGAAGCTGGCTTGAGATGTGGAACACCCCCATACAGGGGTGCTGGAGAAGTGTGCTGAGGAAGCACAGGCAGCAGGAGGAGGAGGAGAGAGGGGAGGAGGAAGGCTGCCCTAGGCGAGGCAGCTCAGGGAGTGGATTCATACAGGCATGGAGCTGGCGAACACCAGGCAGAGAGGTGGAGCCGCTTTAATGAGAAGATGCTTCTATGACTCAGGCCTCAAAGGGATTGGTACTTTATTATTTTATTTTTCCATAATAAATTATGCCCTGGGATGCCAAGTCCTGCCGAGTTTTTCTGGAAATACCAGACAAAAGCTGGTGTTGCTACCTGTCTTTTGACAGTTTCCCATGTATGGAAGCTGAAAGTTCCTGGTTCTTACTCTGCTCTGCCCTGGCCCATCCAGTTTGGGAGCAGGGCTGACACCACCTCACCATTCCAACAGAACAGCCCAGCTGGAGCTCTTCACCTCCCAGCCCTGGCCCTGGAGAGGCCCCCTTGCAGGACCATGACAACCCACCCTGGCCCCACGGCTGCTGGGATGCCAAATGTGCCTTGGGGCAGGAGGGCTCGGGCTCAGCTCCCCCCCAGCCCGGGCACCCACCCCGGCTGGAGGAGGCGCTGCTGCCCGAGCCTGCAGCCAGGCATGGCCAGCAGCCAGGCCTCGCTCCCTTATCTCCATCCCTGGGCGCCCAGCCCTGGCTCTGGGCTGCACAAGGCACTGTGATTATGCCGACTTGATAGATTAGGAGTTATTCATCCTACACCAAATCCTCAGACTCTGCCATGTCTCACAGACCTGTTCTGGAGCTCTTTGTTAGATTTAGGCTGAACTTGGCCCTAGTTCAGCTCAGAAACTCGTGTTACAGAAATCCCCTGTCTGAGGCTCTGGACCAAGCTGAGGCCAAGGCCATCACTCGCCCCGGCAGCAGAACAGTGGGGGTTTCACTGCAGAGCTGTGGGAGCACAGAGACACCCCACACACAGGGCAGAGACCATACTCGTCTTCTCTTGCTGCCAAGAAAGACTCACTCATGGCAACGATGATGGAAGTGCACAGAACCAGAGTGTTCATCATGGCCATGTCTTGAGAGAGGAACCCGGGGAACATGAAGTTCAGCACAACACGTGAGTGTCCGGGAGTGTGGAGGTGAGTGAACGTCTGGGGCAGACGTGCATGTTCAGGACAGGGTGACAGGGATGTAGGTGTTGGGTGTGGGGAACACCTCCAGAAATACGCCACCAGAGCCTGGTGTTTTTACTGATTTCACAAGAGAGGCTCTGCTAAAATGTCACCTCTCCAAAGCAAAACATGAGCATGTTGGTGAATCATCATTTCACACCCCAAAACTAGGAATGGGTGGCAAAGCTCTCTAGTGAGGCACCAAATCCTCAGGGGATTGTCATAAAATGCACCCAGTGACCTTAGTCTTCCCATCCTTTGCCCTTGTATCTCCTGTTCTCCACCCTTTGCTTTCTCTTGCCAACCTACATGGGTTGTTCAGCTTTTATTCCAAGCATGAAACTGCCTTAGGACTGGAAGCTTTAAGCAGTTTCCCAGCCTCCAGAAATTTTCTGGTTTTGTTTCTCCATAGCAGAGCAAACAATTGCTTTGGTACCTAGCCACCACACCTAACTCCCAAATGCAACAAGAACTTGGAATTCTTTGGGAAACATATTTTACACGAGCGAAATGTATGTATTTTGTTCACTGTAACTATTTTTCCTGAAGGGACTTGACAAACTTTTATTTTCTGGAATCACCACATGAAGAAAAGTGGAAAGTCCCTTGAGAAAGAGATTAAGACTGGTGCCAGGTTAATGCACTGGAAAGAGATGTTGACAGCTGGAGTCAGCCTCTGAGAGCTCTACGGATGGGCAACAAGGGGCTCCACAGTTTGGGTGAGGGAAAAGCATCACCATCCCTCTCCAAAACACGCTCTGCTCTGCAGACAAAGCCTCTGCTTACATGGAACAGCAGTCTAGACCCTCACCTGTGACCAGCACTACTGCCTGTTCCAACCAGCAGCTGCTGGCAGGGTCCAGGAGCCCACCCACAAGAGCTGCACAAGGGAGATGAAGCCCCACGGAACCAAGCCCAGCTGTAGCCCTGCTCTGTGGCCATCTGTCAGCCCAAAGATGGGCCTTATCCAGAGAAGCTTTGCGTAGCCCCTGGGCTTTGCCCATCCAGGGACTGCCCTGTCACCCTGCCACATCCACCCTCTTGCAGCACCACGGTGACCTGGCCCAGCTCTTCACCCACCTGTGCCCCTCCAGCACCTGAGCACTGTGCACCTTCCACATCCTCAAGCCAGTCCCGGCTGCTGCTCCAGCTTGTAGATCACTGGTCAAGCAGGAATGGGGATTAGAAACCAGCAAGTTTTCCTTTTGTCACCAGTTTCTGCCTCCATCTCCCCTGCGAGCCCTCAGAGAGGGAACAGAGAGCAACAAGGTCCTGGTCCAAAGGGCTCTCCACCCTCAAAATGGATTTTACCTGTCTCTGAAAGCTGCCTCCATCTCTCATCCCCCCATAGCTTTCTCTCTAGGGAAATCAGCCTAAAAGGGGCTAATGGAACAATGTCCCTCTCTCTCCCCCCTCTCATTTTCTCTCTTTTTTTTTATTAGCATTTGTGGAATTTATTCCCAAACTCTCCTAATCTTTCGTACACAACCATTTCATTTGCATAACCCAGCCCCCTCTCATAAAAACTGGCTGCTAGTTTAATTAAAAAATGTAAATTTGCTGTCATCTCGGGGCCTAGTGAATTAGGACGACATCGGCATTTTTTATTGCTGAAGACGTCCAAATTGATCCAGTCCGCATTGAACCGGAGGGGAGGAGACGGTGCCGCGTGGGACTTTTGGCTGGAGGTTCTGCCCCTCCCCTGCTTCCAGCCAAGCCTCCTCTGCCCCCTCTTTACTTTGCAAAGTGCAGCTGAGGACGAGGACGTTGGTTCTCCCAAACCTCAGCTGGATCGGCTAGCACAGCCTCTGCAATGTCAGCACTTCTGGGAGCTGAGCCCTGGGTGGCACCTGAGCTCTCCAAACCTTGGGAATGGCTGCATCTTCAAACACTGGGAGGGAGGGAAGGAGCCCAGGTGGAGGTGGGAGATGCAGCACAAGCAATGGTTATCTTCACCTACTACAGGACTTTCCATTACTTTCCAGACACTTTCAACCAACTTTTCAGAGGGCGCCTAAACTGCAGGCTGCACAGCAGCCCAGGGGTACGATCTGATGTCAGAGAGACAGTCCAAGTGGCCATAAAGGCTCTCGGGGTGAGGACAGTCAAGTGCAAAAAGTGGGACAGAAAAGGCTGTGTAGGCAAAGCCCTGAGATAAATTCCAAGCTCAGATAGTACTTTCCAATCACAGGAAAGAGGACTCTGGGTAGAAGCATAAACAGCTCAGGAAAACAGAAAGAGAAACTGATGATATGGAAACTACACATCAATTATCTGATCCCCTCCAGTCGAGATATTTGTGCCATTCCCAGCCAGTTTCAGTCCAAGTTGCCTCTTCCCCTCTGGGACTCTGTGTCTCAGAGCAGAACGGTGCAGTTCCTGCACACTCTGCAGGTGTCCCCACTGCAGCGGGGGATCAGCAGACTCCACTCTGTCAGCGGCAGACCTGGTTTAGAAGGACTCATAAGACCCCGCCGAGTACAGGTGAGGAAACAGAAGTTTATATCAGAGGTCAACTTTCCTGTCTTTCTGTGAGTTATCTCTCCATAGTGCCAAAGCAGTAGAAACACTCCTATGGATTTCAAGCAGCTTTGAAGCATGTTCTCTAAGTAATAGCTGAGCACTGCTTAGTCCATGATGGGAAGGTTAATCCCTGCCCTGCTAAACCCTTCTCCCAAGGAACAATCTTCCCTGGGTAGGTTTAAGCCCTTGAATGCTTTCCACCCAACAACTATCTCATAGAACTACTGGAAAGGGACATGAACACCCAAACCAACTGCCTGGGAACCTTTTGCAGAGCATGAGCTCAGGAATGACACCAACGTCGACTGAGGCAATGTCTCCCAAAAAATTTGGTAAAAAAAAACAACAACAACAAAAGAAAAGTTGTCACCAGCCCAAAGAAGGTGTTTCCCTCCACTGGACGTTTCAAACAACAGCAGTGATTTGACAATGACACAAAATTACTTTTTGAGTGGGCAACTGGGTATTCCTCTGCCCATTTACCATTGGTGTCTTGGTCTTCATCATGAGATCAGTTTCTGTCATCTCATACCAAGGATAACTAGGCTAGGGAACAGTTTCCCGAAGGAAGTGACAAGTACCCAGTCAGTCAAGGTATTTAAAACCAGACTCACAGAAAGTCACATGTAGGGAACATCTTGCCACATTCCTGTGCAGATGGACCCAGTCCACAAATTCTTTTCAGCCCTTAACCATTATTAACATTTCTGGCCCAAGAAGGTCCATGCAAGGATTGACTGAGCTGAGAAAGCCCTTAGCAAGAGCAGACTGTCAGACCCCACACACGGAGTCCCTCTGGGAAAGAAACCCCTCTGGACTTGCCTGTGCCAGCTGGCAGCTCGTATGAGCAGCCCCCGGGCACTGCCTCTGGAGAGTCACTGCCTGAGGGCTTGGAGAGAATTCAAGAGGCAGCGACTGAGGGAGATAAGCTGGCCCAAGTAGATAAGGGTTGGAGGTGGTGATTATTGGGCAGGTCTTTGCCCCAAGATCATGACAAGACGGGTTCACCCACACACAGACCGTAGTGCTGACTTAAAAAGATCTCGATCCTCATTTCCATGGCTTACTGCAGCTCCGGGTTCCCACACCAGAGACCAAACCCCACGTGTTCCCTGGGCGCAGCGGTGGCAAGGCTGAGCACCCACACCACCTCCTTTTTTGGGGAGGGGGAGCTCGGGGGAACCCCACGGGGCAGCGGGCAGGGCTCCAGCCGGCAGAGGGCACTGCAGGGTCGGGGCACAGCCCTGCCCGCCTGGGGCACCCCGGCCGGGCAGCTGCCACAGCTCCTCGAGATGGAGATCGGGGTAAGTCACTGTTTAGTGCTCCTTAAAGCATTTGCCCTCCTGCAGTTTCACCACATCCTTAACTCCTGGGCTGCCCACGCAGCATCCCAGCTTCTTAATCTAGAAGGGAGGCAGCCACACGCCCACGGCTGGACCCAAGCAGAGCTGGCATGTCACGCTCACAGGTGGAAGTAGCTCTGGAGCCACTCAGTTCCTGATATCAATGGTAGAAATAAGTAAATAAATGGAATAAACGACGACAAAATTACCCTCTCACTCACAATATCAGAGTACATAGTTCAGGCCCAGTCAATCATCAACCAGTTTATTACCATCTTACTCCTTATTAAAAAAAAAAAAACGACACACACACATACACTCTGGCAGTAATTACCTGGACCATGGCACATCGCCAGCACAGGCCTGTTTGGGTCATTGCTGCCATTTGGTTTTTAAATGGCAACGAATGCTTTATACCATTTTGGAGGAGCAGGTAGAGCTGTGTTAGCCAGTACGGGGCCACGGTGGTGGGACCTGGTCCCAAAGAGGGAGGTAACATCACCCAAGGGATTGATTCCTACTAAACTCTGAATTTGCACATTTTGTCAAATCTGGATGAGACTCTGATCCAGACGGTGCACGGATTGGAAAACCCACCAACACCCTGAGCCCTGCAGCTTCCAGTTGCAATCACACTCCAGCCTGACAGAGACCCGTCCATCATCACTCCCAGCAGGGCCACCAGCCCAACCCAGCACCAGGCCAGAACCTACTCTCCATCCTGATACCTGATCAAAAACCAATGGACAAGCCACAAAAAGCTACAATCAAAAACACACCCAACCCCAATACTAGGACCTGTAATCTAAACCCAAAACATTGCCCCAGCCTGACCACCTTTCCTCCTCCCTGCATGATATGAAGGGGTGGGGGAGGTCTCATACACCTCACGTGGAAGGACAAAAACAAACCCATCCCAGATATGCCCAGGATGAAAAAAAACCAAAAAACAACTCATTAAATGTAATAAGCAGCCTCTTCATCTGACACTGCCTTGTCCCAAATAAATTAAATTCCTTTTCATTTAGGCAGTACAGGAACCTGACAAGCAACCTTTACCACTGACACGCCAGAGCTCAGGAGGGGGAAAAAATGAAAGAGAAAACAACCCACACAACTTACAACAAATACAAAGGCAGAATCATTTCAAAACCCCCATAAACTTCCCCTCCGCATCCTCTCACGGCCAGCCCGCTCCTCGCCCCGCTGCCCTGGCCCGCGGGGGCCGCGCTGCCGGGAAGGACCGGCGGAGGGAGCAGAGCCCCCGGCTCACTCCGGCGCGGCCGGGAGAGCGGGGCCGAAGCGGCGGCGGGCGCGGGAGCAACTTCCGTAAAACAAGTGAAAGAAGCAAAGTGAAAGAGGCGGCAAGCCCCCCGCCGCACCGCACCGCACCGCACCTGGTGCCGCGCCCCGCTCCGCCCGGCCCGCAGCTCTGCACCGCGCACCCGCCAACAAAAGTTTCGGTGCGGCAGCAGCCCCGCGTCCGAGAGACTGCGCTGCCCGCAGCGCCGGCCNCAGGAAAAGGACAGTTGTGCTGTACTTACCATAGTCGGAGAGACGAAAGCCGAATTCACTTAAATAATCAACTTTCATAATACTTAATTAATACCTAATTGCAGCTGATTGCTCCCGAATAACAAGTTGTTTAAAGCACTGATGTCATTGCCGTGCCGGTCCTCCCCGAGTCACTTTGGCAGCGGGGCCGGGGGCGGGCGCGCCGCCGCGGGGGGCGGTGACTNGCAGCGGCGGCGGGGTTACCTCGGGTGGACCCGGAGCGCGCCCCCCGCGCACCCCGCGGCGGTCCCGGCACGGCGGGGAAGGAGCGCGGGGCTGCCCCGCACGCAGGGCCGCCCGCCGGGAGCAGCCTGGCCCCGCTGCCATCGCTGCCATCTCTGCCGGCCGTCGCCGCCACCGGCCCCGCAGCCGCGGCGCTGGCTCCTCCGGAAGCTCCGGAGCGGCGGGGACGGAGCCGCCGGCGCGGAGCGAACCGCGAGGGGATGAGGGGGCGTACGGGCCCGGACGAGCGGCACCGGTGCCCCGGGTACTGGGCACGGCAGGACCCGGGGGGGCACGGCGGGTTGCCCCGGCACCGGCGTCCCACGCGGGTCCGGGTTCGGCCGTGCGGTGCGGAGCGCGCACCGAGGAGGACCGGAGCCCTCGGGGCACTGGTGGCCGCCACCTGCGGGTGTCACAACCCCGGACGCATCTTGCCCAATGGCCCTCAGGAAGATCACGCCGCTCTACCCCTGAACGTCGGACCCATGGAAGGCGTGGGGAAGGGGGCCCTTTTGCAGTGAATTTCCTCATTTTTTGTGGCTTTATTTTTCTAAGTAGCAAAGAATGCGAGGGAGGTTCTGAGAGGTGTGTTGGGTAAACAGAGATATAAGCCTCTTTCTTTAAAACAAACGAGCAGATTATTTACCTGATTAAATAGGTATTTTGAGCAGGTTGTAGGCTGTTTTTGTGAACACACCACATTTGGCTCCAGGATTTTGGCAGAGCTAGGCTACTCACTGGGGCTCACACGGAGCTGCCCCTGGACTTACCAGCTCTTAAATCCTTTTTATAAGCAGAACTTAATGTGCTTCCCAAAGGAGGCCAGCATCATTACCCACTAGGGATGGGGAAACTGAGGCACTAGTGAGGGAAGTGACTCGCCAGAAGTGGCCGGACAGGTTAGTCACAGGGCTGGAAGGAGCCCAGGTGTGTTTGGCTCCATGCACCAGGATGTGCTGCACCCAGATAGTCCTGAGCCCAGAGACGCAACACGAACTGTAGCTCATCACCTCAGCAGTGCTGCATTTGCATGGGCAAAAACGCACAGGCAGCGGAGCAGGCCAGAGGGCAGGGAGAGGGAAGAGGAGAGGGGAGTCATTTGTGGAAACCACAAACATTCTGGCTTCTCTCAGAAAAAAATCTAAACAAAGTCTAGTGAAATGGAGTCACCCAGGGACCTTCCAAGCAAGGAAGCACATGGGGACAGCAGTGTCAGGCAGGAGGCAAGTGTGCCCTGCCTGGAGGCTGCCCAGCCAAGCAGCACTCCTGAATAGCCCTGTATGGAACTCGCCTTCCCACCTGGTGCAGTCAAGCTCCTGCTTTATCAGCATTGCCCCAACTTCCCCAATCACTGGTTTCTAACCACACCATCAGCTCCAATCAGCACTGTCACACAGTACTGCCTTTAAAATCTTGCTTGTCTGCACTTCACTTGGCCCCAACATAGGCACCAGCCCAGCCAACATCACTCATAATCCTCAGCAGGGCCTGCCCTGGTCCCTACACCTGAATCGGGCACTACAGCACCTGCCAAGGAGTATCTCACCCTGCAAAGTAATGGACAGAACAGAATTGTTTGTGCAGGCTCTGTAATAGCTCAGTTTGGACTCAACATTTCCTTCCAGGTTTGAGTTTGCTTACGGGTCCCATAAGTTCACTGCACTGTATGTCAGATGTCTTCATTCTTGCTTCTCCTGTGAACTTAATATTTAAGGAGTGGGAGTTCTGCTCACCACTGTTCCCTGAGAGAGTGGGCGCCAGCTGTATCTCCAACTCCTCACAAAGAGGAACACACTTTCTAATGTGGATATGCCACTACACATACACAGCCACACAGACCCTCTAAACATACCTGTTCTTCTACGTGCACCGAGCTGAGCACATTCACACATCAGTATACAAATGTTCCCCACCCCTCCCATCCCAGCATGCACACGCAACATGCATATGCCCTCCACAAAGAAAATTATACTCTGTGCTCACTGACATTCAAATATACACATATCCATACACCATGACACACATGAACCCACATACACAACCTAAACACACCTGGAGGATCCCCTCCACAGACTTCCCACTGTCCCTCCCACTCCTCCTTGCAGGAACAACTTGCCAAGGTGTTTTTTCAGGTGAAATCCACACCCTGCAGCTGACGCAATGGCAAGGCCTGATTTCCTATCTCAGCGATCTCCTGTCACAGGATCAGGTTTTATTTCCCCATACTCCCTCCTTTGCCTCTTACCCAAGGAAAGTTGGTTCTTTCCTCTCTCAAGGGCTCTGAAGCTTTCTGCTCCTGTGCCCCCCATGAGGGTAGCATCTCCCCTCCTTCCCTTATCCCTCCAGGGTATGGATCCACTCTGAGGAAAAGCAGCTTCTGATCACGGCATGAAGAGGCTCCTGGACCCCTTGCTCTCCAGGAGCACTCGAGGGAAGGCAGCACCCCTCACCCTGCTCTGAACTGTGCGATGGCAAGAGCTGCCCCGTGCACTCCAGCCATGTCTGCCCTTCCATTGCAGGTGAAGAGATCTCTCTGTGTCCCTTTCCACCCTCCCAGGGGCATCAGGAGTGCTTGGTAATTAATGTTTGCCAGGTGCTCAGAGATCGTCAGATGAAAAGTGCAATGGGAGGGGGAAGGATGATTAATTTATTATTACAGTTTAATGCTTTCCCCGCAGACAGTGTGCCAGGGCTGAGCAGGGGGTGAGTCACACTGAGATGTGGGACATCCCCCTTTTTGTGTCTCTTCTACCTTTGTTTTTTATGCTTAGCCCATTCTCTTGGCAGTTTCTCCCTCCTTAGCTGGAGCTGGCCTGGGGGCCTGGGACTGTGCTCTGGATTCATGTGGGATCAGGGCGCTGGCTTTTAGATTGCAGGTTGGAGATCTGGCACTGCTGTGCCCCTCCTCCTGCTCCTGCTTGAGGAGTCTATTAAGCAAATGCTCTTGCCCTATTTCTGTAATTTTGTTTGATTTCTGTTTCGTCAAGCGAGGTGCCCAGAGGCCTCGGGGCCTGGGTGGCAGGAGAGACAATCTATACTTTCTTTCCCTTTCCTTCTCTTTCCCTCCTTCCTTCTCAGTTCAGTTTCAATCACATTATTGGCACATGGCTCCCAGAACCCCTTGCCAAAGCAGCTGTGCTAAGTCTCAGCGTGCTGGGGTGGGCCCTGCTAGGAGCAATTCTGCCATTTACTGTTCCTTTGGCCTTACTCAAACAGTTTGACACCAGGTCCCCCCCATGTGGCTACTACTTTTCCAGGCACTCCACAGCTTCCAACATCTGCTGGAAGCCAGTGCTGCTCATCTCTTGACCACTGCCCAGAGGGAATGACTGTACTGGGAACGGGCCATACGGCACTGAACGTACACGGCGTGTGCTCCACAGGGGCCCAGGAAGACTTGGGGGAAAGGAGTGGCAGGGGTTTGAATGCACTAACAATTAGTTACCATTTAGTGCAGCAATTAAAAGTGCAGCCTGGGGATTTCAGGGTGAGGAGGTAAGGGCATAGTCGTACCCAGACAGCAGGTCCAATAGGGAAGGTACCTGGCACTCAGAGCAGGTGCTCTGCCTGCAAAACCAGCAAATACCACCCTGAACCATCTTGAACCCCACAAAGCCCCTGAGCCCAGACTTGGCAAAGCAGGCAGCTGGGATGGGAAACTGACACCCAAGGATGGGTCCCAGACTGCGCAAGACCTATTCCTGCAGTGCAGGGGGCAAGCACAAGATGAAATGGTGATTTCTGTCTCGAGGATCTGCAAGGCAGCTTATGTTTCTGCAGAGACACGCTTGGATGTAAACGAAAACGTGAGCACATGCCATGTGCACGCACACAGAGCCACATGTAAACGTGCAGACACAGAAAGCCCTGTGCATGGTCCTGCAGCACCCAGGACAGGGCTGGATTGTCATGGATGTTTTGGCAGAGACTGTTCTGCTCTGGACACATGTGGAAGGCCTAATGGGAAGGAGATGTCAGGGGGCACTTCGTAGAGAGGAGCTGCCACCCTGCTTACTCTACAGGGCAATGACTTGCTCCCCCAGCAACTCTGTCCTGACATGGACTGGGCAGATCAGTACAGGCTTCCAACACGCAGCCCAGCAAGCAACAGAGATGGGGCAGGTCTAGAGATAGGCTGCATTTTACAGGACTCTGAAACTGTGGAGCAGGGCTGGTCTCCATAAATTCACTCTGGATTTGATGTGGCTTGGGCAGGGGCAAGAGGAAAAAGGAGGGAAGGCAGAGGGAACTTGGCACATTGTTTGCTCTGTTCTACCTGCCCCATCACAGGCAGAGGCCATGTCACCCCTGCTCCCATGCTGGGCACTGAGGCAGGTACAGAGCACTGTCATGGGCTGTCCCCGGTGAAGAAGTCACTCATTCATTAGAAGTGACAATGAGGGGAGATGATGGAGGAGGTAAGAAATGGGCAGCAGACCCAGGACTGCACACGGTGGGGACTGACTGCTCTTCCTCCTCTGGGATGTGACAGCAGGTTCCGCACCAGAGCACAGGGAGGGAAGGCAAAGCGTCCCCTCGTACGTGGCTGGTGGCGGGTGCGTACCGAGAGCTGCCCGAGATGCAGAACGCGTGCATCCGCGTGGGCTGGCCCTGCTTGTGCAACGGGGCTGCCTGAGCTGCAATGCTGCTGACATAGGGGATGTGCCAGCGTGCATGCCAGCGTGCATGCCAGTGGCTCCGAGCAACGCAGGGACGCGCCCGGCGGGGACCTGTGTGCCAGGGGCCACAGGAGCCGTGTGACATGGGCCACAGGAGCCCTGTGACATGGGCCACAGGAGCCCTGTGCCCGGGGGCACAGGAGCTGTGTGCCAGGGGGCACCGGAGCCGTGTGCCATGGGGCACAGGAGCCGTGTGACATGGGGCACAGGAGCCGTGTGCCCGGGGCCACAGGAGCCGTGTGACATGGGCCACAGGAGCTCTGTGCCCGGGGGCACGCGGCCACCCGCGGGCACAGGCCGCACAGCCCCGGCGGAAGCGCGGCCGGCCCCCGGGAGCCCTGGCCCAGGGCCGCGCTGCGGGAGCGGCGGCGGGCGGTAAGTGTGAGGCAGACGCAGCGATTGCATTACTGAAGGAGCCCGGGCTGGCAGTGCCGAGCTATCGTCCCTGTAATCCTGTTAGCCAGCAATCTCCATTCCGAAAGAGCTTCATTTCTTTGTGAATATTTGTAAACTAGATATCTAATGGAAAATTATAGGAAAATTATAGTGAAATTCATGACGAAGAAATCCGATTAGCCCTAATTCAATTATGCCATCTTAGCCCACACAGCACATTTCCCATTTTTTTCCCATAAATACCAATGCCAGGGGTCCGGGTAATCAAATAAAACTGAAAATCATCTTCCCATTAAATTCAATTAGCTGCAATTTCTAAAGCCTATCAGAGATTTTAATTACTAAATTATAAAATTCTCCAATGCTAAATTGAAACTAAAAAAATTGCACATCCTTATATTTCAGAAGAAAAAAAGCCAGCAGAAACCTTGAAAAATACCCTTCTCCTCCCATCAGCATTCACGTGAACACGGTTCTGGGCAGGCTTCACCAGAGAAATGAGTGTAGAGGGACATGACCCAGGCCTAGGGAAGAGGGTGGCTACCTCTGGGAGAAAGTGTGTGGATATCAGCTGAGATTAAAACCTAAAATCCAGCCCTAGTTCAACTGGGCTGGGTTGGAAGAGGGAAGGGGAGAGGCTAGCAATCTGAGCAGTGTCTTTGCTCCCTTTTCCCACACGAGCTCCTCGGTTCTGGCAGGTTTTCTGAGCTGCTGTGCCAGGCACTAGTGACAAGCCACCGTGCTCCCGCAGCTAGCAAAACAGCCGAGACTCTCTAGGAGCTGGAACGAGTTTTGCCTGCAAATGGGCTCGGTGCGGCAGTCCCTCGAGTCTCCGTGGGCCAAAGCCAGGGCAGGAGATCTGGTGATGCCCAGAGGGGAGCAGGAGGGCAGATTCTAGCTTTGTGCTTCTGATAAAACTTCCTGAATAATGGCCATGCAAGCCTGGTCCTGACACTGAATTAAGGGAAGCTGGAGCCCACAGCAAACTGATTTAGCTTGAAGCACTACTTCAGCAAACACGTGGGATGTTCCAGAGGAGGGGGATGTAATCACCCTTCCCTGATAGCACAGGGAACTCTCGGAGTTCACAGAGGCACTAGGCAGGCAAGCCCATCCCTAAACTGTTCTTTATTCAACAACTAAACCAAGCATGCAAACGGGGAAACCAACAAAGCTCGTGCCTACAGATGCTCTCTTCCAGCCCTGCTTCTCTGGGGACCAGCATGGCACAGTGAGGTGTCGAGGGGCAATTAACTGTGTGAACAAGCAGTGGGAGGAGAAGGGAAGCTCAGCTCTCTAGTTACAATACCTGACCCTCCACGAGGCAGCAAGACTAAGGATTTTCTGACACTGCTTTTATGCCAGAGAGCACTTCTGCATGGTACCCTAAAGGGTTTATTCACGTGCTAACATAAACGAAGCCAGTTTTCTCAGAGCTCTAAATAGAAGCTCAGGTTGCCCTGAACCAGGCCGATACTTGGTTTAATTTACTGGGCACCCGAAAGTTGCCAGCAGGGAGTTGCCCGCAAACAGAACAACAACAAAAAAGTTAATGATCTGGGCTTTTTCTTTAATAAATAGGCAAACTGGCTGAGCCGGATTGTTGGCTGGGATTCGTCTCTCCTTTATCACCCTGGAGCTTCTGTGACACATTCTCCAAATCATCAGCATTTTGCAATTTGAGGTCGTTACCAAATAGCATTTTTTTGCCAAGGAAGGGAGAAAAATAAATTAATAATTAAGAAGCCCAAGCAGGGAGAGGCTGTGGGCTGAATGGCGCTGCCACCTCCGCGGGGATTGCTCAGGCACCTGGCAGCCTGCCCAGCGTGCACCTTGGTCGCCGTCTCACCCTGGAATGTGGTGCTGGCACCCAAGTGCTACTTGATTTTACTACGAATTAATCAAAGTCTCTTTTGCAAATGTTTAACACTAAATCACCACTGGCTGGGCTTCAAATGCAATTCCCCTGTTCCAGGGATTTGGTGCAAGATTACCAGCTCCAGGTGAAGAGCTGAAGGGGGTTTCCTCTCTGCACATCTTCTGGTTCTCCAAGGCATCAGCCTCTCCCAGCTAGAAGGAGAATAGATTTCCCACAAGTCTTCTCCTGCTCAGAGCAGGTAACCACACAGACATCCAAGATATGCTGGGATAAATCCGTCTGTGCTGCCTGACTGGAGTGTAGCTACACCAGAAAGGAATTTGGCATGACTGCGAGCTGACACAGGAGGCAGAGCACTGCATTGGCAGCTTGGGTGTGCCTGTGACCCCATGTTTATGGAGCTGTGGAAACATCTCCACACAGGACGACACGCAGAAATGTGTACCTGCCTGCGTGGGTATAGCTGTCTGCATCTCTGTGCACATGGATGTGCACGGCCTTGTGGCACTGTGCAGGCACTTGGCCACATCTGTACAGGGCTGTGCAGTTAGATGTGGCTGCCCACAGACACTGTCTGAGGGTGTTTTTGCCAGAGATGTTAATGTGTGCATGTCCCATTTGTCTCCAAACCCATAGTCCTGAGCACCCTCCCTGTTCTGTCCAGCCCCCCAGAAGGCAGTTTGCCATGGCTGATGATCTGGATGGCATCAGCACATGTCCTTGCACTGCTCCAGCAACACACCACTCCCTGAGCCATGGGCAAGCTGTATTCCCCTCTCCACATTCTGCCTGTCTCAGAGCCCTTTCATATTTTCAGTGCTCACTAGACCGTGAATTCACCTTCATACCAGTTACAGGGTTATTTAGCTTCTCCTGACACTGATAACCACCAAACTTGCACTGGCAGCTCAGCTTTCTCTCAAGAGACATGCAGCACTCCTCTCTCCCATGCCCATGGCGTGCCCACTGACACACACACCCCAGGAGCTCTGAGGCAGATGCCCTAGTGGGGGACACTGCCTCAGAACACTGCTCACCCACCAGCCACAGTCTACACTGTGAAAAAGAGGAACAGAGCAGAAGAGTTAAAAACTGGATGGAAAGAATGAAATAGAGGAGAAGGGAAGAGAGAGACAGAAGGGGGAAAGGGTGATAAAGCAAAACCAGTACAAACAGAGGAGGAAAACCCCCTAGGACAACAGAGAAAGGATCTGGGAGGGAGGCAGGAAGAGCACAGGAATATACAGTGGGGTTTTCCCCCTGGATACTCCACAAAGCAACACTCTCCAGCAGTTGACACCAACATATTCCACAGCTCCTCCTGAAATCTTAGGGATCAATTAGACAGCCCTTGTACAGTAGCTGGACTGGCTGTCCATGGGCTAGGGCACTGACAAGCAGTAATGAGGATGATCAGCCTGTATGGGAAACATGGGATTGCCCCCAGGCTGCCCAAAGGCCACCAGAGTGCAGAAAACCCCAAACAGGAGGATGAAACCTCTGCAAGGCCAAGCACAAGGAAGGTCAAGCCTGTCCCTCCTACTGATCCGCTGTCACAAGGAAACTCTACTCTACTTTGCTGGCCCAGAACCACCTCTGCCACTCACGTTTCCACTGGCTCTGAGCCACTGTTGCCGGTTTCCCCCACTGCAGACCTGTAAGGCACCTTTTTGCCAGCTTTCCCCTCCCCTGCCACAGCCTCTGTCTCTTGGCATCATGTCTTTGGCACAAGGCCTTGCTGCTCACCCCTGGCCACGTGGGCTTGCTCCCTAGTCCCCTGTACTTTCCCATTCTGACCGAACAATTAATTTCCAGCTGAAGCAAGTGCTGCAGCGACATTTCACTCTGAAACCAAGCATGTGCTGACAGTGACTGGCATCCCCAAGAGCTCCTGCTTGGCCCCCAGGGCTGTGCAGGGCCAGACACTGCTGACAAGGTGCACAAGTCGCTGCACAACTTGTGGTACCTCTTCCCACCTGTGTGGCTCCCTTGGCTCTGCCCCAAGCTGTGCCTGCAGCAAGTCACCCATCCCACTGTGGCCATCTCCATCTCCCGTCCCGCACAACCCCTTGGAGCAGACTGACCCCATATCCCAGCAGACAAAATCCTCCTTTGGCACAGGGATTTCATATCTGCTGTAACAAAGAACTCAAAGCCAGGACTTCATTATGTTCCCACAGCCGTGGGATGAACACAATTCCTGTCACTCCCCCAAGAGTGCAACAATATGTTCCCACAGACACAGATCTGCACACATAACATGGAATAGCATGGATCTGGAAAGGGAGCTGGTAGGGGGACAGAGCTGCTCTTGTCCCTGAGGCAATTGTTGTTGGCTCCACCTAACACCAGAGACTGCAATACAGACGGAACTGGTGTGACTTCTGGGGTTGTCCAGGGCAAAGACAAGAGCTGGATTTGACAATCCCATATGGATCCCTTCCAGCTCCCTTCCATCACTCTGTGGTTCTATGATTCTGTGAACTGCAAGAGCCCAAAGGGACGAGAACAGGATGGACCAAAGCAGTAACCCTGGCACAAGTTTATCACAGCCAAACGCTTTTAGCACAAATTCTTCACACCCAAACACTTTCCCCTGTCCTCCAGCTTCTTTGGGATGGTTCCTACCACTGGAGCCTCTGCTGGCTTCGCATGGCCACCCTGCAAAGGCAGGTCTGTGGAAAGACAGCAGAGATACCCCTGCTGCCTCACCTGCCCTGGGAGCACGCCCCAGGGCTCCTGCTTTCCCCTATCACCATAAAAAAAAAAGGCTCTGTGCAAACAATAGATCAATAGAGCCCCCGCCTCTTCGGAAGGAAAACAAACACCCGGATCACCACAAATTAGAGAATGTTTCGCTTCACTTCATCCAAACAGGCTGACAATTTTTTTGGGTTGTTGCCACGGTGACAGAGTAACACAGCGTTCAGCCTGTTGCAGAACAATCAATTAAGTTAATGCCTCGGAGTGCCTGTTTACCCTTCCATTTAGGAGGTGCTGCTCTCCCTCACGCTTTCTGTCTAGCTTGTTTGAGATTTTTCATCCTTTGCTTCCTGCTCCTATTCTTCTCCAACCTAAAAAAAAAGTCCCTACCCTAACTGCCTTCTGGCTTGTAAGGAGCCTCCCACTTTTTGGAATGATCACTTGGAATAAAGATTTTCCTCCCTCTCACTCCTGTCATTTCGTGTTCCTTCTTGGAAAAACTGGGGATTTACCGTTACCTTGCATGGTCCATCCCTGTCCTCTCCTCCTGGTGTGCTCAGGAACTTGCCAAGTTTCTAAAGGCCAGCTCTAAACATCCCCTTGGGACAGTGGGTACCTTCAGAGTAACTGCTTTTAATAAGATGAAGTAACTTGAACTGAAGACCTATGAAGTGATCAGCAACCCTTCCACTATTGCTGTTTTTTTACACTGTGAACTGTAACCATCTTGAGCAAAATGCTGTTTGAAAAGGAGAACTACAAAAGGGCCTCGCAAGGGTCTAGGTCCCATCCCATAGTCCATGTCAAACAGAACCCCTAAATATTTGCTTAAATGGTTTTGGCTTAAGCAAAACTCAGCCTGGTGCCCAAAGCATTGTGCTGAACTGAGCCTATGGCGAGGACACTTTAAAGGGGTCACCACGGCCAGGAGACTATGGCAGATCCACCCTTCCAATCTTTTAAAATAAAGGATGCCAAAACATCTCTTGGCTCTGCCCTGACCACCAGCAGTCTGCCAGGCCTTTCGCAGGCTCACATGCACCTGCCACTGATCTTGTGGGTTTATTTCCTACCTCTCAGGTAGTGTGAGAAGTTATACTTGGCTGTGTAGCTTCACTGCCTGTCTGCAGCCACTTTCTCATCCCTTGCCCAGTGAGCAGCCCTCCATCTTCCCCAACTCTCCTGCAGACTGCAGCACCAAAACAACACCTCCAGCATCCTGGGTGAAAATGAGGTAGCAGAGAGGGAAAGGATTTATCCAAGGCCAAGCCTGAGATATAATTCAGGGCTTCTGTCTCCTGATCTCTCTGCACCTTCATGCTGTCGTTCTCATCAACACAATATTCCTATGTTTTTCTTTGAAATCTGAGGAAACATGTCCATCTCCTTGTATCCTCATCCTAAAGGAAAAGGCAGAGCCAAGAGTGGTGTGAAAACAGGAAGATTCCATGATACTGTCTTCTCATCCTGCCACTAGAAACAAGGGCCTAAATGTAAAGTGAACATTAATTTAGTATTGAACAGATGGAAGAAAACAGTAGACCAAGTAGATAGGGAAGAATGGTGCTTAAACACTAGGAAAAATTACAGTAATAGGTCAAATATAACATTTCTTCCCTGCTTCCCAAGCCAGATCCTTTTCCAAGGACTCCACTCTCACAAGCTAACACAAGCCTGCTCAGGGGAGAGCACTGAGGCTAGATCTGCAAGGGCTGCAAGACAGTGATGCCCAGGTCCCCCTGGCTCACTCCTCTCCCCCTCCCTGAGAAGAACTTGTCAGCAGAACCTGTTGGAGCAGGGGCTCGTTGACTGCTCCCTGTCCATTACAGCCTGGATTATAAGCATATTGCACAGTGCTCTCTGCACGGTGCTGGGGAAATCCAATACGCTGAAAGGTTAATGCAATCAATTAGGGTGACAAGGAAGTAGAGTAAAGCCTTCTGAGTAGATGAAAGGGAGAGAGAGATGGAGACAGGGAAAAGCAAGAGAAGCGGGGGGGGGGGGAACAAAGAGTGGGAGGAGAAGAAGGAGGAAGATGATATATAGGATTTGTGCTGTAGATCTCAGGGTGCTGGTGTGGCCAAGGGCACCATCCTGCCCCAGCATGGATGGGGTGGTGTCATTCACAGAAGCAAGGTAGGCCATGGGTCCCCAAGACAGCAGCTGGCCCACGATTCCCTGTTTGTGGCTTTTTCTGCTGTCTCCTGCAAAATGTGGAGCCCTGCTCAAACTGCAGCTGCCCAGGTTGTCCTGCCACCAACCTGCTCCCTAAGGGTGGTTGCTGGGGGACTGGCAAAAGTTCCTGTGTCTTTTCTGCCCAGGTACCAAGAAGACATGAAAGAAACTGATTAGGTTTGCAAGGCAAAGGATCTCAGCAAGCCATGGGGGAGCATCAAGGGAGGAGAAAGAGGGAACAGGAAGGACAAAGAGAACTTCTGGCTGTTCATACAGTCTGCGCACAAAGGTAAGGATGAGCACCATCTCAGTAGACTTCCTAGCTAGACACTGGTCATCATCACTGGCCACTTCCCTGCACCCATCCCCTCACGTCTGTAAGCATCTGTAACATAGGTGCTCTCTTCCTTTTCCAGCCTCCTTCCCAGTGTGTCAGCCTGGGCTCTCCTGTAAGGCCAGAGGACAAGCCCCAGGCAGCGCCCAGCGGTAGCAGTTTCACCCCTGCCTGCAGACCGTTTGATGTGGCTGCTGTGGCACTCAAGGCACCAGCACAGTATGGAAATCCCAGTGCCATAACGTACATCCTGCTGCTCCGTCCAGCATGGCACAGGCCTTCCCTGGGGCATTCAGCTCAGGGAAGAGCCCCATCCTTCCCCTCCAGGCCCCCGAGCCAGTGCTGACTGGCTGAACTCCTGCTCTCTGACCCCCGAGCAGAGCAGTACTTCATTAACCTGGGCTGACAGGTCAGCAAGCACAGCCCCTTCCTACCACAGCTCCTGCTCGGGCACAGCTCAGCCAGGGAGAACGTGACACCAGCTCATTAGAACAAATTATTACTCTATAACCCCTGCTGCAATGTCCCTTAATATGCCTATTTAGCAAGAGACAAGTCCTGGTGGGCTCCTCGGCATTAAAACAACGTCACAAATCACTAGAGGCACAAGCACCATGATCTCCGCTTCTGGGGGTGGAGAGAGGGCAGCTGTTCCTTGGATGGGTGCTGGAGGGGCACAGAGTCCCGGGCTTTTCCCCTGCAGCAAAATGAAGCTCCAGATATTGCTGGGGATGTTCTGCAGCCAGGGAGCTGCCATCTCTGGCTCACTGTGCTGCCAAAGATGCCCAAGCTTCCGTACAACAAAGTGTTGTTCCTTCATTGAAATCCACTGAGGAAGTGTTCTGGGATGCCCATTAAACTGTTGGGCCTGTTTTCCTCTGCCTTATCCCTGCCTGACTCTGCCCTCAGCTCTACCATCAGTACCATGTTCCACATTAGACCTACAAGATTTAAATGTTTCCCTGTGATATATACAAAGTCAGTGCCTGGCTTTCCAAATTCATCTACAACACTAACCCTACCTGCTCACTCCTTCAGATTAACCAGCAAAGCCAAGGAGCAAGTCTGGAAGTTGGCAGGACTGTGTGCTACCTTCCCACGTGAGGCCAGGCTAAATTTTGGGGGACAAACCCACTGCACATGAAGGCAGTGGGCTCACGCCTTTGCAGGAAGGGCTGTCAGCTGTCTAGGACTAATCCAGAAATTACAGAACTGCCGCAGTTTTGGGCACAGCCCGTGAGATATCACAGGCAAAGACAGAAATATGGGCAAATGTCAGAGGAAGGCTGCTACTAAGCAGGAACAGGGAGCATGAGGATATCAACCTCCAACCTGACCTTTAGAAGAGGGAAAAGGGAGAAATAAAACAGTGATTCATAAAACAGAGAGAAGTGGCAGCAGTGCCAGGCAGGAGACAGTGAGAAAGAAAAGTAATGGAAGGAAGAGAAGAAAGTGTGAGAAGTGTGTGATGCTGGGCACAGAGAGGGGCAGGATGAAAGCAAACGAATGGAGAAATGATGGACCTGAGAGAAACAGAGAGAGGGAGGGCGGGAGGAGAAGAAGGAGAAAAGAGCAAGAATAGCCATGCAGTGAGGAGCATGCGGGCAAGGCAGAGTGCTGTAACCAGGGTTGTGAAGCATGAAAAGGGAAGAATCTGCCTGTTCCTTTCAGCACTTGGAGCATGGCGCTCAGTGGTGACCTACACTGTGCCTGGCTGTGATCACGTTTTCAGGGCCACTGCCTGCCGATCCCAAACAATGATGAGGAGCCTTTGAAGTCAGAGAAAGAAGCCGCAATGTGAACTGGGGACTTTTTTTTTTTCCCCGTTTTTTTCCCCTCCATTTTTTTAAGGGCTGGGGAAAGAACGGAGGAAAAGGAAGGCCTGAAGTGTGGGGGGAAGGTTGGGGGAGAGGTTGCAAGGACAGAACAGAGAGTTGCTCTCAGTGGGGTGCCCCGAAACGAGAGAGACAAAAAGAAAACAAACAGTTTATGAGTTGGGCACATGCTGCCTGTGTCTGCATGCCCCACACTGCTGGCCCCCCATGCTCCAAGGGAGGCTTCTGTTCCCCAGCAATGATGGATGGATGCATAGGGCCATTCAGGCCTGCCATGTTACAGCACCAGTATTTACATAACACTGGCCTTCCACCGGTCACCTCTGACACTGCCCAGCCCAGCCTGGGGCCCCCTCCCACCCCAGCCAGCCTGAGCCCCTCAGATGCTGCTCGGACTCGGCCCATGAGCTCCCCAAAACTGGGCATTGGGAGCCCCCACTGCTGCAGGGATGCTCTAAGCATGCACACCGCAGTGAGTGCTCCTGGCACCTCTGAGTAATGCCTCCCAGGGCAGAGCACTTCCCACCCTCCCCACGGCCTTTCCTGCCCTCAGACCTGTCTTGGTGCCTGGGGATGGAGGGCAGCAATGAGAGAGGCCAGACGTGGTTGGTGATGGAGGGGGTACAGAGCAGAGACATGGAGAGAGAGTGGGAACTCTTCAGGTGACACACAAGGAACTTCATGGTCTTCCTGGGGCCAGGAAGAGGAGCCAGGGACAGCAGGAACCGCCTCAGCATGGCAGGGACTGCTCAGTAACCGTTATCTCAGGTGGCATAGGGAGTGTCTTACCCAGCATATATAGTTTAGGCATTTAAGAGACATTATTATCTTCCATTTCCCTGAGCTCTAGACCTCTAACTCTTACCAGGTCCAGACTGGACCATGTGGCTCTAGGAGACTGTGAAGCTGGGTTTTTTTCTTCTAAGACAGATCATGAGGGTCCGGGTAATGTGGAAAACCAAGGAAAACCCTGATTCTGCTGGAGGCACAGAAATGCTTCCACACTACCACCATGGTTCTGCATCTTAATAGATAAAAATGTGCCAGAAGAGGAGGAGAACATGCATATCACCATCTGAATTATGTGAACTGAGCTCAGCAAAACTTCACAGTAGATGAAGACTGCATCCCAGTCAGTGAAAGGACCTTATATCCATGTCCTTCAGCACATATGGATGAAGATAAAGCAGTTCCCTTTCACCAAGATCCTTACACTTTTTTAGCTGTAAAGACAGAGGCAGTAGAGAAGATATGGAGGAAAGCCCTCAATGACAAAACCAGGTGCCCAGAACAATTGCTGTACAAAGACAAAGACAGGATTAGGACACACATATGCCATGTCTGCACTTCACCTTCTGTTTCCATCTCTCTTCATGAGTAACAACAGTCCAGCCCCAGAAGTTCTAGTGCAGACAGGGCCACAGTGAGCAGGCCATAAGTGTGAGAGATGCACAGAAGCCAGGAGGGCATAGTGACATACCCATTGCAGTCTGAAGTCTCTCCTACCTTTCGGAGATTTCAAGGCCTCGTTTCTTGCCTCGTTTTTAGCTCTAAATTCACTTCATTCTGGAGTGAGAAAAGAAAGGATCCAGTTAACACACAGGGAACTGAGTAAGAGCCAAGACTCACAAAAGCTGGGCAAGAACATGGTCCAGCATGAGACATTCAAACTCCACAAGGGAACAAGATGCTTTCCTGCTCCTGGCTGTACCCCACAGTGCCATGCACCCCACGGCACTTCTCTGTGCAAGAGGTTTCTAATGAGGGTTGGGAATAATTTCACATAGAGAGCAGCTATTACTGGCCTGAATCCTGCTCCCCAGGTACCAGAGACAGACCTTCTGCTGATCTGCTCCATACTTTGCCCACACATCTAAAGTTGCATTCTGCTCCATGCCAGATTTTCCCTTCCCAATCTTCACATTTCCTCTGTTGATTCCTCTTCCCCAGAGGTTCACCTGTGTGCTAATGGTGAGGTCTCCCTTGCACACCTTGTGGGGCACAAGATGACAGGGTGCAGGACTGGGTCCCATGTCATTGAACCCCCTTATCCACCCATCTGTGCATTTTCCACCCAGGAGAATGCAGAGAGTGAGGAGGAAAGAGAAAAGGGACAGGGGAAAAAAAGTCACAGTAAAATACATGAAAAGTAAATTGAATTATTTAAAACCATATGTTCCAAAAATGTGACAGAGCATAAAAGCCGTGCCATGAGACTTCTGGAGGGGGTTATTCTGCACAGGCAGGGTGGGAGGAGAGCTCACGGGTGGGGGAGGACTGCTCTGCAGCCAGACAGGGACTTCCATCTCCCAGAGCTGGGAGGTGGCCAGGAGCACACGGTGGCTTCATGCACAGTGGCAAGGCTGCCTGGCCCATTCCTGTAGCCTCTGTTTTGCAGCCTTGCCAAAACAGCTCTCACAACTGCCCAAGGTGGCAGCAGAATAACAAACTGCCCTGAGGTCATGCACAGCATGCCCATGGTTGAATCCAGGACCCCCAGCTGTCCATGCCACACTCTGCCTCTCTGCATGGTCCCTTCTCCGGGTGCAGCAGCGTGTGCCGTGACTCAGCCCTTCTGAGACCCTCTTGAGTCCCTTGTAGGACAAAAGTGAGAGGGATTCAGGGGACTCTGTGCTGCTGCCGTGGCTCACCCCTGTGTTCCAGGGCCCTGGCGCTCTGTGCATGTGGCCAGCCTCCTCCTGTCACTTATACTCTGCCACAGCTAAAGATAGATGCCACGTGTTGGCTGGGACCCAGAGCAGGAAGGAGCTGGTGAGATATCCCAGGTGGATGGATGGATAGGAGGATGGAGCCCCTCGGGTGAGGAAGGTGCATAACCAGCGTGGCTCCTTCCTTTCTCACTCAAATCCTGATGCCAAAAAGGCTGAGGGCATGGCTGGAGTAACAGCTCTCTGATTTGAGGTGCTTCTCCTACCCTGGCACCCTCAGTCCTTCTGGCATCCCTTCTTCCACCTTTTTCTTCCCTTTCTTCTCCCTTTCTTCCTTGCTCTTTCCACTGCTTTCTCTGCCACTCTGTCACACTGTTTTTTCTCTCCCTCTCTTTTGTTCTCTCCCTCTTTCCTGAGCTCTCTGCCTGTAACTCCCTGCCTTCCTGCCTTCAGTCCCTAACCCCTGTGCACGATCTGTGCATGATCAATTCTTGGAATTGGGTTTTTAATTGTTTTTTTTTTCTCCTCTTCTTTTGGCCGCAGCTTATCAATGATGCAAGAGGAATAACGCCAATTTACTTAGAATGTGTAATCCCCAAATCAGATTGGGGGATTGTATGAGGCAATATGACCTTGCATATGTCTCCATTAAAGCCAGCCAGGCCTCCTCTTGTATTCTGTGTTCCCAGTACATATTTAGACAGATAACGCTAATTGTACTTGACATGTCCTCTTAAGGATGGACTCTTCCCTCCCCCAGCTCTGCCTCCCTGCCTGACAATGTGCCAGAGCCCAGCCCGCTCACAGGCAGCGTGGCACGGCACAGCACCTGTGGGAGCGGCCGCCGCGGCCCTGGCACCCAGCCCCACTGCAGGCCGGCCCCAGCCCTGCCCCACTCTGGGTGGGAAGGGGCCAGGGAGCCAGGGAGCAGCGGGAGGGCTGCTGGGACACAGCTAATCTGAGATTACACACTGTTACTGTGTCAGTTGTGGCTTCCCCAGGAAAAAAGCCTTCATACAAAGAAAGGAGACTTGCTCACCATGAACATCTTTGAAGTCTCCCTCCTTTGCCGTGAAGGGCTTCTACCCCACACCTCTTAGCTCCCACATCTGCTTTGGGTAAGTATTTGTATTTGGCTATTGGACCCCAGATCCAGCTTCTAGGGAACACCACTGGAAAATCATAAAGTCCTACAATGGTTTGGGTTGGAAGGGACCTTTAAATGTCCAACTCCCCTGCCATAGGCAGGAACACCTTACACTAGACTGGGGTGGTCCAAGCTCTGTCCAGCCTGGCCTTGAACACTTCCAGGGGTGGTGCAGCCACAGCTTCTCTGAGCAACCTGTGGCAGGGTCTCACTACCCTCACCCTAACAATTTCCTTCCTTCTATCTAGGCTAAATGGTGTGTCTTTTAGTTTAAAACCATCACCCATTGTCCAATCACTACAGGCCCTGCTAAGAAGTTTGTCCCTATTTTCTTGTAAGCCCCCCTGAAGAAGCACTGAAAGGCTGCCTCTTCCCTGTGTCTGCCGTTCATCACTGCCCCAGAGCAGACACGCAGGACGCAGGAGGAGGAGGAGGAGGGGAGCTTATTCCAAGGAAACCAATGGATCCAAACTCTTTGCCAAAGTGGACTCAGGTTTTTTTTTTCCCCTTGACACAACATCCTAATTCGACTTTTTCTGTATCTTTCCTTCAACAACCTTTTTTCCTTCCTCCCCTTCCTACCCAGCAACTGCGCATTTATTAATTCATGAGGCACTAATTAGTTCTTTGTTTAATTTTGTGTTAAACAGACTGACCGGAATGATAACGACTTGCAGCGTTGCATTACGGTCCCCAACCGCCCCTGTTTTCTGACAACAAGGGAGCGCAGTGAGACTGGCGTGATGAACCCCAATTCCCACTCCAGTTGCACTTCATTAAGTCAAAATGTGACAAGAAGCTTAGAGAGCAACTTTCAGATCGGATCGCACATAACAATTGGGCAGGAAACTTTCCAAGGGGGAAGCGCGAGAGGCACTCACAGTGAAGGCTGGCACCGCGTGCAATCCCCTGGCGTGCCTGCCTTAAAGGAGCCAGCTCAGGCTGTCCAGGCAGGAGTCAGGGCATGTGCTGGGAGCAGCCAATGCCAGAGGAAGAAGAGGAAAGGAAGGGCAGCAAGACAAGCCAAAGGTATGGCAGGGCAGGACAGGAGGCATCATGTGCTTCCCTTGTTTCCTTTACAATGATGGGTTGTGTTGGCAGCCTGTAGCATGGGTTATGTTGAGAACCTTGGAGCCCAGTTGGGATAATCCCTCAGTGGGTCACTTCATGAGCTTTGAGGACATCTTCAGGCACCTTCAACTCCATGCCTCAGTTTCCCCCCTGCAGCTCTACCGTGAAACAGCTGGTGATCCTCGGCTGCTTTTCAATTATCAAGAACTACACAATTATCATTGCACCCCTAAACTGGAAAGGGAGAGGGTGAATCCTGGCCTCCACACTGCTAAAATCAGAAGGGAAGAGACAGCTCTGACAGTAGGGAAAGGGATGGCTGCTCTCCTGGGGAGGCAGCTGTGCCTTCCTTCAACTTTGTGCAGTACCTGATACTGCAGTGGCATTACCAAGTATTGAAAAGGTCCTGAACAGTATAGTAACAGCAATAAATTTGATAGCCTGCAAAGCAAGCAGATGCTAAGCGCTCTGCACTCAGCCCCACAGGTGGGAATCCAGCCACCCCAGCACTGCCCATCCCCAAGCTCTGATGAGTACCAGGAGCGCTTCACTAGTAGCTACAGCTATGGCTACAGGGTTTGGGTTTGTAGGCACCTGTCCATCCTGGACCAAGCATCATCTGGCAAAAAACACCTGAGCATGATTTAGTCCTAGACACAGGTCAACACAGGACTGACAGACAGATGACACAGCCTAGGTCATAACCAGATGGATCTGTCTCAGCCCTTTCGTCCCACATGGGTGTTCAGCGTGTGGCCACCTCCTTGAGCCCCTTCTGGTTCACTGAAGGGCAGTGAGATGCAAACAGGAAAGTGAAAAGGGTCTTAAAACAGCACTTAAGAGGGGGTGGGGTGTGAAAAAGAAAAGGAGACTATCCAAGTGCACAGAACATGGAATTCTTGCCACAAATCAAATATGTCTTCTGCTACTGCAGAGACATCTGCTGTGGGAATAAACCAAGACTACCTAAAAGTGAAATGGGCTGGAAGGTCTCAATGACTTTTCTAGCAAATATTTTTCTGACACTTTTCCTCATCCCTCTCCCTCTTCCTCAGGACAGGAAGACTCATGCCCTAGCCTTACTCTGCAGGGGCCCAAAGCTCAACTAAGGTCAAAACACTGGCAAAGCAATGTGAGGGACTCTGAGAGTGTTGTCAGGACTGGGGAGGGACACGAGAACTGTGAGGGAGTGCACACAGCCATATGTCCTGGGCAGGGCAGGGGCAGGGGCAGAGGAGGGAGCCCTGTGACTGAAGCCTCTGAGCCCCACAGGAGACCTGCCAGCTCCAGTCTCTACATGCATTATCAGTGTTGTCACCTGAGTGAGCTACAATTGTACCAGTCTTTGGGAAAGAGGCCAGGCTGCAGCAAGGTAGCACAGCATGGTGTTTGCCAGTACACTCACAGCTGAACAACACGCAGATCTGAAAGCAGACGTGTTTGTGCTGGCTTCCATCTTTCATGAATCTGGAATGCAGCAGGGACCTCTGTGACTGACAAAAAGGCTGTTCCTCCATGACAGAAATCCCAGGAAGACATCACATCCCTCTGATTTCACTTCCATATGTGCTCTGGATCCCATAAAAAGGCATATGTAGGTATTAACACTCAGTTGGAGGGTTGGACTGGTGTCCAGTAAGGGCAAATCACCCATTTAACACCTGAAGCAAGGACAACTGAGAGAGTCCAGGATTCCTGGGGACAAGAAATATACCCTGCTGTCACCAGCACAGCAAACCCTTCTGGTTTTGCAGAGGGGTTGGAATATTCTGGCTGCTCTATAGATCCAGTTGAGCAGTCTCACCCAGCTATCGTCTCCTACCAATCTTGGACAGCTGAAAAGGCCTGGGCTGAAGGAAAGGGAAACTCATGTTATTTTCCGTTTCTCCCTTTTTTGGCTGCTATTACCAGCAACACCAGCAGCACAGCACAAACCAACTCCATCCCTGGTTGTAGGGCTACACAGATGCCAGTGTTCCCAGCAAAGTTTTGTGCTGAAAATTCACAAGCATCCCAAACAGGTCACGATCTGCCCCTTCTTCATAAAACAACATGCTGAAATGTCCTAGACTCTAACCCCAATCCTCTTTAACCAGGAAAACTCTCCTCCCAGGATTATGGGCCCACTGCCCCCCTTCTTTTCCCCTCCATCTGGCTGGGAGCAGCCTGGGACCAAGCTCTCTTCCCAGCCCTGGGAGAACCCTGCAGTTTCTCTCTCATAAAAAAGAAAAATGGGAGCTATAAAAAAGGCAAAGAAAAGAAAAGCAAAGCAAAGGGAAATCACTGCAAAGGAGGAAAAGAGCAAAGCCTCCCCTTTTCTCCCCACCCTGTCCCCATCACCTGCCTTTAGCACTGGGTAGAGCTGCCTGCTTTGCTGTGCTGGACATTCCCCCTGGCACAGTGCTCCCTGGGAGATCCTGCCCTGCCTCTCACCCTGGCCCCTCTGCTCAAACCTGTTGAGCAGAGCCCAGCCCAATAAAGGTGATCATGCAAAAAGGAGGAGGAAAACCAGCACTGGGCAGCAGAAAAGGGACACTCCAGAGGTAACCCTGCGCCTCAGTGCCCACGGGACACCTTGGGAGTGCTGGAGCCAGGCAAGGGACAGAGAATCAGGGACAGCATCCACTGCCTGTCCAAGCTTCCCAGCACAGATGGCATCAAGGACCAGGGAAGGCCCCAGACCCCCAGCTCACAGCACAGCTACAGCATAGCCCGGCAGAGCAGGAGGGGAGCGCCAAGGGGGGATCCCAAGGAGCTCATCTCCCGCCACAGCATCTGTAAAGCACAGCAGTCCCCAACTTGGCATTCAGCAGCCCTGGGCTGGCTCCTGTTAATTTGCTGTCAGGCTGCCTAAGCAAACCAATTAAAGCTAATCATTAATTACAAAAAAGAAAGAAAAAGACCCTGCACAAATGAAGAACTGGAAAGGGTGTGGGGAAAAGGACAGTAGGGAGAAGAGCGAGAGAAGAGAGCTTGAGAAAGGGGCTGTGGGGGAAGGAAAGGGTTTCCAAATCCCAGGTGCAGAGCCGGATGCAGTCAGCAAAAGGGCAAGTGATTTCCTAGGGCAGGGCGGGGAGAGGCAAAGCTGAGGGAATCAGGGAGGACCCAAGGAAAAAGCAGCAGTGCCCAGGACGCTGTGGCACATGCTGAGGCAAGGTGGAGCCGGCACTGCCACAGCCACGAAGCTGGCTCCACACCGCCTGCAACCCGGCCCCAGCAGGGCCCTGCCAGAGCCAGAGCAGCATGAGCCGCATTTGCCAGAGGAGTGGGCACCTGCCTACCTGCAGAGACAGGGCAGAGGAGGACGAGGGTGTAGGAGGGCAGAGCAGGTGAGGAGGCCAGAGCCGGAGGTGTGCACCGGGACTGGGAAGCGCTGTCCCTCCATGCCAGGGCTACCGGCGCTCCCTGAGCAAATGTCTTAGATGGGGATGAAAAATGGGGCATTTATGAAAAGCCCCTGATTATGCAGATTTGGCTGGGGCCCTGGCTCCGTCGCCGTCGCTCCCGCTGGCTCCCCACAAGCTCGGGAGCAGAGAACCCCGGCAGCTGTCGGCGCAGCCCCCGCCGCCGTTTTGTTCCGGGCCCCGCACACACGCCCGCTTCCCAACGCCCCTTTTGAAGAGCCCCAGGCCCACGTCGGGCCGGCGGATGGCGGAGAGGTGGGGGCAGTGCCATGGAAACGGCTCTTTCCTGGGGAAACGCGTTCCTGCCCCCCTCCTCGGCCCGGGTGCCCCCTTTGAGGAGCTGTCAGGACCCTGAGTGAGTGTCACACGACCCAAGGACCAGGCGTGACCAAGCCTATTTTCTGCCTCGAATTTGATTGATTAAAAAACTTTTTAGGAAAACCATGTTAAAAGAAAAAAAAAAAAGAAAAAAAAAACGAAACAAAAACCCCCCAAAAAACAAACCAGAAAACCCAACAACAACAACAGAAAAAAGCCCCAAAAACACACACACACACAAAAAACAAAACCAAACAACAACAACAACAACAAAAACAACAAATAACCCCTCACCCCACCCCCCCCCAAAAAAAACAAACCAAAAAAGAAAACCAACGCAAAAAAAACCCAGAAAGGGACAAGGGGATGGGGGGAAAGGGAAAGGCCTCAGTGCTGAGTTTCCCTGGCAATAGCACCAGGGGACAAGTGTCAGAGGCATATAAACAGCATAACCAGGCCGAAAATAAAGGTCAGAGGAAGCATGAAACTTAACACAACACTGATTGAGATAATGATGAAGCAGGGGACTCTAGAAAAAAAAAGTGCCACACAGAAACAAGCACATAGAAATGCTCCAAGTGATGGCCCAAGAGACCTGGTACGTGGGAAGAGGTGACAGGGCTTGCTAGGCCCTGCAGGTACCTGGAGAAGAGTGGAAATGGAGGAAAGCCGTAGTGGAGGATTTGAGAAGTCTGTGCTATCCCCCCAGGCTGGTTGCTATAGGTTGAGCCTGCCAAACGACAACAAGCCCCAGAGCCAAGAAGTCCCTCCCATAACACAGACATTCCGTCCCAGCCAAGCCATGCTTGAATTTGCAACCAAATTCCTCAAAAGAGTTTCCCTGACACTAGGAGGAGAGCCCGAGTGTGTGTGAATCACGGAGGCCCTGCTGACACCAATGCTGGCTCAGGATCTGGCTCTTTGCCCTTAAGCAACTGGTATAAAAAGCTTCAGAGATGCCAAGAGGGGCGGATTCTGGTCAGACCTCCCTGCCCACCTCCTCCCTCTTGCCAAGGCTAATTCTGCAGAGAAAAAGCTCAGAAAGGCTGAAGGTCTCAGAATGCAAGTCCAAGAATGTCATACCCTTCAGCATTTCCCTACTCCATCTCCAAACCTCCAGGATGATCTCACATTTTTGGAGCCCAGCTCACAACTTGCAGTTCCTGGGACTGGCTGTGTTACTCTCGCCAAGAGGTAGCAAAGAAACTGCAAATTGTTCACCAGTTTCTTCCTCTGTGAATTCAGAACTTTAAAGCTTGTGCAAAATAAAGTGCAGAAGCACAAAGGGTTTCCCACTTTTTCTGTACTACTTTCCCATTGGGAGTAACTCTCATCCCCTAGAAAATGTCCCTGTTCTGCCTTTTCTGGCATATCAGAGTCCTGGAAGAGTTGTCTCTAGGAATTCAGTGGGACAGGGAGATGCCTGGGCTTCCTTGTCCCTTGCATTTGGCCTCCAGGGAGGCCACTACATCTCACTCATTTTCTTATGTTTGCACAAGTCAAATTCCGATAGAACGCTAGACAGAAAAGGTTGTTCTTTTTCCTGACAAATACCTTGGGGAAAAAAGTTTTTAGTTGAAAACTTTCGTCTAGGTAGTCTTTATGGTGAAATAAGCAAATAAATGTTTTCACAAAAAGGCTGACAAAGCCCTACATGTGTGTTTATCCACACACATTCTGAATTTCACTTGGTCAGAAGGCTGTTTTCCATCAAATACATTTCAATGCAAAATTTGCAGCATCAGATTCATGTGCCTCTACCCTCCTCCGTCACTGATATTCGCAGTCTTTTGTAAAGAATGATTCAATTAAACCACTGATGTTCCTCACTAGAGGAGTCTGAACAGTTAGAGGAACTCCCCAAAAGTAATGCCAGGCCAGGCTTTGTTCAAATACTCACCAAAGATGTGCAGGTTAGAGGGGCTGGACACCACCACCTCACGCTTCCAGAAAAACTGCTATGAAAAAAACCTAAAATCACTTCTCTGATCCCTGAAATTACTGGCTGAAAAATGGGATTTGAAAAATAATAATGGAAAACAAGGTCTTTTAATTTCATTATTGAGCCATTATGGTTCATGTTTGCATTCTTTTTTTTTCCCTTTGGTAATCAGAAGACAGAGAAATGTCATTAAAAACTAAAAGAAATCCCCCTCAAAAACAGTGAAAGCTGAGATTCTCATGGGTCCAGGAACTGGACATGTGTCTGTGGACTTGAAGGGAAAACACCAAATGCCCTCAGGCACAGGGTAAAAGAAAGGGTTGGCAATTTTATTTTTTGATTAATGGTTTTACAAAATTTACAGAAAGTCAAAGATACCAAAGATACTTTAAAAGGTATTCTTTAAAGGTATTTTGTAGAAGTTTCCCCCCTCCACATCTGATAACAATGATTTGACACCTGCTCACGTGTGTGCAGAGCCCCGAGATGGGATGATAAACTAGTGCTGGGGTCACGTGTGCAAAACTGCATTAAAGTTAAAATCCCCTCACTGACAGAGCTGATTCTTTTCTACTTTTTGCAAGGAAAACCAACCCCATCTCTCCAAACCAACAGTGGAACTTCGAGATTTTCTGCCAAGATGCTGGATTACTGTTCAGCAGTATGACAACCACTTTTATCAAGATCTTTTTTGCATTTTCCAATGAAAATAATACTTTGCATTCACAAAAGCTTTGTGACCAAATATCTGTTTCACTTTATAATGTGCCTAAACTGATTTCTCTTGTTCAGAAAGAAAACACAGCAACTTTTGCAATTGAACTGGAAGAGAAAAGGAACATGCCAGATCCGAAAATGACCTGTAGTGAAGGCACAGATGCTTTTCCAGCAGCACCTCTTCTGGCAGCCTGAGCCCAGCAAAGAAGCAACTTGCCCTGGCTGCTGCTCTCGGAGGTAGCACCATTTGGTCCCCTGTGGCACAGAGAAGCCTGCCAGTGCCCACAGTGTGCCAGAGGGCTTCGGGCAGCCAGGCAGTGGACTCATAGGGAACATACCCTGACACCCGTGTGCCCCTGTGCATGCAGGACCCAATAATCGCACACACCTTGCAAACATGTGCAGAGCACACAAAACTCCCTGGCCATGGCCGAGGAACTGTCAGGAGAACACTAGAAAAAGCTGCTTCTTGACAGCGAGTCATTTATATTTTAGCTTCGTTCCATTATCCTAACGAATCCTTCATCAGCAGATGCAATATTAACAGCAGAAAATCAGCTCATTACATCCGGGGGGATTTCATCAAGATGACAATCATATATGCAGCTACCCGAGCCTGGAGAGGACACAGCTCCTGTTATTTAGTTATCCTGGTTTCATCTTAGAGGCTGTTTCTTTTTTTTTTACCTTTTGGGGGGACAGAGGTTGGTAGTTGAAGGGGAGGGTGTCCCAAACAACCACCAGATCCCAGAGCTTTTAGGATGCTGGTCCACAGATAGATCCACTCGGCTGGGAAATGCTCTAGCCCATCCACAGGAGCAGAATATTGTTGAAAGGACAAAAACCCCCTCACAAAATCTGCACCCTCTGTAGGTCCAAGGGCATTTCTCTGTGAAGTTCTGACTCAAGGAGGGGATTTGCATCCTTTACAGCTCCTGCCTTGTGTCCAGGAACATTTGAAGTGGCTGTTCTGGTTCTGCTCCTGGGAGGACTCCCCCCTCCATGCTCCAAAGGGTCTCTCTCTGCAGTGTTCCCACAGGGATAAGACACATTTGAGAGTCTGGGATTTTGTGATGAAATTCCCAGGCAAGGAGCAGAAGAATCAGTCTAGATGAGTTGAAGGTGAGGAGAATGGAGTAACAGGGAGAGTTCAAGGATTAATTCGGAAGACTGTGGGGCTACTTTCTCTCCTGACTTACCTAGGGAGCATTTAAAGGCTGAGGCAGCCGGAGCAGGCTGTCAGGGTACCTTTAGGTTCTGCACTAGAATATATCTGAAATAATCCACAGATCATCTTGTGCAACAGCAAGGTGAAAACTTTGAGTCTTTGTTCTTCCCCCATATACTCTTGATTTAAAATGAGGGAAATGGGCACACACATTTCAGCGATATTTCTGGGTTTTGCAGTCATTCCAGGCACTACAGGCTGAGAATTCCTGCTGCAAAAAGGCTGCCTGAGTGCCCTCTGCTCACATCAGAGCAGCCAGATGAGGGGCTGAGGGAGCTCCCCATGCCTGTGTGCTGCACCAGGCACACCAGCAGCTCCTCAGTCAACCCAGCATGGGGCATGGAGCCCTCACAGGGCTGCCAAAAAAACAACAACACTGCAAAGCTTGTTCCTCACTGCCTGCAGAGCTGGGGCCTGGCTACTACTGCCCAAAAATTATACCTTCCTGCTCTGCCTCCCCTTTTAAGGGTCTTCCTCAACAACAGCAGCCCAAGAAGTCCTTAGCAGCCCCAGTCTGAAGAGTCACTGCCTGCAGCTTCAAACCTCCTCCCTGCATACTCAGGAACTTTAGTGCCCAGCCTAAGATTCTGTGGAGGAACAAAGATCTGCCAAATTCTCACTCACATATGGTGGGTGCCTTTGCCACCACATGCAACAAAGCCTGGTGATTTCAGCTGGAGAGCAACCTGGCTTTCAGGACTTCCTCTCCATCAGGGGCTGAAGCTGGAGAGACCAGTATGGAACTCAATACAGATCACTCATAGCAGATCCTGGATTCTGGACAAGCCTCTCTGTTCTCAGCCTCAACCACCCAACACAGCTAAAGGAAGAAGTTGAGCTCATCTCCTCCAGCTAAGAGGGAGCTGGGGTGGGCATTTCACATTTTCCCAGCAGGGCTGGATTTCTGCACACCAAGGAATATGTTCCTGGGATGTCAACTCCAATCTCTACTGTGCTCTGACAGATTTAAGCTCCAGTTTGTCCGACAACATCCCAAAGTGTAAGAAACTGGGGGCAGACTCTCTAATCAGGCTGTAGGACAAAGGCCTGGTCTGACCCTGTCACTTCCACTTACTCCTGCTGTCCATCTCACTGCCCCCACCCTCTCGGCAGCCTCCCGGCCCACCCTGGGCTGCCCTCCCTTCCCTAACACAGCTGGGCTAATCCTGCTCCTCCCGTGTCCAGCACAAATCCTCCCCAGAGTAAACCAATCCTGGGAATTTTTATTAGATTATCAGCCTGCCAGCTCAGTGCTGGCTGGACTAATCCTAATCAGGACTGATTTCTATTAGCCAGCTTCAGGGAGGAGCTGTGCTATCCCAGAACCCCAAGCCCACACTGGGGGAGCCTGAGGCCTTTTAGCCCATTCTACACAAATCTTCCTTTTGGAAATGAACAAATTTAGCCCAGGATCATCAGCAAATGCAAAGTTTGCGTGTGGGCTGTGTGGGCAGCCATGGGGCAAACCGTCCCCACCTCCTCACTGAGCTGCAAGAGAAGCCCACGGGGTCCAGGCCCCACAGCCCCTCCGGCCCCAGTTCATGGCTGGTGTGGCCAGCTGGTGCCACATGGAAAGATGCATTGTGGCAGGGGACATGAGCATGCTAGGTTGCAGGCTGAGATGATGGGCTCATTTCAGACAAGAGGACAAGCAGCCACAGCTTGAGTGACCAGGACAGAGTTTGCAGTGCTGAGTCAGTGAGGTCTCCATGCCCCATTACCCATGCCCAAAGCAATCTACTCTCACCTCCTTCCCCATCCTATTAAAGCAAACTGTCACTCAGGTATTTCCCTCCTAACCCCATCCCTGGCCCTGGAACTGACCTGACTGAAAATGTTTGCTCTTTACCGAGGCTGGTGAAAGTTTGCTGCCGACTTAACAGGATTTGAGACAAGCCACGAGGGCAGCTTGGGCAGAAGTTCACGAGAAGGGTGTTGAGAGGAGCGGGCTGTGTCCCTGCCTCTGTCCCTTTGTCCCATCCACCCGCTCTGTGCTGAAAGCACAGCTATTGCCAGCAGCCCCCAGGGGACTCCACCGCGCTTGTGAGCTCAGCCAGCTGCGCTGCAGCCACTCCGCGGCCGCACAGAGACATCACACAGGGAGCACTCAGGAAAGCCTCTCTTCCCCAAAGTGACCGTGGATCTTTGAAACCTTCCAGAGAAGAGGGGTCATTTAGACCCAATTGCTGTTAAGCCTTTTTAAACTTGTCTACTCACCATCTCACAATCACACCATCTTTACACTGCCTGCTGGAGGAGGAATTACCTGTGGGACTGACAGCTGCATTTCCTGGGGACCATGGATGGTTCTCTCTGACATGGTACTAAAGTAAAAAGGTTGTCCTCCCTGCTAGAGGGACAGCATTGCACCAGACAGGGCTTCAGAAAAGCCAAAAGATGTCCCAGGCTGAGGCCAAGAGAAAATGTGCTTTAAATCCTTCCAAGAATCCCCAAAATGGGAGCTGAGAGGCAGAGCCCTGCCTGGAGCTCAGGGGACTGCAGCCAGCTTTGCAGAGGGAAAGCAACCACACAATCCCAACAGGAGAAACATCATCTAAAGGTCCACAGTCAGTGCCTCCAGACACTCCATGCTGCATCAGCTCAGAACCTTGTTCTGTGCTCATGCAAATCAGTGTAAATCATGAGTAACTGTCCAGAACACCAGGGTGTAACTCAGCACAGATCAAGCCCTCTTTCTCCTTTCCGGCCAGGCTTAGAGCACTAGTCGTACTCTGGTAGGTGGCAAGGTTTCCTAAGAGAGTTAACCAGATCCGGCTGGAATCAGAGGCTGCAGCAGGCTTCCTGATGTCAGAGAGAAAAATGGGGGACTTGGCCCAAACCCCCCAGAAACCACATCAAAAAGAGATGTGGACGAGAGCCAAGAACAGATGATCCAACTGTGAAAGGGCTTTGTATGCGTATGTGTTTGTCTGTGTGCATGCGTGCAAGCCGAGGAGAAAGGAAAAACCAAACGAAAGAGAGAAAGGAAAGAGGAGGAGTAAGAATGAACACAGAGATCGAAAGAAAAGGTGTGGAGGCACGAGATCAAGAAGGGACCAAAGCTGTCACAATGTGTGTGGCCTGCGTGCAGGCACGCGATGAACAACAAAACATGGCAGTGATATATAATAGATGTCATGTGTTAATGATAAACGCAGATCAGGAGAAATACTGGGCCTGTCTTGAGCACCTCCCAGCCCAGATCTCAGACAGCTGCACAACCATGGGGCCAGGTTTGTTTCAGTATGGCAGCACAACTCCTTTAACCTTGAGGGAGCGATGGCAATGGGCATCCCTTGGAAAACCCTGTAGACTCCTTGCTCTGCTGCAAACCCAGGTGCTGCTCTGCTCATGTGCATGGAGTGCTTGCACAGAGGCAAAGAAAAAGCAGCAGATTTCCTTGGGGGAGTGGGTCTAAGAGCTGTGGCTGCGGACCAGGAGACTTGACTCCCAGTTCTGTGATTTAACTACCACATCAACGTTTAGCCTATTTGGAAGGATACAGTGATAGCATTACCCAGTGCAGGCAGGAGGGGGTTGTGATCCCAGGCTCCTCACTCAGCACTACCTTCCCCAAACTCATCAACAGTGCATTGAGGGAGTATTTCTGTGACTCAGCTTTGCCCTCACTGCAGGAGGTCCCCATGATACAGGGGCCTGCAACAGATAAATCAGATCACGTATATCTGCTGTGGGAGAGCAGCATCTCACCCAAACCAGCTCACAACCAGGTCTACTCCCCCTCCGAGGGATTCCCATCAGTAGGAGAATGCGGGTGAGCACTGACAAACATCCTCTCGTAGCCCAGTGGGACACTCGGAGGACTGCAAAGATCCAAGGGTAGATTGTCCCTCAAATGTCAGCCTGTCCTCTTGCAGCTGGGTTAGTAATGCAGGCTGGGACAAAACCTGATCTCGGGGTGTTTCCCATTTCAGCTGGGAGCTCCCTGCCAGTTCCATGGTGCAGAAGGAATACGTTGCAGAATTCACCTCCATGCCATGCCGAATGACCCCATGAGACACTCTCCCACTGTACTGCTGTGCCTCCCACTCACATAAGCTCCCAGGGAAACTCCAGGTAAGGGAGACGAGACTCAGGAAACAGCCAAACTCAAATCTCTTGTTGAAATCCATAGTCTGAGGGATGGAGAAAGAATAGTGAGGCCTTTATATCCAAAGGCTTGTACAATAGCCCAGATGGTGCCTAAAAATGCTTGAGTACCATGGGTGGAGGTGAAAGGGAAGATAACCCATCCAGCAAACTGGAGACAAAAGAAGAAAAGGGATAATGCAAGAGATAAAGCCAGGTGAACAGTGGGGACACCAGAAGAGAAAATGGGATAAACCCAAGCTGCTTCTATGCTTCACAAGAGCTCTGGTCTCGAGCAAGGACACTAACATGCACCTGGCCTCACCATCCAAAGTGGCTGTGGTCGGGTACAGAATGTGTGCCGCTCTATGAAAGCTGGGCCATGCCCAAATGCAGTAAAGGAAAGTTTAGATGTTCCTCTCCCCACTGCCCTTCTCCTTTTCTCTTTCTTTTCTCTTTTCTTTTCTTTTCTTTTCTTTTCTTTTCTTTTCTTTTCTTTTCTTTTCTTTTCTTTTCTTTTCTTTTCTTTTCTTTTCTTTTCTTTTCTTTTCTTTTCTTTTCTTTTCTTTTCTTTTTATCAGCAGATTGTGAGGAGCCGAGTGGCGCTCGCCTCACCCTGCTAAATAAAGCTTTGGTATTTCTGATAAAGCCATCAAATTCCTTATCACACTGACACAAAGAGCATTTAAAGAGACACACACACTCTCCAGCACCCTCCACTTCCCAGTCCCTGGTGCCTCAGGGTAACCTTTCTAAAATGAAAGGGAGTGTGTGTGGAGGGAGGTAGGTGTTTGGAGCCCTGCGTTTCCCAAGCCCTGAGCCCATGTTGTAAGGGGACCTGGCCTATTTAACCTTTAAAGAGGGAGGCTGGGTTCTGTCAGGCTGTCCTTAATACTGGGACAGATTCGATAGCTCTGTGTAAATAATGCAGGCTGAGATGTGGCATCAATAGAAATGCCCTGCAACAACAAGAATATCGATAGCCGGAAAATCCTATGAGGAGCACAGCAAACCCAAGTGTCTGTAGGTGCTTTAAAACTAGGAGAAGAGGAAGAGAACCAGCGATCTTTGGCTGTCATGAGGACACGACTGGAGCTGCCATTGCCGCTTGGATGTGCTTTTCCTCATGATGGCCTTGACAGGGTGTGAAGGGATATGGCTGTGTCACAGCCTGGACTTTGGCACTGCCTTTTCCCTGCTACACCAGCCTGAAACCTGCCCCCATCCCCCAAGTGATGTGACAGCAGTGCAGGCAGCCGTCGGGAACCCCTGTTTCCCTCCCCGCAAACACAGCCCAGAGACATTCTCTCTCCTGTGCCACAGCACAGGCTGTTGTTTAACCTTCAAATTTATTATTTTTAATTATTTTGATTTATAAAAGCATGCAGCAGTTAAAACCACATTAAATAAACTCAGCGTTACGGCGCTTAACAAACACACATAACTTTGGACTTCTGAGGACTCCATAAAATAATCCTCCGCCTGGAAGCTGCCCCGGCGCGCTGCCGCCCGCGCGGGCTCCCCAGCACACACCCAGGGCCCTGCGCCTCCTCTGCGCCGGCCAGACAGGATCTGCGCTGGCACGGCTCCACCGCCGCACGCAGTCCCACTCCGTGCCCAGCCTCGGCCTCCTGGCATCCCTCCTCACCGCCCTCACCCCACTCTTCTTCCCCCTCCACAGTCTCCCTGCATCTCGCCTTTCCAGCTTGGCCTCCTGCCCTTCTCCAAAAGGATATTTCGGTCTCTGACCTTCCCTTTCCCAAAGGTGTTTCATTCCATCTTACACACTGCTGAGATTTCAAAATAAGAGCTCATAATGTTTTGATACCATGAAAATCAAACAGCATTAGGTGCCTCCTGCCTTAGCAGGTCTTTTACTCGGCTTCAAATGGAGCTCTGAACACCAGTCCCTCTCCTTGCTAAGCACACAAACAAGCTTGGAAGAGATGAAGAAGAAGAAACAAGGAGAGGAAGGAGAAAAAGAATTAATAAGAAAGTGAGAACACCTGTCTGGTAAACTCCACCCAGGATCCCATTGGGAAAGGCTGTTTTAGGACCTAATCCAGCATTAATGAGATCTCTGCTTCCATTGCCTCTGCATAAAACCTCTGCCATCAGCTGAATGCTGGAGGTGTGGGCTCTGTCTCGCAGCCCCTCTCCCCACCCGCCCGTGGATCACAGAGACCTGAAGAGCACACAGTTTGCTCCTCCCATCCGTCCCTAGATTCCAGAGGCAATAAAACATGCCAGTGCTTTTAAATCCCAATCACTGGCTGCTTCTCAGAAGGGCAGGGCCATCCCAAGAAACTCAGTGGGTGGGCCTGAGACACAGGCAGAAAGTCGAGGGAAGAGACTCCTGCTCTCTATTTCACTGGCATCTGCAGTGAAACATCAGTGATTTATACAGGAAGTAGGTGAAGAGCAATTATAATTGATTGAGAATCATTTCCTGATGGTGTCTGGATATGACTGATGGTTCCGTCCGACTTCTAAAGGACAGCAGGTGCCGAAGAGACAATCTGTAGTTCCCGTCCGCTGAGCTGAATGTGCCACAAACCACCAAACCCTCTTCTACTACAAACTCTTGCTTGGAGAGATGCAGTTCTCCCCAAACCAATCCTGTCCTCAGAGATGGGCCCCTAATCCCTTGGTGGCCATGGCCTGATGCTGAACCTTTCTGTGCTTTGGTACAGCACAAGCCTGAGACATACCTGCCTCCCATGAGAACTGCAAGGGAAAAATTTCCGTGTGCAGTTCAACTGCTAACACACATCCTACACTTCTTTTCTCTAGATCCCAATACATATATAGTACAGTGACATTTCACATCTCTACAGCAACTGACGCTTGAGCCCATGCTACCTCACGGATGATATTCCTGAGTACCTATCCTTCCTCATAAGGAAGAGCAGAACAAAATTCATAAACAAATCCTTTTGTTAAAAGTCACAAGCAAGCGTCCCAAATCCCTGCTTCAAGTAGAATTTTACACTCACAACAGAAACTACAGAAGCTCCATAAACCTCTCCAGGAAATTCACCAGCAGACATGAAAGGCTTTTGGGGGCTGCAGTGATGGTAGGGATTTACAAATGGGGAAACTTAGTCATTAAAGATTAATATGGTCTTTCCTTAGCAGAGCCAATGAGGAGCTCATTCCCATACACCTCCTGCTCCAAGCACCAACTCATCCTGCCTTGCACTGGAGCAATGAGGACAGCAACCCTCTGTCACAATTTGGGCTTGGGAAAAGAACTTTTAGGCTGAATGGTGCTGGGATTTTGCTGTTTTTGTTGTTTTTCTCCCTGTTTGTATTGAGCTACAGGGGATGATGGAGAGGACTGGATGTGGGGCAGACAGGGAGGACACTGTGCCAACCTCCTTGCCTGCAGTTGCATTTTGTTCCCCTGGGAAGGCTCCCGAGCACGCTGCAAATGTTGGGAGCTGAGACAAGGGACGCAGACATGCTAAATATAAAGGCTGTAGGACTGAAGAGGGTTTTTGGGTTGCTGTTCATGGGGAGGGGTGGAAATAAAGGAAGGGGCTGGGTCACAAATTGCCTGCAGTCACAGTAGCCTGTCAATAAATTTTGCATTCACTTTACTTTCTGACAGGGATTCATTCCCTAATATGGGGCTGCCAGCTTTCTGGGTTATTTCGAGTGTGTGTGATAAAGTTTCCTGGATACTGATGGCTTCCTAGGATCAGGATTCTGAAAAAAAACAGCAATATGCCTTGATGTGTGGGGTAAAGAGAGGAATCACGGCTAATTACAGGCCTTTCTGCAAAATGAGGCAGCATAGGGCTGTGAAACACGGTCCCTTCATGTAGGACAGAGATCTCTGGAGCCAGGAGCTGAATCTTCCTACTAAAGAGTGCCCTGAAGATTTTATCATGTGCCAAAGCCTTTCCTGCAGAGATTCCAAGCTCAGAGGAAAGACAACCTTGCACCCTTCTTTAGGGCTGCCCCATTACACCTGACCCCTTGTGCACCAGGTGATTTCTGAGGATGAGACAGCCCGAGGTGGTTGGGCTAAAATATCAGAGGCAGGCAAAGGGAAATCAAGGCTGAGAAAGGTGATTTCATCTCTTGATGACTTGTTTAAGGTTAAATGGGTCATGGCAAAGCCAAGAAAAGAAGCTGGGTCCCCAAACCAGCACTCACATGCTCTGGGTTGCACTGCCTTCCCCACCTTCTGGCAGTGATTTCAGAGGCCCAGAGAGACCTGCTCCTTGCACTTTGATAAGGCAAATTATCTCTCATCTATTCCCAGCTGATTTCCTTAAACCTACCCCAGCAGCCCCCACACTCCATTACTGACAGCTCTGGAGTACCTGTCTAACCAGAGCCTCTGCTTTGTCCTTACTCTCAGCTTCAAGACCAAGTTATGTTTGGCACATGAGGAAACTCCCCCAGGAACACATGGCCTCAAGATTTGCTCATGCCAGGCTGTACCAAGGTGAGCACCATGCTCTGCTCAAAAGGCAGATGGGCTTTCTGAATCAAATTCCCTGTTTTCTAATGCACAAAAATGGAAAATCCTGAAATCTGACCCCAGCAGATGTCCTCAGGGGTCCTTCTGACTTGGATGAGCTCTTAGAGGTAGAATAAAGCACAGCATGACACAGGTGATCTGCCATGACTGCAAAGGCGCCCGGCTTTCTCCACCTTTCCCCTGACCCAGTCCCAGGAAGCATTCCTGGGGGGAGCTAGAGCTGTGCCACACAAACCACAGTTCAGGAATGGCCAGGAGCCCTCCACGGGCTCCTCTCCAAGTGTTCTGGGCCAGAGGACACTTTCTGCTGTGCCTTGATGAGGCTTCCAGCTCCTGTCATCCTCAGCACTGGGCAGGGAATCCCAAGATTGTGTTGTTCCTCTGCAATGCTCAGCTGAGACTCCTGAGGGCAGCTCTGAAGATAAAGGGACTGGGAACCTGCAAAACCAAAGCTGCTGCCACACCTGCTGGTTTGGAGCAACTTGTCTGTAGGGACACCTCAGTGAAATGAGCTTGGTGAGATCTTAGTGCACATCATCAGACTGGCTGGAAAGGAGAGGACTGGGCTCAAGGGAGGAAGCCTTCTACATGAGCAGGTGGACAAGGGCACTCACCAATGCCCTTCCACCAAGTGGAAACTTGCTAAGGAGAAACCAGTCCCTCAGTCCATGTCTGCATCAGTTTCAGGCAAATAAAATTTACCTGGGATTTGCAACAGGCAAGTAGTGTTCTCAGAGTCCCACAGCAGCACAGCTAACAAGCATCAACTTGCTGATCTGCCATAACATGATCATTTACATTCATGTGAATGTACCCTTGGAACCATTGCAGTGTTAACCTCAGTGTCCTAGCCAAAATCCATCTCAAGCCACTGCATGCTGCCTACAGAAATTCCCCAGTCAGTTTCCAAAGTAGAGGGTCAAGTTCCTTACATCCTGCCCTGGGCTGCTGCCAGAAGTACCAAAGGCTAGTGTACGGGTAGAAATCCAGGAGTTAAAGAGGGGACTCTCCTATCAACCACATACACCACCACTGACTCAAACTGGGGAAAATTTTATCCCTGTCTCAAATCAGAAGAGACCATAGAAAGAGAGAGGGAGAAGGTCACAGCTGTGGAACCAACACATCCCAGGCCCCTGGTACCTCCCTCACCTAAGCTGGGAGTGATGGAAGCAGGACCTGAGCATAAGAATCTCCCTCCCTTGTGACCAGGGTGTTCCCCCAGGCACATGGTCGCTCTCCCATTGCCACTGCTTGCTTCAGGCACGCAGGCCAGCCACTGCACACAGATCCTGCAGCCCTGCCACCTGAAAGGCCTGATACTGGCACAGCCTGAGAGGAAGCAGCCGTCAAGATGGCCAAGGTGCTATCAGGAAAGGGAGATGACAAGGAGGGCCCTGTAACAACCCAGCTCCATGTTTGGACAGGGTAGACAGGCGAAGATGTTTCGGACGTGCAGTTGTGGCTACCTAGCCTCTCCATGGCCTCAAGAACAAAGCTGTGGAGAGAATGGTGCAGTGCTCTACAAGCTCCGAGAACCAGCATTTATTTATTTATATTATTATTATTATTATTTTTGCTTTGGGCACCAGCTAGTTCTGGGCCACAAGGGGTTAACCACAAAAGCTGCTTTCTCTGCCTTCACTCTACCTCAATTTCCACTGCTCCCATCACCTTCCTCCCCCACCCCCTGATCTTATGAAAAAAACCCATCAAAATAACTATTTTATGTCTCCAAATATGCAGATCATTTTCTTTAATGAAAGATGCTTGACGTCTCCGATCCAATTAATATGCAAATGCAGGCGAGGATTTATTTGTGACATTCTGTCTGGGTGAGAGAAAACAAAAAAGGCCTGTTAACCAAAACACTAATTGCTGTGACTGATTGTCACATATCATCATTTTCATAGGATCTCCTCCATCCCTGGCTTGCAGGGAGCTGTGAACCAGGACTCGGAGACTAGCAGACACCAAGGAGAAACAGGGCAACCAGCTACCTGCCTGGCACGCTCGGATGAGCCGAGGCCTCCTTCCTGCTGTATGTCAAGCCCCTCCAGCTTGCATCCCTCCCCAGCCCAACCAGCAGAGATACTCAGAAGCAGATTTTCATGACCCCTTTTGTGCTTTCTGGGCGAGATAGTCTGTTATGCTCCAAAAGCCTTAGGAGTTACCAGTGTTGGTCTTCTCTTGTTCTCTTTGCATTATTACAAATGGTGCTTAGGAAGCATCACACTACCTTGAAGTTTCAAGAAGTGCCCTTATAAGATGTACTGAACTGGGATCTCGTCATCACCATCCAGCTCGGCATTCCTGGATCACATTCTCCACTTCCATAACTCATTTGAACTTAGTAGTTCAGCCAGGAAGGGGTTTTGGTCCAAAGACACTGAACCAAACACCATCAGACTGGGAAAGGGCACAGCCAAACTTTCCCATGTGCCCTTGGGTATTGAACTGGACAAATGACCTATCTCAGTCTCAGCCAAAAGAATCAAATGTCTGTTTAGAGCATTTGCCACCTCTTTGTCCACCCGAGCATAAGGCACAGAGGACAGTGAGAGGGAGAGGGTGGAAAAGGGCACAGCAAGTCACCAAGGCTGCATCTACACTGCAGTTCTCTTGAGTACCTCAGGCTGAGCAGCTCTGGCAGCAAAACCTTCCAGAGAAGCTGAATGGAGCCCTGGGCACCAGCCTGTACCAGAGTCTGTGCTGTTCACACCGTGGCCAGCTGGTGTAAAGGCACGGCTGAGCACACCCATGTGAGCTGTGAGACCTTAGACTTGGTCAAAGCCCACGGCAGAGGCAGGAGGCTCTGAAGCTGTGCTGCTCCCCTGACACTGTAGAGGCTGTGCTCTCCCTGGGGGAAAACATGCACCTTCCTCTGCCCTGCACCCTTTGGTGAGCAGAAGACCCAAAGATTACCATGTTTTAGAATCTAAGATGCTTAAGGACACAAGAGAGGACATATCCCAAATGCAGAAGGGTTAAAAGCAGAGGTTCCCAGCTGCTGGTGTTTGATACTTGCCCCAGAGTATCACCTGATGGAAAGGTGACTTCTGTGGATGGCTCCTCCTCATTCCCTCAGCTCCCCACCTGCTTTCAAAGCAACTGAGAACACACAAATTTGCAAAACTGCCCAGCACTAGGGTCAATTCTGCTGGCAGTGAAATGTTGAGTCAAACTTCTAGGACTTCAAGGAGATCAGGTTTAGGCAAACACAAAGCACATACAAATCCTACCAAGAGTATTTTCCTGCCATTACCTCCCACATAAGCAATTGCTGGAATTGCCACAGGGAGATTCTGTGATTATGTACAGAAAGGGCATCAATCAGGCCAACTCTCTATTCAGCTGCCTCTCATCCACTGGAAAAAGTCTGGGAACGTTTGATCTAGAAGTTAAGAGCACAGGATTGAGAGGTGGGTGCTCAAGCACCACTCCCTGCTCTGCCAAAGGCTCATGAACACCTGAAAATTATTCATGTAACTTTTCCTGTGACTTGATTTCCCCTTTGCTCGAAAAGGGCAATTAATGCTCCTTCACTTTGCATAAAGTCTGAACTTTTGCTGATCATTACAAGAGGATTAAGGGCACTAGACGTGAATTAAATGCCATCATGGCTGTCAGGGTGTGTGCTCCTGTTCCACTATAACGCTTTCCAACACAGGATCCTTAAATTTTCTCTAAACCTTCATCAACTCAGCACATCGCCTACACAGTCATGAGCAGGGGGTGGGAGAAAGCTGAAAGGGCTGGGTAGTAACAGAAGCACATCTCAGCCCCATAATCCAGACTAACTGCAAAATGGCATTCCTGTGCTGGGGGAAGATCTCCCTGCATGCTTCCAGGTCCAGCACTCCCTAGAAAAAAGAAGCAAAAGTTCCCACCACCACCTGTAGCTGAGTGAGCAGTGGGTAGAAGCATTTTATTTGACTTTTGGCCTGTTAGGAGAGGTCAGCACTAAGAAAGACAGCAGATTCCTGACACCATTAAAACGGAAGTGAAATCTGTATCTTAATGAAGTCACCAGTTGTGGCATCTACTTCAACAGAGACATGCTTTACATGGATAACAGAGGTTGTACCTTTAATGTGAATCTGAGAGGCTCTCCAGAGTTTAGCTTGATCAGCTAATACATACCAAAATAAATTTTAACCTTTTTTACACAAGACTTTTCATAAGGGTTAGCAGAAAACTGCTCTACAAAAATCCTTTTCTTTCCTCCTTGCAAGGAGAAGACCCAGGAGATGAACTCTGCAGAGACAACAGAGAAACAATTTCTGCTTTACAGCATACATGGTTTGACATCTGGTTAAAAACCAACTCAGATCAAAAGGGACTGTAAGTTACTACTCTGATGGCTGCCCAGTGGTCTGTACAAAACACAGTCACACACCACATCTGTATCCACATCCACTCCCTTTAAACAGGTCAGAGCAGCTGTGTAAGGCGTGTGAAGTCTAATCTCAGAGAAAATACAAATCTGTGATGGTACTGATAAAAATTTCCCAGCACAGGCAAGAATATAAAATGGACAGAGCCAGGTATTTAGGCCTGAAGCAGGAAAACCTACAGATGCAGATGAAGTGTAACATGCTTCCTGCATGTCCAGATTCCTTGTTGGAGCAGAACGGGGGACATCACCCTCAAGAGCGCTTGTCTCCCTAAGTGCAATTCAATGACACATTTCCTGATAAAGCCAACTTCCAGGGGATCTGGCTCACAGACAGTCAAGACAACAAAGTCAGCTCTGGGCTGTGCACCCTCGCAATGCAGGGACGCACAAAAACCAACTCGTCAGCACGCTCAGCCTTTCAGCAGTTCTGGATTGCTCCCAAATGGGATGTCTGCTGCACCCGCCACCCAGTTCTGGGATAAGGCAGCACTCAACTGGAAGAGGAAAGGGCCCCTGAAGAGATGCCTGAGGGATTTGGTGGGCTGGGAACCCGGAAACTGTCTGGGATGTGGGTGGAGAGATCAGTGCGAAATAGCAGAGCTGTGACACATACACTTTCCATTCATCAAAGTCCAGGGAGAGAAAAAAAGTCATTTTTTTCCCTGCACACATGGGGGAACTGAGGCACTGACACCACCTGGGGACTCCACTCCAGGAGCCACACCAGACCCAGGCCCTCAGTACGGCAGAGTTTGACACTCAACGCATCCTTCCTATCAACTTTACTCCAAGAGCGTTATTTCAACTACACAGGCAGGGAACTGAGGGAGAAACTGGGTAAGAGATTTGGTTTAGATCAACACAAAACTTGGCATAGTAGAGAGCTGAGACAAATCTTAGATCTCCTGAGCCCCAAGACAACGCCTTAACAGCCTCTGCTCATCAGAAAAGATTCCCAGTTCTGTGATTCAACTAGTTCATTATCCCACCCCAAGAGTTTAAGGAAGATCTCAGCTCTTGCTTCTCTAATCACTAAAAGCAATGATTAGACTAGTTTCAGACCTGTTCTGGAAGCTGTCAATGATCTGATCCTGTTATGGGTAGGAGGCTCATGGCAATGTTGGATAAATCCCACAGGGATTCTCCAGCCATAGATCCACATCGTGGACAGGGTTCCTGTGATCTTACTTGCAGATGGAAGAAGAAGAATAGGTGAAGGGGAGCAAGTCCCTTTTCAGCAAGAGAAATACTTGCTGAATACAAGAGGAATACAGGAAGAGGGACAGAGTGGCACAAACGCCCTTGGCCAGTAAATGTAGCAGAGGAACAGGAGAGCCTGTCACAGCAGTTGTCCTCAGGTTCCCACCTCTGTTTTAGCTCCTTTAGGCTGACAGCCTCCCTTTCCATAGCATCTAAATGCCTGACAACTTCAGCAAACCCACTCTCACAAAGCATGGTGCTCTTCCCACCACAGCAAAGTGAGGGACATGGAGGTAATGTCCTTGGCTTCAGAGCTCAGGGAGTGTTTGTCCATCTGCCACTCAAGCTCATGACAGATGCGATCACAGACAAAAAAGAAACTGTCAGGAACAGGGCGTTCCCTCCTGTGCCATGGAAGTGGTCAATTAGTCTGAGGACTTCCAAAAGGCATCATTCTGTGGTCACTGACACCCCTCGTCCAGAACTAGGAGATTCCTGAAGCTCACCTCTATGGCCCTCATTGCTCCTGCTACCAGCAAAGGTGGTGGGAAGGGCAGCATTGCAGTGGGGGCAAGAGACACTGTGGCAGAGACACTGGAGAAGAGACAAGCAAGGGCTGGTAAACAACCCCCTCCCATCCCCAATCCCAGTACTTTGAAGATCCGTGTGTTTTGAATTTAATTTTGATTTTCTCGACTTCAGCAGATTAAAGTTGAAATAACCTACAAATTACTTAATGTGTTGTAAATCTTCTGAAATTAAGGCCTAATGGGTAACACATGTCGGCAGGCAGGAGACACAGAGGGGAAGCTGGGTTTCTCACCAGCTCAAGGAATGCTGTGAGGATCTGAGCCAAAGGAGAGGGGGCTGGGGCGGGGGATGTGGAGTGGCAGCCCTTCCCCACCAGCCCCCCAGCGCCCACCTTACCTTTGGGTCAGAGCTAAGGAGCCACCCCTCATCGCTGCCATCCACATTTCCTGGCAAGGGGGACAACCAGCAGAGGGGCTGTGCTGGAAGGCTGCTGAAGGAACTAGGTGGCAGGACTCTTGTGGGCCAGTAAGGGGCACAGACACCACAGAAAACCCACTGAAACACCTCGTTTCCCACTTGCCCTCACTGCTCAGCCCTTCTGTGTCCCCTATCAGCTCACAGAGCCCCGCTGCCAAACACAATGCCCCTTCACACCAACACGTGCCTGCGGGGACCTTGGGAGCAGCTCCAACACCTTCCACCTGGGTCGCCTTGGCATGCGGGTCTCTGCAGAGGCAAGAACTGTCCCTCTTCCTCAGGGCCTGTCCTCTCCATGCACCTGTCTCACCGGTCCCTGCACCGGGCAGCCTCAGCTCCTCTCCCACACAAGCCGCCAGCTCTCCCGCTGCTCCTGCCTGCTTGGGTTCCCCCTCCCTCCCTCCTCTCCAGCAGATTTCTCTCAAGTGCGCTGCCATATGGTTCCAGTTAAGCCCCATATTTTTTCTTGTCGATTGAAAAGACACACTTTCCTCTGTGCCAGACAGTTTACAGATTGCTCCGTTGGCTCAATTTCTTATTGGATTTCTCAAAAAAACTGACATTTTAAATTAATTTACAGCCACAACAAAAAGAGTTCAGAATTTTAATGGTGTTGTAAGTAATTTTTAGGTAATCCGCTCCAGATTTTGATATTAACCTTTGAATCGAAGTTCAGGCAGCTACTATGTTACAGCACTTTAGCTGGCCTGGGTTTTGGGGAGGGGGCGGTGGGTTGCAGGGGGGAGGTAATGCACTGCATGGCAGCATGTGAGCCCAGTGCATGGGAAAGCACACGGCAGGCTGTGCACAGGGGAGGCAGGCCGGGCGCATGTCGGAGCGGTGCGTGTGCCGGTGACATGTGAGCGCAGATGCGCACAGGCATGTGCCTTCCCAGCATGTGTGCCTTCCCAGCATGTGTGCCAAGGCCGGCGGGCGCTGTGGGAGCGCCGGGGCCGGGAGCGGCCGGGCCGCGGGCAGGCCGCGGGCACACGCCCCCGCACGGGCCCCGCACGCGCGGGCAGGGCCCGCCGAGCCTGCTCGGAGGAAGGCGGGCCGAGGGAAGCGGGAGCGGGGGCGGCTTGCGGGCAGGTGCTGGCACCGCAGCCCCGGCGCAGATGAGCGCGGCAGCACGTGCAGGTGTGCCCACAGCCAAGGCCCACCCCGGCAGCCAGGGCCTCCCACACCCCTGCGTACCTGCACATCGCCCAGGTGTAGGTCACAGACCGGGCTCTGCCACCGCCTCATCCCTCCTCTGCCTGGGCCGCGTCCAGCAAAGCACCCCACAAGGGCGAGGAGCGGGGCCAGCTACCGCCGTTCCCTGGCGTTGAACCTCTGCTCGGGGCAGGATGTGAGTGTGCTTCTCCCCTTCTCAGTGTCAGCCCCATGAGGTGTTCTCTCACTCGGGCCACCCTCAAAGTTTAAAGCCCGAAGGTAAGGGACACCTGCCAAGTGCAGCGTGAAAGGGGCAGCAGCTTGAGGAGCTCTGCATGGAATAGTGAGGTGTCTCTGAAGGAAAACAACTCACTTGGGACTAGAAGTAACACCAGAAAAAAAGCCACAGATACTGAAAATGCACAGGGGAGGTGAGAGGGAAGAAGAGAAAAAAGCGGAAGGAATGAGAGAGGACAACTAAGAGTGACAGGAATGAAAGAGGGAAATTAGGTGGCAAACAACAGCAACAAAAGAAAGAAAAAGCAAATGAGAGAGCAGATGACTGAGAGAACAAATTGAGGAAGAAGGGAAGGAAATTAACAAATAATTAAGAACAAATGAATAAGAGAACTGAGAGTGACGAAGATGCAAAGCAACAAAGTGAAGGAGCTGGGATCCCTCTGCCCTGCCCCAGCCAACAGTTACCGTGCTTGTAACCCAAGTGCCAACAAATAGGATTTGCACAGAGCCTAGCAGCTCCTCGCTTGCCTTCATGAGCCCCCTCAGGTGCCAGCTTCAGCAGCAGCCAAGGGATCCGGCCACCTGTGGAGCAACACACCCCAGCACCTTCTCCAGCCACAGGATGGGGCACAGCCAACCTCAGCATCTCCCCAGCCACAGTGAATGTGCCAGGGTTAGCAAAATGCCTGGCATGCCCCTGGCCTGCTGCCACAGACCCTCACATTCCATTTCCCTTTATCATTTGCTCTGCCTGGAAATCCCTTTTCGCTTTCCAGCTGCATATGTGCAGCAAAGCTCCTGTGCCACCCTGAGCTGGGCTACCACCACGCAATTGCCAAACCAACTGAGACAAAAGGGGAAGCGGGGGCCTGAGTACCGAGCTGCAGTCCTCGCCAACATTTTACTAAGCTCTGGCACAGAGCAGACAGTGGCTGGATATGGTGCCAACTTACTACAAGAGCGGATTTTTAACATTCCTCTCCTCCAGGAGTCACTCAAGGCAGCCAGGGAGCCTCAAGTAGAGAGATGTGACAACAACAACGGCAGCTTGAAGTCTGCTCTCTTAGAAACTCCGCCATGGGACAGCAGTGACAGCAAGTACCTTCTTCTGGAGCATAGGCCATCGCTATCTGCACAGGTGGGAGCAGTCCAGTCAAGACTGGCTGCCTGCCCTGCCCAGTTATGGGCTCTGGGCCAAGTCTAGGACAGTGGCTCACAAGACTCGTGTTCAGGACATACAGAAAAAGCCAGTGAAGTCGTAAAAGCAGAGTCGTAACAGCCCAAGAGCACTGAGGTTCTCCAAAGGCCAGAAGAGGTGGGATGGGAGGAGCAGAGGAGATGCTCCCTTTGTGTGCTTCCAGTGGCATCTGGACCCTGCACCATGGTGGGGGGTTCATCCTGCTTCCCTACCCATATGCGGCCACCCAGGTGGGACTTACAGCCCCCTTGCTAAGCCCTGCTGTCTCTTTCCAGCTGTGCCACCTCCTTTGTTCATGCAAGGGATTCATGCAACCTCCTGCAAACCCAGGAGTTTAAAGAAATGCCAAGTCACTTCCTGGTCCTACGTCTTGCAAGACACAACAGTGGTTGATACTGCTGATCAGACCTGGCATGGAGCCACTTGCAAGGACAGTGTGCCACTTTCTGATCCACCTGGCACAGTGCCATGGGCAGAGGGACTCAGATGCCCTGTGACAACATGCCATGCATGGGGGGATTCAGATGCCCCCTGGCACTGTGCCAGACTGGGGAGAGCTTTGGATGCCCGTCTGGCACGGTGCCAGGTGCCAAGGGATTCTCCCTATGGCACTCTGCCAGCAGGAACAGGGACCCTGGAGCCTGGGTCCAAGCTCAGGGAAGTTCTGGGATGGAGGACTGGATGTCTTTATGTTTCTGTGCCAGCTCTGCACAGTGAAGGCGTCTGCATTTCACTAACGTAGGAATCTGGCTGATGAGTGTTGGTGACAAGGATCCCTCAGAGCTCCCTGCTCAGGGGTCCTCTGGAGCGGGGCTGCCCTGCCACTCAGAGCACCCCTTGGCAGGCTGCCTCACCAGTGATTGACTGGGGAAAGTTGCTATGACGACTCTGGTTTGAAAAAAAACCTCAGTAGTTGCCAACTATTTGTGTTGTTGTTTTACAACTGTGGCCAGTGTCACATGAGTGGGAGCCGGCTGGGGGCCTGGGGACACAAAAGCAAATGGCTTTTTAATGGAGTGTCCTGCCAGCGCTTGAAGACTCAATAAAGAGGAGCTGGCGAGACCCCTTCATGCAGAAGGCCCCGTGCACGGGGCCAGGGCCTCTTTGTAGAGCCGCAGCTAGGGTGGGAAAGTTTGGAGAAATCAGAAGAAAAGCCTCCTCCTGCAGCTCTGGGCTCACAGCACTGTCTTCCTGGGGATAGATCTGTCCCCAGCTGGCCTGGATGTTTCAGTGGAGCTCACTCCGGGCACTTGTCTCACCCAGACCTGGTGCTGCCCAGTAGAGCAGGATGGCAGCATCTGGGGAGGATGCATGAAGGTGTGGGAGGAGACACAAAGAGTTTTCCTCTTTGGAGCAGGAGGAAGACAACTCAAAGAGCTGGAAGGGAAAAAATGGAGGAGAAGTAAGAGGTGCATATCCTCACACCTCCCAGGAGCTCTCCCTGCCGACAGCCAGACTCTGACTGGGGCTGTGTCGAATCCAGAAGATATGCAGACCTCCAAAGCCAGCAGGTTTGAACTCAGAAGCAGATGCCCCTCTCAGTTGGAACAGCCTAGGAACAGTTTCAGGGGGCAAGCTGGCAGCATGAAGGACCAGCAGCAAAGCCCAAAGACATGTTCAGAAGCAAACGGCGCTTGGGGGCACAGAAAGTCCTGAACTTAAAACTAAGGGGAAGGACAAGCCAGGGGCAAGGGGGCTCAAAGAATACTCTTCCCAACCCCATTCAGTTTTCTCTCTCTTCGACTCCAGGGCCTTTTCTTACAGAAGCTGTAATTATATTACAGAGTTCCTGTGTAAGCTACTGAGCTTTATTAATTAATCCTGCTTGGTCTCACCCCAGCCAGAGCCTTGGCCTTGTTCAGAGATGTGGAATTTTCCAGGAAAACTTGAAAATCGTCATCAAGGAGAAGAAAATGTTTACACTCAGCCTTTTAAGTCTAAGACTGAGAAAGGGCCCATTTCTCTGATTCAGCTGTAAGGTGAGAACAGGCTGTGAACACACAGTACGGATTTGGGGCATCCCTGACAAGAGCTGTCCAGAATTAGCATGGCTTTTTCCCAGAGAACATGGAAATTTGGTTAGGGGATTCCTAACTGCAGACTTCGATATGGATAAAGAAAGGCTTAAAAACACACCTAGATTTTAAATCCCTCTGAGCTCTCAATTAAGCTTTCTCAGTCCAGACTTCAACCCTTGGAGCCAGGGGAACAGAGGCAAGGGGGGCCCCGTTAGCTTTTGCATAGTCTGAAACAAGCTGATTCCTCAGATGACATGGGAGCAGACATCAAACAAGGCAGAAGTCACCAGGCAGAGATGGAAGCAGCTGAAACGCAACCTCTCTAAAGGGGTTTTGCGTAGGGATATGAGACTCAGTCTGAATCCCTGGAGAACTCCATAGATTATAAAATAAAAAATGTTACCTATGTGTCATGGCATATAATGGGGAACTAATGCCATCAGACTGACTCACCTTTCCCAACTCTCATCTGGCCACAACAGAGAGGAGGGAACAGTACTGCCTGCAGCCTGTGCATACCCTCTCACTCCTTTCCCAGGCATTTGTACTTGGAGGAGGTACCTGCCTGCCAAGAAGCTGGTCTTGGAGTACAGGCACAGACACTCCTCGCCCGGGTATGAGCTACAGCTGCAAAACAAGAGGCCAGAATCTTGTTACAAGGTTCACACAGAAAAGTTTGGTTTCAAAAGGCAATGTTAGTTTTTTCTGCAGTGGCCAGGATGAATAAAAAGCTCACCTGATGAAAGCATTTTACTTCAGAGCTCAGGGAATCACCCTCCTTCCTTCTTCACACTGGAAACTCCCTGTGCACCAAAGATTTAGCAACTCACCGTGCTCTGCTCATGGAAGAGTTGTGCATATCCCTGTGCCTGTCACTGCATCCTTCAGAAATACATTCAAAGATGCCCACTTACACTTCTGTACATACAGCAGTGGCACTTGGGCATTTACACCTGCACACAGGCATGTTTTCCTACCTGCTCATGACTCCTATCAATCATGCTGATGAAACTCTACAACTTAAGAAACGGCATCAAAGCAGCAAAACACAAACAAACTCTCAAATGGAGATGTCCCTCCTTAGCACAGTCTACCCACCCACAGTGGCTGGAATCCTGAGCGTGTCTAGTTCTGTCCCAGCCTAATCTCTTGCCCTAAATTAGGTAAACTCACTCCATCCAGGAGCCACTGGCTTCTACTTCCATCCTGAAAAAGCAAAGGTGAGTCAGTGATCAACAAAATAAATTAAAACAGAGAAAAAGGCAGTAATTGGTGAGCACCTGCCTGCAAGGAATGGGAAAAATATCCCCCTCAAAAAAAAAAATCCTGTAGGAAAACAAAATGCACCAACATCTTTTTATTTTGTTTTTTTCGGTAATTATACTAAAGATGAAAAACTCATAATAAACATCTCCCAGTCCCCACCTGCTAACAGTAATTATAATAGACTCAACAATAAATGGTAAAGCAGAGCAGTGCTGCATCTCGGGAATTCTCTAGGGTATGTGGATTAGCTCGGAAAGCCTGAATGATTAAAATACACTAATTAAAATTTTGTGTTCCTTGGTAACTCGTCTGCCTGGGCCCCTGGTGTTGGCAAAATGGGAATTAACGTGACAAAAGCAACACAGAGGGTTTTTGTTTTAAATAAAGAAGTGGGGGGGAGATCTATATAAACAAGTTCTCTCTGCACACACACACACACAAATTCAGAGGGACAGAAACTTAGGGAAGGACTGAGGCGTGTTGCTGGTGTTTAGGACGAAAGCAGCAGTGAAAGCCTTCCCTCATGGCCTAGTTTGTCCCCAAACCATCAAGCAGGAAAGCCTGGGAGAGAGAAGGGGAGAAGACAGAAAACGCTGGCTTAAGACAAACAGGGTCATGCGTGACCAGGAGCCCGGCTCTTTTAAAACAATTAGAAAAATAAACACATGGAGAGGTGGAGAGGCTCGCACAGGGAAACCCCAGCACAGGACACTCTTCCGCTCCATCTCCCTCACACACATTCCTCCATGGTCTTGTCTGCCCTGCTCTTTACCAAAGAAAACAGGACTTTGGGATAACACACGAGAGCTTCTACCCCACTGCAGATACACAAAAGAAATTGAACACTTTTGGGTTGCCCTTAGCAACCTAATTGCATCAGTACATTGCACACAGGAGCCAAAGTAACTGAATTTTGATGAAAAGACGGCGGTAATTTACGGCATCACGAAATTAGTTGTCATAGCGACGGGTTAATTACATCTCAAATTAACAATGCAAGTGTGGTGAAATTAAATATAAATCATATTTTCTGCATAAATTATAGGGGTTGATTAGACCGGGGCTCAGGGAGAGGGAAAGGTTGAGCCGCCATGGGCCTACGCAGCTTTCTGAGCCAACGAGAGAGTCTCCTGGAAACACCGTGAGGAAGACAGAGTAGAGGGGGAATAAGAAAGTGTCAAAGAAAAAAACGCACTGCCTTGATGCTCATCTTCTGTGGGGTTTTCTTTGGCTTTTTAATTGTCATCTGAACTCTCCCTTAGTTTCCCCTCGTGGCTTCTGGAGGAAGTGGGGAGAGGAGCCAGGCCCATGCACTGTGAGGAGCTGCAGCTCCAGCCCACCCCAGCACTGCGGCTTGGAGCTGGGGGAAACGCGGTGCGTGGGCTGCCTGCTGCCTGCTGCCTGCCCTCAACACCTCCCTGCCCTCTCCACGGGACAAATGAGGGGCTGGCTCTCACCAGCACTGCTTGGGATCTTTGTGCCCAGCAAAGAAGCCTTGAGGCCAGCCCAGCCCCCTTGGTGCAGGTCACCACATGCCACCTTACGCCTCTGGAGCCGCACTGCAGCTGCCCGGGCTCTAACACATCCCTAACCTCTAATTTCTTGTCTGGTTCACAGCTACAACATGAAATGCGGTCTGCCAAACTGAGGAAAACCACTCCTGGCAGAGTTTCTGCCTGGAGGAGTGGCACAGCCTGACCTGACACTGGACAGGCAGAGGAAGGCAATCTCTGGTGCATTCTCACCTGCAGTTTCTGTTTGGAGCACATCCCGAAAGGCAGGTCAAACCAAGTGCTGAAATCGGGCTAAAAGGAGTAAGAGGAAGCATGTGACACTGCTAAGAAATAACAGCAGGTAAAGGAGAGCTCTAGTGCCCAGCTGCAGTTCAGACATCCCAAAACAGCAGAGCAAAGCCCCCCCGTGCCTGGACACCGGCCCCATGCCCTGCCAGTACAGGACTCCGGGTGTGGGTGGGAGGGAACAGCTCTGCTCCGGGGCAGCGCAACAGGGACGGCAGAGACCGCAAGAAAGCTGGGAGTCAGTCACCAGCTGCACCACCAAGGAGCTGTGTGGGTGCTCTATTAAACTCTTGGTGACCCTTGGCGAGTGTGGAGCATTGCCACTCACAGTGGGACCCAGCTAACAACAAACAGCAGCTACAGAAAGAGTGGCTAAAAATACCCGCTCTGCCCGTGCCCCGTGAGGCCCGGCAGCTCTGGGAGCTGGGTGCCTGCAGGAGCTCCAGCCACTCCTCCCACAGATGGTCTCCTCTTGGCTTCCAGGGGCTCACAGGAGATAGTCACAGCCCACTGCAGGGGGCATACAACAATCTTGCTGCCTGGCTGCCAACCAGCCCTGCCCCAAGCAGGGGATGATGTTCAAGAGCTTGGCTCTACTCTTGGGCCCTGGCTTCTGCTTTCAGGCTGGGTGATGAGGGGCACCGGGCACCTTTGTACAGGGCCCCAGTGCTCTGCCCAGCCAGCCCCTGGCAGCTGCAGCACAGCACTGGGGAGGAGAGGGGATGTGGTAAGTGTCCACTCCAGGAAAGAGGGGACATACTTGTCAGGAAAGGACACAAGGGAGTCAAACCTTCCAAGCATAGTTCTTTGCTTTCTGCTTCTGTGACCAGAATGAGGAAAAGCTTAAGAGAAAGTTTGCAAACAGCAAACAAAATATACCTGCAGCACAGGTAGATGAGGATTAACACCGGGAGGAGCCAGATGAGCTGCTCTCCCAGCTCCATGAGCCAAGGCCTCCCACAGGAGCTGCAGGACTTGCTGCAGTCCCCAGCACAAAGGGAGATTCCCATGTTTAACTCCTCAGACATCCACTATCCCTGAAGAAAGTGCATCCAGGAACCTTTTTCACTGTGCCACTCTTGCAGAATCCAGTAACAAAGCTTCCACAGGCTACTCTCAGCCCAAAACCTCATGCTGCAGGTTTGTTTGCCCATCCCAGTCCTGCTAACTTGGCCTGTAACAACCCTCCTGGAGCCACCACCAGAGGAGGGACTGGAGGTATAAGGCTCTTGGGTGACTTCCCTAAAATAACAGTTCCCTTCCACTTTAAAAATGTTTTTCACTTAACTTGCATCTGCCCTTTTTTGCCCTTACACAGGCCATGTGCTTGTGGTGTAACACCACTCTGCCACCTCACAAGTACCCTCTCAGTTTCCAGCTCCTCACCTGCACCTCCACACTGCCTTGCCTTCTGCCCACAACGGCTCGCAGGCAACCCTCAGATGAAATACTGAGATCCTCACAAAATCCTGCCACATTTTATCCAGGCCTGTATGAGGAATTTCTCATGTAGGGGAATTTGGGGTTTGGGTGTTTTTTTTCTAGAGGGGAAGGAGGGAGAGCATATGAAAGAAAGGAAGGAAAAAACCTAAAAGTAAAAAGCCCCTCTGGTTCTGGCAGCCGGTGTGATCGATGGTGGTGGATTTGCATGTACATTTCATTAATTTTTCAGCATGCATTTTATTTATCTATGCGCCATACATCTGCTGAAGTTTATATACTTGATAATATATAAATATAGACACACAGCAATCAATACGACATCCGCTTCGCAGAAGCTTCCATTAGGCACACACCACCCCCCTCCCTGCTCTTTCCCTTCCTCATTTCCACAACCTGCTGCCTGGGCACCTTGTGCTGCTCAATCGGTTTCCGATTTTCATTAGCGGTGGAGCGCCAGCTCCCCCGGCCCCCAACCCTCCCTGTGCCAATCCCATTCACATCCATGCAGGCCAGGGAACTGCACCCACAGCCAGCAGGCACCTGCTGTGTCATGGGCAGCCTCTCCTGCTCACCCTCTCCTTACTACGGAGCATCAAGTGCTGGGATGCTGGGGCTGCCTCGAGCCTAAGGGACACCTCAGAGTGCTCGCAGCCATCCTCATCTTTCCAGCCATTGGGTGGGATTGACTCAGCAGGAGATGGGAACAGCAGTGGGGACAGCACAGAACCTCGCCTGGGTCACAGACACTCCTGGTTACTTTCAAAATGACTTCTCGTTCCCTTCCCCAGCTAAGCCAAAGTCAAGGCCTGAATGTCAGCTCCAGGACAGACCAAATACCCTTGATCCTTTGTCTGTCCATTTTCCCCACTCCAGTTTAACCCCATCATCCCACTGTCTTCACTGTGTTGCATGTGATACATGTGTGTATGTGGGTGGGAGAGAGAGAGCACATCCAGACAATTCCCAGGAGGGAAACTCCAAGGAGCAGAGCTCTGCCCCCAGAGCCCTCTGAGCCAAACAGCGCGCCCTGGCACACTGCTGCCCAGCCGAATTACCTCCTGCGACACGGCCTAGAAGCTCATTAAGTGGCTTTGTAGCCAGGATCAAACCACAGCTGCTAAGAACAGCCTGGGTCAGTGTAAACTGCGGCCTGAGTTCCCATTTTTATCTCGGCTAACTGTCTTAATTTCTCCTCAAAGGCTGGGAATTTGATGTGAACATCCAATCTGTCCCCATTGTATCTCTGTCTTGGGAAAAGCTCTTCTACACTCAATTTCTGCCCTGTCACACACCTTGGGCCTGTCACTCCTCATGGAATGTTTCCAGTCCTCCTTTCCATCCCAGTTTTCAACTCCATAGGAAGGACTGCTTCTCATTATTGATTTATCTGTCTTCATTACAATCTTTATCTCAAACTGGCTGGTCCATCTATAGCACAGCTTACAAACATTTGCAGTCTGGAACAAAACACTTGGGAGCCACTCAAACTACTTTTTGTAACAGCCAGGCAGCACATCATGTTAGACAGAAACTGTAGTGTGGAAGTGCCTTGCATCACAAGGAAACACAACTGGGAAATTTATTTTAAAAGAGTAATTGTTCCTATTATTATTATAAGTGACTACAAGCAAATCAGTGCAAAGCCTGAGGAAGTTTATAAAAGCTTTCTGCCTGATTTGGGCTGGGAAAAGAGATCATTCCACAGGAAAGAATGTATGGGAAGGTGTGTGAAAGCAGAGGAAAGAAAGTCCAAGTGACCAATTTCCAGGGAACAGGCCTGAATCACGAGTGCATCCTTCCTGTCTGACTAAGGAGCCACACAACCTCTTTAACAAGCCACCGGACGTGCATGGCCCAAGCCTTCCCTCTCCCAGACCTCAGCCTGGCACACTGCTCTCCCCAAGCAGGAGGTCACTGGCCCACATTGAGATACAAGTGGAGGGTTTGGCAGCAGACCCTGCCCTGTGCAGGAGCCACAGCTGCCTCACCACAGCCTGTCCTTGGCACTTGGAGGTGGCCACAGGCACCCAAACCTCAGCTTCTCCACCACGAGCCCCTTGCTGGTGTCCCAACAGCCTTCCTGCTGCATCGCACTCCACACGGCAAACACCATTCAGCCTCCGGTCAAGAGGAGGTTTGCAAAGGGGAGAGGGACTGAAAATAAATAAAAGGAGGCCTGTGCCTTTAAAAGAATTTTCATTTATAGGCTCTTCTCCTCTTCCACCATTTCAGTGATCTATATGCAAATATGCTAATGAATGCAAATTAAGACACCACTTTTAGTCCCAATTTAATAGAAAGCATTAAAATACCTTTTTTTTTCCCCCCAAAACCTCCATATGCATGAAGGAAAGGCTTTTTAAAATTTATTTTATTTATTTTTTTAATTTTTTAACTTTTTGTTTAAGTCACATCCAGCAGCAAATACACCATCAAAGTGCTGGAGACAAGGAGGGGAAATCTGACTGACATTTCCAGGTGCCAATTACTGCGATCTTGTTCTTCTGGGAAGACTGGGAATTAATTTCTTCTATTTTTTAAAAGAAGCTATTAAAACTGATGGTTCAGCTATACTGTTCTCACTCTGAATCTCCCCCACATCTCAGTATAAGCCCAGTGTGGAAGGAAACCCCTCACATCCATAAAGATGTTATACTGTGTGTTAGGTTACACTCACTTTTTGGAGAGGCAGGTGTGGCAAAAAGACACAGATCATCCTGGGAGCAATGCACACGCATCCTGGCTCCGTGGGAGGGACGCATCCTGACCGTGAGCTGTAACTAAAGCCTGGTACTTGAGGGGCTGTGATAGCACTAAAAACTGACACAATTGCCACAGGATCTCCCAGCCTTTCATTCTCAGAGAAGTCTCCATCCCAACATCAGCCTTTCCAGCTTATTCAAAATCTGCTTAGCTTAGTTAAGTGAACAAAATGCTCCAAAACTCAACAGATGCAATGCTAGATTATGTTAGTAATGCTGTGAAACTCTACAGGAAAATAAACTATGACTCATATTTTTTAAAGTATTTTAAATACAAATCTTTCCACTCAAGCAAAATCACAGTTTTTACCAAAACTTTTTGTGATGAAAAATGTAAATGAAGGAACAGTCAAACTTTTCACAAATCCAAAGTAATTCTGTACAGTTGTTCATGTACAGAAGGAAACACCATTTTCCTTTGACTATTTAATTTCTTTGTTTTCTAAATGAAAACTTTCTGCTTTTACCACCTTGTCACCTACCACTGTCATTTCATTTTATGTTAAAATCTAACACTCAAAAATGTGTAAAATCTGAATGGTTGCCTCCATTTAACTCAAAGCAACTTTACACATATTTATACATACATTTTAATTGAGAAGCAGGAAATTACTCTTCACTCAGCCATACTTGCTGCATGGCCCCTTGCCCCAGCACTGCACACCCAGTGCCACAAGGCCTAAGCAGAGAACAAAAGCAGACAGACTCCACTCTGCTGACTAGGGTTTATCTGTGGTAATTTTACCTCCTCCACAAGGCAATGGGCCAGACTCCTTTTGCAGCAACACTCGAGTAAATCAAGATCAAAGCCTCCTCCCAGGAAAATAGTACTGTTACTTAGGGATTTACACAGCTTGGGCATGGCTGAGAATCCCATTCCTGCAGAGAGTGCCCACCCTACACCTCCTTGCTGAACGCCCTTCAAAATGCCTAGAGCACGGCACTTCCACGTGAGAACTGTGTTCACAATGATCAATAGGCAGAACAGGCAACTTGCTGCATGACAACACTTCTTCCTGGATGAGACCAGGGAAAATCATTCCGTCCGCTTCAGCACTGCCTGTGCCAGCCGAATGCCCGTGCTGCCGACAGGGACCCTGCTGCCGGCTCTGCTCCCGTGCCAGGGTGGCCACTCACCTGGTGGCACAAGTAGAAGGGATTTCCATATCTAACCTGGACGGCAGCAAGAGGACCAGGGACCCCCTGGCTGCGGGGCCCAGAGCTGACGAGCTCTGACAGGGCCAGGTGCAGCGATGCCGGACACCCCTCGTGCTGGGGGTGCCGATCCTTGGCCACCTCCAGCCCTCTGCCCGCCTTCCGTGTTTGCCCAGGGCCTCTGGCTGCCCTTAGCAAGGGGCTTTTGGACTGGGGCCTGCCCCAGAGCTGTCACCCAGCCCCTGTGGTACAGCCTGGGTGACAGACGTGGCTGCTTTGCCCAGGGACAACAATCACCCTCTTGGCTTAGAGTTTGCTGCATTTCTCCTCCCCACAAAGTGCACTGCAGGTAACATGAAAGCACAAAGTGCATAAATAGGCTCCTCTGACATGATTGGGCACATCTCTCAATGTTTATGGCAGAGAACAGATATTTAGATATTTACAGGGAATATCTTTTGTCGGTGCCAAACCCTATGTTTTACTGTCAGAAAAAACAAACACAAGGACCGAAACTTGCCTTCAAATGGAAATCTGCACAGGAGAAAGTGATTTCCCCATCAAACCAGTTTTATTAGATCTAAATATCTAATTATTTGTACCAAGTGTTGGGTTACCAAATGTTTTACATGCAACTTTTAGATCATGTGTAGGAGTCTTTTTAGAAAAAGACCTATGTATCTACATATATATGATGAACCTGATTTGAATGCCATCTGAAATATTTTTCTTTTTTCTGATTTTTTTAAAGAAAGATTAAAAAAAAAAAAAATTCTCTTTCAGTAGGAATTTTCCTGGCCCTGAACACCTCCCACTCTAGTGATGTTGCTAATGAGACATTTGCACCTCTGAATATTCCAGCAGGCTATTTTCCTTGATCGCTTCCCTAACATCTTTTCAGTGTTGTTCTTGTAATTTTGTAAATGCACAGTCATGAAAAACACATTCCAAACACACTTAAGACTCACCAAAGCCCATCCCTCCAAAGACCAGAATTAATGAAATTAGCAAACATCACAAACACTACATACAAAATTCATATGTAATACAAAGAGTGTGTATCCTAAAACACACAAAATCCTTATGACTCAAGCCCAAACTCCTCCACTAGCCTCACACAAGGAAAAACATACACAAATCTACATACATTCTATCTACACACTATAGAGGTATGTGCCCACACAACAAACACTAAGCCAGAATAAAAGCACACACAAACAGCCTGATAAACAGGCATCTCGTTCATACATACATTACCTACCCAAACCACAAAAAAAGAGCCTAAATATAAACTCCTCCCCAACAATACACAAACATCCCCCCAAAACACACCACGCACACCCGACGCCTGCCAAGCATACACAAATACACAGAGCAAATACCTGCTTCAAAACATACAACTCATCAGAGGCAGCCCACTAACTACAGAAAAAAGGAGCTCAATGCGTATATTTAAAGGTTCAACACCTTATGTCAGCTTTTCCCTTCTAAGGAGCAGGGAAAATGAGACAGACAGACGGACAGAGGAGAAGGAGAGAGTGGGCAGGAGGCAATAGGGAGGAGGAAAATGGAAGCTGCCTTGTGGGGAAGGATATGGATCAGGCTGTCATCTGGAGACTCATCTTCATCCAGAATTAATGCCCTAAAGTTCTTCGGTTTTACTCTAAATGGTTTTAAAGAGACAGCAAAAGCTGTGCCCTGGCTGCCAGGCACATGGGTATCCCCGCTGGCCCAAGCACTTGGGAACAGAAAAGGCAGCAGGTCCAGCATTTTGGGGCTAAGCTGGAGAATCTGAGAACACACTGGAGAACCTAAGCTGGAAGGAGGGATGTTATTTTTAAGACTTCTACAACATGTTCTAGAAAGTTTAACCCATAACCTCACTCAGAGTGCTCAACAGGGAGCAGCATGAGAGGGAAGCACAGACTTACACCACTGTCAGCAGCTCTGTCCTAGAGCTGTGGGAGAGGGATCAGCACTGGGATCCCTGTTCTGACCCACGGGAAGGCACTGGCTGTGCAGAGCAGCTGGAGAGAGCTGCAGAACACTGTGGGGAGGGCTGGCACAGCAGGTCCCCATCCTGCTCAGCTCTGCCATGGAGCGGGGATCAGACAGGAAGTCTCTGAGGCACTGGAGCGAGCAGGCAGAGAGGAAGAGGCTGTGGGGAGAGCAAAATCTGTCACCACTTCGGAGGGGCACGTGGCACCATGGGCTGTTGTTGGGAGTTGCCTTGTGAATGACTCCTGGGGCCAGCCAGGGGAGGCCTCACATGGACACAGGGAAAAGCAACCCTCACATCCCCTGTGCCCCTCAAACCACACTCTGTCCTCAGGACAGAGCTCTGGATGAATGGTATGAGCTGCACACTGACCCCCCTTATCACCTCCCTCAAGGGAATCAACACATCCTTACCTCCAACTCCCATATCCCGGGGGGATGCTATGGTTGGGGCGGGGGAGGAAGAACTGAGAGCAAACAACAGCAACAGGAACAGAGTTGAGCCATTTCAATTATTCATATGCCAGATGGATTATGTTCCTGCCCTTCTTTTTTTTCTCTTTTGCTATGAAATTTTTTTTAAAAAAGAAGTGGGGGAAAGCACTGATGTTTGGGGAGTGACGGGAGGAAAACACATTTTCCCCAAAACAAAGTGCAGAAAAGAGAGGGGGAAGCCCCAGCATACCCACCTCTGTGTGAGGAGACCACAGGGAGTGCAAATTTCCACTCATGGGGGAACTCACAAATGACTGATCTTCTCTTTTGCTCTGTGCATTTTATATGCACAGAGCAAAAGAGAAGGAGAAAGTGCACCAAAAAAGTAAGAGAGACAGAGAGAATGAGAGAGAGAAGGATGGTGACACAGAGAGAAAGGGACGAGGAATGAAAGAGAGACAGCAGAGAGAGGGAGGGGGCAGGCAGAAGAGAGCTTTGACCTTCTGTGAAGGATATAAAAAATCCAGCAGCCTCAGGGGACACCCAACTATCTAGCATATTGCTGTTAAAATGTCTGCAAAATTTAATACACTTGGCATGCCATCTAATCAGTCCTTGGAAACCACGGTTTCTCTCCCTCCTGCACTCCAACTGTCTCAGACCTCCAGCATTTGGGCATGAGGTTGGGTATTTTCTACAGATGACAGAAAGTTTGGTGTATGCACATAGGGTAGGTTGGAGGATTTAATTTGTGTTTCATTTGCCTTTTTTTTTCCTTTTTTTGAGCCAAACATTTTCTCTTTTAAAACAAAGTTTATACAGATCCCTGCATGCTGCTGGATGTGCAGGGTGAAAGTGCCTGATGCAGCAGGCTGCAGACACACAACTGTCTGTGTGTGCACAGACAGGATGCATGGGAGAGAATGGATGGATGGATGGATGGATGGATGGATGGATGGATGGATGGATGGATGGATGGATGGATGGATGGGAAGCACAGGGGCACACACACCCATGAGCTGATGCCAAGAGGAGCATGCATGGGAGAGGATGAAGGGATGGACAGACGGGAAGCAGTGGCACACACCCCCACAGCCCGGCTGGTGCCAAGGGGAGCGTGCACGGCGGTGCCGGCAAAGCCGCCAGCACCGGCGTGTGTGTGCAGGTGCTGCAGGTGCGCTCCCCCAGCAAGCCAAAGCTCGTGCATGCCTGCCTGGCGTGGGCACACTCACCACAGGGAGTGGGCTGGGGGGGCGAGGGAGGGGGAAACCAGCCCGAGGATGGGGCGGCACTTTGGTGCTGACACTCCTTATTGAAAGGGACAGCTGCCTACACCACCACACAACAGTAAAGGAAACGACTCTCGGGGAAAACAACAACAAAAAAGCACCAATCCTCAAACAACTAATATAGCCAACACTTGTTATCCTGGCAGGGCCTAAGAGGGTTACAGGGCCCCAAAACAGCTGGGCAAAGAGTCTCCAAGCCGAGTGGGAGAAGGCCACCTTTTCACTGCGTGGCGGGGGGTGACGGAGGAGCGGGTGCAGAGCGAGGTACATGATGTGCTTTTAGCTGTGCCAAGACAGTCGGCAAAGAGCTCATGGTAAGAAAGATCTGGCCCTTCAGGACAGGAGGCTGATGCCTCCAGTTGAGTGTGCAGGTTTATGACCTTGGTCATCCAAAGTGGAATTCCTGGCAGGTGAGGACAGGCACCAGCTCTAAGAGCAGAGCATGGGCTCTCAGATAACACAGAGGTACTGCAAGGTCCCACTGCAGGTGAGTTCTGGGCCAGGTGATTCTGGCATATGGGCAGCCTCCCACCTGGACAGCCCCATGGACCATGAAGGGAACCCAGGAGCCCACGGCTCTTCTCAATGTGAGGAAAGGGACAGATGGGCTGGGGAAAGGGCTTCGGCGCCAGGCAAGGAGGGAACTGAGCCCACAAAAACCCTGAGACACCAGGGCCGAACAGGCACAGCTGCTTACAGACAGGCTGGTCTTGCAGTTCAGGTTCTTCCCAGCCCATTGGGACTATGTCATGGGAAAACCTCTGAACAGAGGGAAGCCTCTGCAATTTGAAACAAGCTGGGTTCCTGGCCCGCTGAAGATGGGACAAAAAGACTCCTGGCTCCTCCTTTTCTCTGGAGAACAAGGGGCTTGATGAGAATGAAGGTGGAGAAGAAAGCACAGAGGCAGGGGACAGCATTGGGAAGAATTATCAGTGGTGGAAGGGAAGATGGCACTGAGCCATGGATGGGATAGGAAAGGGCATGGATTCACAGGGCTATGGAGAAATTTTAAACCAAGACACAGGCCCCAGCTCAATCAAAACTTTGTTCAGTAAAAAAGTTAATTGCTGAGGAACCAAATAAAAGAAACCCCACCAGCTGAAAACTGCTCAGAGTCTTTAATTAGCCAAAAAAAATGGAAGTGGTTATAGGAAAATGAGAGTGTAAGAGGGGATCCCAATGGAGTACTTATGCTACTCCCCCTTCTCTCCTTCATCACCAAACAGCTCAATGTAGGGCCATGGTAGCAGCCTCTTTGATAGCAGGTTTGGGAAAAGCATTTGGGGTTGGTTTCTTTTGATTGTCCAGAAGATGAGAGTTCTAGCCAGTCAAACTCAGATTTGAATCACATATCTAGTAATCCCAGGGGTTCCAGAGCCTTCTGTTCAATGCCCTCCCCTATTTGCATTGGGATAGCTGGTTCTCTGGCCCCCTTAGGGCCAAGTAAAATCAATTACCCCTAGAGCATAACCCTCAAAAAAACCAAACAACCCCCCCCCCCAAAAAAAGAACCAAAAACCAAAAATAAACAATCAAACAAAAAACCCAAACAGCTGTAGGTTGGAAGTTAAGGATCATCCATACAAATTTACCCATTTCTTCTAAATTCCACACACACAAAAAAAAATCACATTTCTTCCTAATCCCTACACAGGCTGGCAACTGTCTGAACAGTCACATGGAATTCCAAGTGCCCAGTAACTTGCCAGCCATTTCTTCTACTGCTTTAAGAAGAAAGCAGAGTGAAGATGAGAAAAGGAATGACTGAGTGGTTTAGCTCTTCTGCTACCCCTACACACAGTTCACACCTTCCCCTTAATTCCTGCCCAAGGCAACTGGACTGGGCTTGGCGTCCCACGCACACAATCCTCCTCACTCTCCCTTCTGCCAAAGGCTCACAGTCTCTGGAGTGAAAGCTCTCCATTCCATACAGACAGCACACAGACTCACTCTGTGCCCACGTGGAACAAAAGAAGGACACAACCTGGAATAAGGGTGCAAGACCAACAACGCCAGTACATAACCTGTGAATGGCACTGGAATATGTGACCACCCCTGGGCACTGCTTATGGATCCTGCAGTCAGCCAAGCCAAGAGCCTTCCCAGAATAATGACTGCATGCATGAAAATAAATAAAAAGAAAAGAAAGACTCTCAAGAGCAGCACACATGAGAAAATAACACCTTATGGAGGAAGCATCCAGCCCATCCTGATTTCCAGGCTGATTCCATGCTGCTCCAGCCTACCCCCTCTCCTGGGGCCTATCTAGCTGGGAAATCGCAGACAATCAGGGAGGCTGTTCCAGCCAATTTCCTTCAGGGAACCTGCAACTTCCTCCTGGGACTGTCCTCCTGCTGGCTTATTACTGCCTCACAGAAAAAAGTGAGGGCCACAGTCTTTCCCAGAACTGGCTCTACCTCTGCTCTCCTCTCTGAGGGTCACAAATCTGACACACGGGGTTTGGACAGAGGTGGTGAAGTGGAGGAGGGCTTGAGGAATGAGACTGGTAACGGTAGGAAACCGGGTAAACACAGGCGTTATGCAAAGAGAGAGAAGGAGGGAGGTACTCCAGGAGGCTGTAAATTCATATTGGTAATTACTTCCTCATGTTTTTCAGCACTCCTCAGTCAAGTTTGATTAAAATTCCTTCCAAGGGAAGACACTCCATAGAGAGAGCTGCAATGGAACAGGCAGCTTGTGGAGTTTGCAGAAGTACTGGGGTGGGCACTAGTAGCAGTAGTTTGGGAGCTAGGTATGGATCAGCTTCCCCCTCAGCATGGCTCCATGCCCTGTGGGAAGCCACCATTTGGACACAGAGCATCAGTTCAGGTCTGCTTGTTCTCATATTGTCAGTGTATGAAATAGGACATAGCTCCCTTAGCCCACAGACCTGATGTGAGACAGCTTCCCAAGGTTGTGAGACAACCTTCCAAAGTGGCAGAGTGTCCTCCCAGCAGCATGTAACAATTTCCTAGGAAACATATGCCTCAGCAGATGGGGGAGGCTTATGCTTCCTTCCACCCAAGAGTCCCTTACACAGGGGCTATTCTCCATAGTGAAAAGAAGGGCTGAAGACATCACATCCTTGTTTGGTTATTCAGGGGAGAGAAAGCCCAAGAACTGGCAGGTGACAGTAATTCATGTGTAACGGAGATCCTTCCAAAAGATTGAAAAGGAAGCACAATAATAGAGGACTAAGGGAGAGGCCGCTTTTGTCATCTTCAGTCCTAAGCAGCCTTCCTTACTGGTGCCAGCTGTCACTGGGGAGGGGTGGTCTTCCCAGTGGACAGGACAGTTTAATAATCTTTCCTCAGCAATATTTCCAGGAATGGTTTCAGGGTGAAAAGCCCAAAAGCTCAGAAACCCTCCCCTTGCCAACTCAGGTTACTAATTGTGCAGGGCATTTCTGTCTGATCCATTCCCCTTTCTGCTGGCTGTAGCAATCTCTATTGCCTACAGTTATGCAGATCCCAGGTTCCTGTGTTCTCTCTGTGTTGTCCATGCACAGTCAAGATGTTCATCCAGTGCTACAGCCAACTCCCATGCCACATCTCCCACTCTCTGTGTCCTTCCAAGCCCCTAGAAGAAAGAGTTTGAGTACAGCCAATTCTCCCTCCTGACCCTGCCCTGCCAATTTCTCAGCAGGAAGGCATGCCCCAGGGTCAGGGCTGGGACCACAGAAGGTAAGCAGCATCAGGCACTTTTTATTTATCCTCAGTGCTGTGGCAAGAGTGAGATGAAGAGATGCTACTGGATATCAGCCTCTGAGTTCCCTTCATGGCTCTGGGGAAATCATTATTTTCTTGATACCTGGTTTCTTTCCCTTCTCTTCCCCTCTCTGAATACCTGAGTATCTTAGTGCTCATGTCAGTTAAGGGACAGACCCTGCAACAATCAGCTGAGTGGGAACAGGCAGGTTCTGATGAACTTCCTCTCTTACAGGCCTCTGCCAGGGCACACGCTTCACAGTTCAGCTAACCAGGAGACATGTGACCCATGATACTGCCCATGCTGGCAAGCAAACAAATGATAAAACACCCTGTCTCGTGTTCTGGTTCTGGTTGCTCTCCATCATATGGACAGGTCATGGAGGTGACTCCAGACAGCTCTGCAATCTTTTTGTGCTCTCCATTCAACCTGTGCCTGGCCTGTGTCATAAGGACCTAAGGATGAGGAAAGGAGGAAGCAGAAAGATGCCAGCTGCACCTCAAATCCTACATTCAGGACTACCACAGTCCTTAGAATAGAAGTACAGAAAATTACGTTTGAGGCCAACTCAGACATGATCAGGCTGGGGTAGAGGGCACATTCTCCACAAAAAGCCCTTGTATGATGCAAGCTGAGAGGTCAGTATATCAACCAAAGCAGGGATACCACAAAGTTGCTGTCTAAAACCTGCAAACAGTGCAGCCTGAGCCAGTTAGGTACATTCAGGTAGAACAACAGAGATGAGCATGCCCAGTCTTTGGAAGCTGCATCAAGGCATGCCTATGCAGGCAGTGTGGTACAGGAGCGTGCCCAGGAGCTAATGCTGCCCTGCTGCCTCTGGAGATAACATGCCTGGGATGGAGGGTGCACATGCTGCTCTGCACACACTGCATGTGCGGAGAGTGGGGGGACCCAAATGCCCTGGGAGCAGGGGGGTGTGTCTGGATCACAGAATCACTAGGTTGGAAGAGACCTTTAAGATCATTGAGTTGAACCCATGCCCTAACACCTCAACTAAATGAAACCACGGCACTGAGTGCCACATCCCGTCTTTTTTTAAACACATCCAGGGATGGCGACTCCACCACCTCCCCAGGCAGACCATTCCAGTACTTTATCGCTCTTTCTGTAAAAAACTTTTTCCTAATATCCGACCTATATTTCCCTTGGCACAGCTTAAGGGAAACCCTTAAGACTGTCCTCTTGTTCTGTCCGTTGCTGCCTGGAGAAACAGACCAACCCCACCTGACACAGCCACCTTTCAGGAAGTTGTACAGAGTGATAAGGTCACCCCTGAGTCTCCTTTTCTCCAGGCTGAACACCCCCAGCTCCCTCAGCTGCTCCTCACAGGGTTTGTGCTCCCAGCCCCTCACCAGCCTCATTGCCTCCTCTGGACTCACTCAAGCATCTCAATGTCCTTCCTAAACTGAGGGACAGAGCTGGACACAGCACTCAGTGTCCTTCCTAAACTGAGGGACAGAGCTGGACACAGCACTCAGTGTCCTTCCCAAACTGAGGGACAGAGCTGGACACAGGATGCAAAGGAGGAAGCAGTTTGTGCTGCATGGCAGGAGCATGATGAAGCAAGGCAAAGCCCTATACCTTGTCCTCCCCACTGGGAAAGTGCCCAGGAGGTGTATGGAGAGGGGAACCTCACTGAGAAACCTGGAGGTGGTTTGATGGGGGCCTGCAACTCCAGATTCATCCAAGTTTCTGAGTTAATTAATTTACTGTGGAAAGAGGGAGCAGGAAGAACAAGAAAAGAGCCTTTGTACTTAGGGTGGGACAGAAGCATAGGAAGTCATTTTGCAGAATAAGGAGTTGGGGGCAAACAAAAACAGAGAATAAAAATAATAAGCTGATTGACAAGCTTACAAGAAAAGCCACATTTTTAACATTCTTAATCCCTAGAACAAACACACAGGGAGGAATGAGGACAGGGCTGGCTGTCCTCAGACATCACTGGAAGAGACTGGGTCTGGTGCAAGCAAGAGATTTTGTGCTGGTGGCTGTTGTGGATGGTCCTGTTCAAGCCGGGAGAGGTGTGTGAAAGAGTGTCAGGGAAACAGGAGAGGACACTAAAATCAAAGGCAGACACTCACTGGAATCTTCAGTCTCTGCTTTCTTTCTATACTATACTACTTTTTTTTTTTTTTTTTCTTTCTTTTCTATACTACTGCTGTTTTAACACAACCAAAATTACACTAGAAACACAACCAAATGAGTCCCACACAACAATGGAAATACAACAGCACGTTGAGAAATCTACATCTTTCCACCCCAGTCAGCTGCCTTAGGAAGAACCAAACTATATGACACTGTGTGCCCCCACCCCCTGAGTACCATCCACCCCTAAAACATCCTTCAAATTTCTCCAGATTAGCAGGAGTTAAAAGGCTGGTTTTAGTGGTAGAGACATATTTAGGAAAGGATTGAATTTGTGCATGGTACAGCCCATTCCCTGTTTATTAATAAGCGATTTATCACTGGTGTTGCTTTTAATGCCATTTTGGTTTAATGCTGTTAATGAAATATAAATATCCACACTAATGATGTTGGTCAGGAGCAGTGTGGGCTACTGGCAGCTTTGCAGGAGGGAGGCCAAGGCATGGCTGTGTACATGAGAGGCTACAATGGTGTGACTGCCAGCCCAGCCCCCAGAAGAGCTTCCCCATATGCTCCCACCATGAGACTGCCCAAGTACAGCAGGATGACGGATGGGGTGGGAGGGGGGGGGGGGGGGAGGGGAGGGGAGGGGAGGGGAGGGGAGGGGAGGGGAGGGGAGGGGAGGGGAGGGGAGGGGAGGGGAGGGGAGGGGAGGGGAGGGGAGGGGAGGGGAGGGGAGGGGAGGGGAGGGGAGGGGAGGGGATGGGATGGGATGGTGCTGGCAGGAGATTTCCAGACCACTCTGGCAGCCCAGGCCCGAACTAGTGCCCCCCAGGAAGGTGTCTCATGGTCACAGTTCAGCTCCAGCACGGCACAGGACTGCTCCTGCTCCACTCTCTACCTTTGGAGGTCACAAGAAGCTACCTGAGCTCAACATGTCTGTGTGGGGGACCCTGTAAGCTGCAAGGTAACTCTCTAGATGGAAATATGTCAAAGTAGTCAGATGAGTTTTGTCTTAATGCAGTTGCCCCACTGGAAGAGCAATCTGCAGGCTCTGCTCCCCCAGGGCAACATCCACATGATCCCAACACCTCCTCAGCAAAGAGGCGCTCACAGCGACCACCTCAGGGCTGCTCGTGGCTCACGCCAGACCGGACGCAGGGCCTTGGGCTGGCTCCAGGCCATGGGGTGGGGTGAGGTGTGGGGGGCAGGAGGAGCTCACCTGGCTCCTGGGACAGCCGGCCACTCCCCAGCCGCTGCCTGGCTCCCCGGGCCTGTGCTGCCCTGGGTCTGCTGCAGGCTCGGTGGGGATGCAGGAAATAAAGGACTCTCCTGCCCTCGCAAGGAACAATGCCAAAGCCTGGCCTTTGGCAAGGACTCAGAGGTTTGCTCTGGCTCTGCAGAGAGGGCTCACACAGGCCCCTCTCCATTAGCTTGTATCCAGCACCGTCATGGGGCAGGGATTACAAATCCCCCTAAGGCGGCTTTTGGAAATCCCGTCTTGCATTACCATTTGCATTACAGCAGTCCCTAGGGAGAGCTGAGGCCTGGGCACACTCTCAGAAAGAACTGTGGGCCAGGAGAGGTTTCAAGGCACCCGAAGAGATTGGTATGGAAAGGCAAACCATCTTTGGGATTGGGCAGTGGAAGAGGCAGGGGAAGAGGCAGGGGAAATCCTGTACACAAGGCCACTGCCCTGCCCAGCAGAAACAACAGCTCCTGAAATCAGAAGAGAATCTGAAAAGGACCTTTACCACCAGAAGTTCCAGACCTCTACAAAGCTCCAGAACAAAACCAAGCACTTTCTTCAGGAGCAACTCCAAACCTCACAATCACCTGAAGACTCAGCGAAGAGGCAAATTTGGAGAAAAAAATGTTTCACATTGTCTTGAGACAGCTTTCCTGAAAGTAACTTTGTCTTGCTCCAAGTTGACTCTCTCCACTAATCCCATTTGAGAAGTAGGGAAACAAAGTGTTCCCCCATGGAAAGGCATTGAACAGGATGACTACGTGCAGAGAATGACCAAGCCCCCCTTACCCACCGAACTCTCCCAGGCCAGGGGCACCACAGCCCCTGCGTTCTGCAGTCAAAAGAGGTGGTCTCTGCCACAAGAGCCAAACCATCAACTGTTTGCAAATAGATGCATCTCTCTTCCTCCCAGTCCCCATCAACACCCCTTTTTGTCCTGCTTTGCAGTCTCTCTCTCCCTCTTTCCCAGGTAGCCAGCGCTGAGGAAGCTATAACTGGTCTGCACTGGGAACTCTCCTAGTCCCCTGCCACAGGGAGCACCATTAATTTACACTGTTCCTTTAAGACGTTATCTTTTAATTTGGTGCTTCCCCCTTTCCCCTCTTCAACTAACTGATTTATTAGTTTACATCTCATAAATTGTAACCCCTCACCTCCCCCTTCACCCTCCCAGATGCCATAAATCCCCTTCAGGGCTCTGACACCCTTCTGCATGTGGTGCAACCCTCTGCCCCCCAAAGTCACCTCTGAGTCCCCAGGGAGCGTGGGGCTCATTTGCTGGGGGTTTGGTCTAGCTCGTCTCAGCAGCTAATCCCTTGGGTGGCTCCTGTCAGATTATTAATTAGCTAAAGCGGATCGGCCCTGGAACAACATGCGGTTGGACTTCAGATAAAACAGGACGGCAAACGCTTGGCATGTAGTTCTTTAAAGGGACTTTGTCCCTTTTTTTCTTTTGCCTTCTCTGGGAGTGGGGGGAAGGAGAGGAGAAGGAGATGGGCTCCTTCCACAGCTGCTCACAGCCCCCAGCAGTTGTCACCCTGGTAACAGGGCCATGCTGCTCAGAGTGGAGCGAGCACAGGCCTGGAGGTGCAGAGGACAGGAATGGCAGGTATCATCCCCATCCTCGCCCTGTGGCAGCTAAAACTTTTCCAGACATTAGAAAAGGTTTATCAGCCTGGTCAGAGGCATGCAGCACTCAGCTGGGGGTCTCACTGCTCCTCAGTGTCACCTCACTTCTGCTGTCCCTGTCCTCTCATGGCTCCCTATGGAAAACCTGGTGTTTGTACTACCCCAAAAATGAGGCAAAGCCTGTTCCAAGGGGCCACAGACACCCTCACGTCAAGAACAGGTATTTTAAACAAGAAGCCATCCAGTTTGTGTGGCAGATTTTAAAGCTCCCTTTCTCATCCTGGGCAGGATAAAAAGCGAGTAGTCTCCTATGCATTACACTGGAAATCTGCAAGAACGAGCTGGAACAAGAATCAGCACTACAGATGCTGGGGAGCAGTTCACCTCCTTGCTCCCTTCCCACTTTGGATTGTTTTGACTCAAACTGATGAAGCTGAAATATCGAGTCACAATGGCACTAAACTTCATTACAAGCTCTTAACACAGATTACTTAATAAAAAACAGGCTGCTTTAATTGCTTTTCCTCCATTAGCATTTCTGGAGGAGAAAACTTTGATTCATTTGAAGATGCACATTTTCCCCACGCCTGCTGCTGGCCTGTGAACCAGACCTCCTTCCCACACCAGCACTGTCCAGAAGAGCATCTCAGAGGGTGTAAATTGCACCCAAATCCACATGACTCTGAAAAACCAAGGAACTAAGAGCCTGGATGAACAGATGGGAGTAATGACGTGAAGCAAACAAGGGGAAGAAAAATCTCCCCTCCTTTCTGGTGAACCCATAAAAAGTGGCACTGGGGAATGAGGAAGAAGCAGGCAGAAGAGGATAATGGGAGGACAGCCAGTGTGGCCGGGTTCAAAGAGCAAGGACAGAAGTTGGTAGGTGACTGACTTGGTGGGGTTCTGGGAAGCACCTTCACCTTTCTCTGCAGCTGAGAAAGGACAGGCAATTCTGCTGGAGGAACACTGTGTGGATTTTCAAAATTTGGACCAAAAGCCTGAGAGCTCAGTGCTCTCCAAATGCATGTGAAATGGTCCCTGCTCCTTGTTCAGGCTCTGCCTGGATATCCGGTTCTAGGGAAGGATAAGTGTTCTTTCCCCCTGGCTAGTCTCCCACAGGTTAGGAGTGCTAGGAAGTCAGGGACAGGCGGGGAAAGCACCCCTCATGGTGCAGAAGCTCCCTCTGGGCTGGGAAAGCCAGGGATACAAAAATCTCATGGGCAAAGGAAGGAGCCTCTTGGGGGGAAAGCCAGAGCCCTGGGCTGTGCTGCTACAGCAGAAGATGCCAAGCAGCTCTCCTCATTTTATTCCTGTATCAGGGATCAAGGACATCAATTCCTAGTTCCTCAAATATGGATGTATAGAGGACAAACCCCCTCTGCTCCATACCATGTGTGACCAGCCCAGGTAGAATCTGCACTGTTCCACTGCCAGATAGCCCCAGGTAAAACAAGTCTACCAAAAAATCATTCCTGGCTTTCAGGGCAACTGCCTTCAGCTCCTGTTGCAACTAGCCCTGGCAAGGGAGGATGGCAACCAGGTTCCTGAGCAGGCTTTTCTCTAGGTCAGCATACTTCAGGGACATGGTAATCAAGTAGAAATTGCTCCTATGTGACAACTCTTGTCAACTTTTTAAATCTTTATGTTTTTCTTAAAGTCTGAGACCTTGCAGGTTACGTAAGATTTTTGTTTTGTACAACGTGTGTACAGTGCTATCCCTCCCTTTGCTCCCTCTGTTCTCCCACTTTCAGGGCACAGCAACCTGAAATGCGATCTCTGTGCACGCTGAACCATAGAAACCTTGGTATTACTAAGTCTTATAATTGCAGGGAGGAGGGGAGTAGCTTTTGACTTCTGGAAGGACAAGGCTAGCAATATTGTTTGCTCATTTTACTTTCAAACTCACCTTAGTTTGTCCTCTCCCCTTTTCTCTTGTATGTTCTATCAACATACAGCTTAGACAAACTCAGCAAGAATCACAAGAAAGACACTGGGACAGATTGTGAACTGCCTTGGCAAAAATCAGGATAGTTCTGCTGACGAGAAATGCAGCTCTGGTACATCAGCAGATGGCTTACCTGTAGCTCTTAATAGTTAATATGTAACTGCAGTAACAGCAAAAAAGAGCCTCAGTATTACCACGTAATTTGTCAGAGGCAATATGCTAAAACAGCCTTTCCATATTCAGCTCAAGTAGTGAGATAAGCTTCACCTCCAGCACTGCCCATGGGCTGAGCACCAGCTCTGGAATGAGCCCCCAGCAGAAGACATCAGAGAACAGCTCCCATTGACTTTACACTATTTGTTCATTTTTTAGATTTTTTGGTTTTATCAACAGATTTCTACAACCTGCATTTTGAACATGCATTTCCCTCGAACACTCATGTGCATACTTAGCACTGATTGCTCCAAGTGCTTTCCAAGTGCTTTTCCTTGAGGAGCTCTGCAGGTCAGCGTCCCTGCTGGCTGGAGAGCTGCCTGACGGACAGACGGATGGTGAATATACAGAGCCTACCAGAGCTGAATGTGCTCCTAAATGTTAATGCAACCCTGCAAACTTGCAAAGCACTAATATTATTTTTTCGGCCAGCTGTTTTATCAGGGTGCCACAGAACTATTACCTGTATCCCAGCTCAGAGAACTGCTGTTGGATCTAAGGACGGGAAGAAATACTCTTGGATGGTTAAAGGAATCAGGAGATCTGGCTTCTCCTCCCAACACTGCTTCTGAGTCATTATTAACATAAAATCAGGTTTGTTACATCAGTGAAGCTTGAGTAAATAAACCACAACTCATCACTGTGTTTTATTTTGCAATATTTCAGTGGGCTTCTCTCTACAAATAAACACTATTAAAGATCAGTGCAATTGCAGTATATGAGGAAGGAGAGAAATGAAAGCATCTATACTGGTCTAAAACCTTTATGAAGAGCAAGGCAAAATCTCAGCTTTTTGGAGGATAATGATTTTCACAGGACAGGTATGTTAAAAAAAAAAAAGGCAACCCTTACTCTGAGACACTAAAAGACAAATGAGTCATGCCTCCAGGTCTGAGAGAGCTGATGGGTAAAAAATATTGGGAAACATCCTAATCCCCTTCTGAGGAGCTAAGGCTGAAATCCCAGTGCCACTGAAGTTTACAGTAAAACTGGTGCTTGCTTCCCTAGCACCAGGATTTAACCTCTATAAATTTCAACAGTGAAGACAGAAGCCTTAGGAAGGAGATAGCCAATTTCATAAGCAGCGGTGCCAGGAGACTGAGGACATCACAAATTCAAAAGAATGGCTGAAGGTGACAGGGAAAGCAAGGTCTGAACCCATGAAGGCCTGGCCAGTCCTGTCTCCTCCAGTACTGAACATCCCTTTAACCATCTGAGGTTTTGGGGCAGGCTGGTCTCCAGTGTGACACTCAGGCAACTGCCAGCCCCTACTGAAGCCCTGGGCTTCTTTAGGGCTAAGCTGCTCCACATATCCATGTGTGCTTGCACCTAACTGCACCACAGGCTCTGTAGTCAGGCCTTGTTCAGCACTGAGAGAGGTCCTGTTCAGCCAACTTCCTCACTGCCAGAACACCTCTTCAGCTTTTGCCCCTTGAACAACTGTTCCCTGTCATGAGTAGGTGCAAAATCACCAGCTGCTGGGCACTGCAGGGCTTCTGGAAGGGCTTTGGGCTGCCCTTACCTTTATTTTGAAACTGCCTCATTCCATGTCTCTCAAGAGCCTTTTAAGTGTTCCCTCCTTGAACTCTGGCATCAAGGCCCTTTCCTGAACATCTGAAACCTTTCAACCTGCTTAGATCCCATTGGTGGACCTCACCCTCCATCGAAAGGTTATTTGGGCGTCCGCTGTTATCCAAGTGAGCAGGAGGTGCTAAGGACCTTAGTGGATCAGTCTCCAGCCCCATTCCCAGACCAGACACAGTAAGGACAGCTATAAGGCCTGCCAAGGACATGATCCTCTTTCCCCTCCTTTGACTTCCCCCCATTCAGCTTTCCACAGCCGCCAACTAAACATCTGATCGAAGGCCCGGGGGAGGGAGTCAGAACTGTCCAGTCTGGTTATGAGTGAAGGTCATTGATCTAGCGCAGACTAGGGATGCAGAAAACAGAGCAGGGAGGGGAAAAAACCCTCAGAGAGACAGAAGAGAGCGAGTGAGGCAGGCAGAGGCAGCACGGGAGTAAGTGCAGGGGAAGGCAGTGGAAGTGGCTGAAACATGGTTTCACACTCCAAGACCCAAGGGCTGTTGTCAACCTGTCCTTCATGCTCACATCTTGTCACACTAGAGGTCAGGTCTCCCAAGCGTTCCTGGAGAGCTGAGCTAGCCCATATGGCAGGCAATATGTTAACAATATGGATCAGCTGCTCGTCAGGGCCTGAGCAGATGGATGTGACAACCCTGTTCTTACCCAGACAGGCTTTTCATGTCTTCCCTCCCCTCTACTCAGCCCTGCCAGAAGAGCTCCGCCTGGGAACTGTTGCCTCCAGCCTACCTGAACTGTGGGGCCACAGGTCAGGACAAGCAGCACGAAGATGCCCGCCTGGCTGTGCCTGGATGGAAGCAAGCAGGGTAGAGCCCCATTCAGAGCAGTGCTGGCAGGAACCAGGCCAAGCGTTTATCCAAGGATAGTGTGCTGCAAATGGAAAGGCCTCGCTGTAATCCAGGCATGTGCTATTAACTCCCAGGCAGGGTGATACAGGAGATACTGCATTCAGATATATGTATATGGCATGTTACCACCAGATGCCACACTTTACAGTCTAGACTGAGTTTTGTAACTGCCTGGGAAAAATTTCTCTCACAGAACATGTAATACATAAATAGACGTGTATTTTAATGGGCAAGTTAAACTCCTCCTGGCAAAGGTAGGCAAGTCGATTTCATGCACAGGTGGGTAAATTTCCACAATGATTTTGCAAGGCTGTTTCATATTCCCCAGCCCAGCTCAGGATCTGAGCCGTCAGGGCTGGCTGGGCTGGCCCAGCTGCACTTCTGCAGAAGGCAGTGTTCCCATCTCATTCCCTTCACAGCCGTGCCCATGCAGTAGTCCCAAGGATCTGAGCAAAAATAACACCACCAGTCCACACTAACCCCCAAATTTAGCTTTACTTTAGGATTTAAACAGGGGGGAATATTTTGCAAATTTAAACACAGACAGAGCAGATATTTCTAATCCCTTTCCTACAGTTTTTTAAGCTTTTTTCCCCCGCATAAAAGTCTACCTTCATTAACTGAACAAGAAAACTCCCTCTAAGTCTTATAGCTCTAGGACTAAACAGCCAGCTTGTGCTTATAAACAGTGAAAAAGCAATCACAGCCTAGGGATGGGCTCTGGAGAACGTGCAAACAGCCTCTGTAACCCAAAGTAAATTGAGCTTGTTTTGAAAGTAGAAGCCATGCAACTTGCTCTAGGGCTGAAGACTGGAACACAGGGATTTCTAGTCCAGAGCACGAGAGATCACAGTGCCATGTGCCTGAAAGGCTAAGTGTATCTCCTTCACTGCAGCGATGTTTGTAAAACTAGGAGGACCTCAGAAAACAGCTGGAGTCCAGGGCAATATTTCTATTGTCTCTAATGAGCTACTGTCCCTCAGGAAGCAGCCCCTGAAGGACACTCAGCAATGCACCCAGTAGGTACTGGGAGGAGACAAATGTGGAAAAGGATAACTGATTTGCAAGAACCTGAACCTCAAGGATCACTTCAGCACTTAAAGGATTCCTGGTGTATCAGTCTTCTCCTCCTACCTTCCTGTCTCAGAGGTTCTGCTCATCCCAGGTCCAGGTCAGATGGACAATGCAGGGTTTTCAATATCAGGAGCTACACAAGCAGAAACCTGTGACGGGTCACAGGAAAAGCTCCTTGTGATGGAAAAATCACCCAGAACCTATGAGGCAGCTTCCTCAGCAGAGCTTTTCCCCCTGGATGCTGGACCTCTCTGGAGAGGCACATAAAGGTGTTTGGCGGAAAATTCACCTGCTGCAGTCAAACCTGAGAATTAGTGTCTTATTTGGTAAAATCTCAAGGCTCTTCATGTTCCTTTACCTTATTCCCTCAGGCAGAGCTCCTATTTGGGAAGCTCTCTTGCCTCTGGAGGCTTGGGAAGGCATTGCTCTAAAAGGGCAGAGCACCAGAGCAGCTCACACAGGCATAAAGGTCAGAGTTCACTACATTAATAGTTCAAAACCAGGCTTTCCAAATAAAGCATGCCAGGCCCTGGAGGTGTTTCAGCACTAGGAAGGTGTGGGAAGGCACAGCTGACCCCTATCCCATCCTGAAGCACACTCTTTACTGGCAGACTTAGTGAAAGCACTCAGGTCTGTAGGTTCTGAACACATGGCAAGAACTAAGACCTACTGAGCCTTAGAGTACCATGGCTGTTGCTCTTTCAGGTGGGGCTAGGGCACTCAGAACATGAGCAAATTCCTCTGTGCCACACACAGCCAGCAATGCAGAGGCATAGCTGGCGCCCCAGACCAACATCTGAGCTCTGTGACTTTTCTCATCTCCCCTTTTGCTGAGCCAATACAGTCCCTCCCCCTACACCCTTCCAGTTCAGGTCTCAGCTGCACCTGGGACTCACAACAGCTTTGGACACACTGCTTTGCCCAGGTATCGTTTATGGCATAGCAGCAAAAAAATAGAGGAACTTGATAATACAGAATCCCCTCAGGCACTTCAGTTGCTGATCTTCATTCAGGCATCATCAGCATTTAATGATGTCAGCACAGTACCCTGACAATGCCTCTCTGCCCTACAGAGCATATGTGATGTCATGCAAAGGCCAACACAGTGAGGATCCTCAGCCCCTTCTACCTGCAGCAGCATGGCAGTGCCACCAGGTACCTCCCAAATCCCCAACCCATTGAGAAGAAATATATTATCCCACTGTTGTATCATACCTTTCTTTGCAGAGAAGCTGTGACGGTGGCCAAGTAGAGGAGAAAGTAAAACAGCTTTTAGAAACACAGTCCCACTCCCTCACAACCTCTCTGAGTTACCCACCGTGACCACAGACATCCTCAAACTCCTTCTGTGAAGCAAGTCAATCAGAAACTGTCCCACACAATACTTACCCAAGAGACTCCCGTGTGTACTACTTAGCCAACTGTTAATACTGCACAGCAGCTCATTAGGAAGAAGGAGGGGAAGAGGAAGAGCTGCTCAAACCAGCACTCTGCTGTGTCAGCTGGGTGTTTGTACAGAGGTGGGCAGTGATAGCAGGGGTAAACCCAGTCCTGCTGTAAGCCAGCCCAAGCCAAACCAACATCCCACCATGCATTTACCACTTAAGCCACTGACTTCCCGCTGCTCTATCAAACCTCATAGGCTAGCAATTTCCCAGGAACTGGCATGAAGGCTCTGGAGAGCCAAAGTCACTCACTCCAGTCCTACTTCAGAGCAGTTTGATCACAGAACAAAAGCTAGTACCTTGCACTGAGAAGTCACAGGCTTCAAGGTCCATTCCAGTGTACAAAGCCAGGAGAGAAGTCAGGTTCTTTGTTTTGGAGCTGGTCTCAGGTGAAGACAGTGTGAATTAGATGGCCTCCCTTCACTTGGTGAAGTCTCTTTTCCCTGGGGAGAGTTCCAAAAGGAAATGAATATTCCCTACTGAGCAGCACTGAAGCTCAGGTGAATCACGAGCACAAGCAGTGACGCCAGCCCCAAATGCTGCAGCCACCCACAGACCTGAGCCCTCAGTCACACACAACAGGCCAGCAAGGCAAGGCCTTTCACGCCCTGCTGAACACATTGCATCCCCATCTCCTCGTCTGCCAAGTGTGGTACTAGCAACTCAAAAGCCAAGGTACAAACCACCCAGGTGACCATTCAGTGGGCCACGCACTCCAACTTTCCCCCCCAAAAAATCCAGGTCAGTCAGTGGGCAGAAGCAGCCTGTAGTACTAAGCCACTTATAGCAAGGAGCTTCCCCCTGTAGCCAGCTGAGCGTTCCTGCCCATGTGATCCTGTGCTGCCATCCCTCCTTTGGGGGGAATCCAGCAGCACAGAACTCCTTGTCCACCCCCACATCAAATCTCATGCCCAAAAATGTTACACATACAACCAGATGAGACAAAGGAGAATTATTATTTGCAGTTTAGTGAGGCCCACAGTAATTAAGGGACTTGTCAAAGCTCACTTGGCAAATCTGAGGCAGAACTGGGAACTACAGCTAAATCTCTCAAATTTTGGTCCAAGAGCTGACCACAAAAGTCCTGTGCTCCTTGGGTGCATACTGCTACCTTTGCAACAGGTTTCACCCTTCTCCCTGCTCTCCCTAGACAGTTAAGACAATTCCCTTCTACTGCTGCATTGAAGGAAATGAAACAAATGCACAGATTAAAATAAAAGAACTTTTACCTTACTTCCAAAATTATAAAATGCCTTAGCTCCAACCTTTGTCAGAAGCTCAGAAGCTTCAGGCTCTTCTATGAGGTGGGATTTGTAGACTGGAGGGTTCTGTTGTTGGTGTTGTTTTTTTTTTAAATTTCCATCAGACAAAAATAAAAGAAGCAAAACAAAAGAGGGTTGTTGAGATCAACTTGTGATAGGTGTCGGGCCAAAGAAAATGGAGCCAAAGAAGTCAGAACCCTGCAACCAGCAACCTTTGTGTCAATTTAAGCAAATATTGTGGCGTTTCCATGGCAATCCCTGTTTTGAATATCCACTACACTGACTTTTTTAAAGGGTTTTCCTGTTTGTGTTTCAACTTCAAAACCTGTAAATATTTTCAGCCTTAACACATCCCGACCTCCCCCAGCCTCTGAAATGAGATACTATCAATGCTCTGGCATGAGGACTGCTGTCTGCAGTACCCCAAAGTTGTGAAAATTCATGGCAAAGGCAGGTTGGCAACCCAGGACAGCTGGGGACAGCAGAGGCTTGGCTGGCCCTTTGACACACTCTCGGTGCCAGCCTCCACAGCTGTAGGTACAGGAGCCCGTTCCATGCTTTTCCAAAACTGATGGGTGAGAAGAGCCATCGCAAACATTCAGCCCTGATAGCATCAGCCCAAGGCCAGCAGCAGGCAGCAGGTATTTTGCCAGTCTCCTTCCATCCCACTCTGCCAGCTCAGGCTGCCTGTGACTCGCCACTCCAGCTGCAATTTCTGCCGGGAGGCTCTTCCTGTGACCCGCTCGGGGCCAGCTGCTCACACAGCCCCAGCGCTGCCCCCTGCCCTGACCCGGCTCTCCTCCCTTCCCTCCTCCCTCAGCTGAACTAGGGCTGTCAGTCACACTGATTTACGGGATGCTGTGTCATGTGCAAGTGAGAATGAAGAGCCAACTTTGTCCTCACTTGCAACCTGGGCTAGGATGTAAATTCCGCAGCGTCCTCAGCAGCAGCCTGCGGGTCCCTGCTGCACTGCTCTATCCCTGCTCCACCAACACAGAACCCATGGGCAAAAGTCCTGGGGAAGGAGCCTGAGTCAGGTGCTGGTGTCACCTGTCACATCTGAGCATCAGGAGCCTGCTGTTAACCCTCTCCCCAAAGAATAAAGCTGCCCCTGCATCTAATGCTGTGTTGGGTGGGAGGGGTTTGGCATGCACAGAGGTGCACAGAAATACCTTCTGCTGCACTTCAGAGACACGTTAAGGACTTTCACCCCCAAGTCTGAAAGCTTCGGCCTGTCCTGCTGGAATACAGCCCTTCGTAGCAGCCATGGGAGTGCACTGGTTAATTCTGAGTTTCCTGGCTGTGATGGACTTGTGCCAGGCCTCCAATGTTAGCTTAGTGTAATTTTTGGGAAGTCAATTTCCTTTGGGGTTTTTTTGTTTTGGTTTTTGTTTGTTGGTTTGGTTTGGTTTTGGGGTTTTTTTTGTTTGTTTGTTCTGTTGTTGGGGTGGGTTTTTGCTTTGTTTTTTGATTTTTTTGTTCAAGGTTTTTTCCTCTTTTAAATCAAAAAGTAGGAGCATTTGAATGAGTGTCAGGATAAGGCTATCCATCCATGGGCTGTAGCTTCCCAAGAGCATTTAATAGGCACCACGGTACCTGCACAGAACAGCCATGGAAACAAACACCAAGCGACTTCAAAAGCTGCTATGCCAAATGCCCACAGAGGCAGCCTCCCAGGAGTGGTCCTGTCCCCACACCAACATCACTCCTCGGTCCTGACCACCCTTCCTGCAATGCTGTGTGCTTCTGATACCACCAGCAGATGATGCACAATGCCTGCTGTCCTGGCCAGCTTCCAGCTCAGGTAATTACATCCTACAGGAGTTTCAGCTGGATATTTTATCCCTTCTTCACTTCCGGCCCTGAGCTGCTTCAGTGGGAGTTGCTAAAACTCTGTTCAGATCCACCCCGGACATGAGTGCATAGAGGGAATTCTGTGCATCCCAACAGGTCCCAAGAGCCCGGTGTTTCAGCAAACAACCTCTAAAAACATGTGACAGCACACCTTCTTGTGTACATCCCGTAACACCCCCACCTAAGAACAAGGTGCGGAGCTGGGAAAACAATTACCCTACCACAGCAGGAACCAACAATTTCTGCATGCGTGTGCTTAACATTGCCCAACGGAGCATGATTTGGGTTGTGGACACTGGCTCCTGTCCTTTACTGAAGCGGGAACTTTCCTCCCATCACCTCACAGGCTTGGCAAAATTAAAACTTGTGGTGGCAGTGGTGTGAGGCTGAAGCCACAGCTGCTGGTCAGCCTTTGTCAGTGGCATTCCATGCTGCAAGAGATACAAGTGATGTTGAACGTACAGGAAAAGACAAATGCGCCTGGGGTCCATGACAGGCCAGGTCAACAGGTGTCAGTGTCTCTGACTCCTCTCGCCACGCTGCCACTGAAACACCATGAGCAAGAAACAGTGGCAGGGTGACACTTTCACCAATCCCTGGCAACACGTGCTCCAAAGCGCAGGCAAAGAGATGAGTCCACCTCCCCCCCCGAGGGAGCACTGCTTTGGCACTCATCATGCATTCGCCATGGCCACAAGAATTCAGAGCCCTTCCATGCTGTCCAAGACATTTGGAAATGATGTGCTAACTCACCCTCCACTCAGGGCAGCCCAAGAGTTCCCAGGCTTGTAAGTGGGCTCTACCAAACCTCTGTTCCATGCCCTCTTTGTCTTATTCTTTCAGCAGATTCTGCACCAGATGCTCACCTGGTGTAAAATCAGTGCAGTTTCGGTGGCTTTAGTGAAGTCATGCCAATTTAAATGAGTTGAGGATCCAGCCCTCCAAGTTACTCGAGTTGCCAGTTCTTCCTTTGGATAATCCTGAGGGTGATTTCACAGCAAGCAGCAGCACAGGCCCAGCCAGCCTGGCAGGATCAGCTGTGCTTTCCTACCTCCCCTCCACTCCTCCAGCGTCCCTGCCCCAAGTCAGGCAGTCCCTGCTGTGAGACCCTGCTGCAGCAATGCTGGATCCATCATCATCTGCTTTGTGTACTGAGTTTGCTTCTCTCTGTTGCTTAATGAGCAATAGATACAGCACAGAGTAAATTACTCTGGGCTTTGGATCAAGGCTTTCTGTTTGCTCTTTGCAGGAGAGTTCTTGCCTTTACAGGGCACTATGTCATACCCTGCCAAGTATTTGGAGAGGGTACTGGTCACTTGTCCAGAAGCAAACCAAAACCAGTTTAGGGTGACTGTGAAACAGCACATCTTTATGGAGAAACTAGATACTGTCTTCCCCTCTCTCTACTCTCACCAGTCTCTGCTCCAAGAAACGTAAAGGGCCCATCGCTGCCTGGCAGCTGCTGAGTGAGCAGCTACAAATCCCTTCCTCATCCCCAGTTCCACTGTTGTCCTGTCACCCTCACCACGTCTCGACGTGAGGGGAGCAGGCCATATAGGCACAGGGAAAGTGGCAAGGCTCCAGCAGGCACTGGATGCACAAGAACTTTACATGCTCTGCCCTCACAAGTCCTTTGCTATCCCCCAGGAGCAATTTTCTAGGCAACAGCATGGTTGCATTCCCTTCTCTATCTCCTAATAAATATCATGCTAAGCAAGATGAGTATCTTCTTCCCAGACCAAGCAGCATGACCCACTTTCTGAATCAGGGCAGATGCAATTGGGCCCTGGAGTCCTGGACCCCTCCCAAAGCACAGAGATTTTGTAACAATTACAGCAAGAAGGAATAGCAAAGTAATAGGTGATCAAAGAGTGCAGTGCTGGAGTTGAAGCTGTGGGCTAAGAACTGCTCCTTGCCATCCTGTGCTCTGGCATTTTCCTAGGACACTGAGGCAAGAGCTGTGTGCACATTCACACATCTCTCCTCCACTGCCCTACATTCCTCAAAAGGAACAGGTCCAATTTCAGATTCTGGCTAAGGGCTGAGGCAAGTCAACTGTTGCCCTCCCTGCACATCCACCCTGATTCTTCCCCTTCTTTTTCCTTTCCCCACAGCATAGCAGGAATACAGGATTCACAGGATTCCAGCAGTGCCAATCCCCCCTTGCACAGAAATACACATACAAATATCTTACCCTGCCCCAGTGACAGCCTTGAGGCTTTTAATAGGCAGCTGTGCCCAGTGTCCCAGGCCTGTGTGCCAGCTTCCCAGTGGTCCATGAGCTCACAAGGGTGTCACCACCTCTGCCCCCTCACCCCCCAGTCTCTCCTGACCCAGAGGCTCCAGGCCTGTTGTTCACAGTGGGGAGGCTCGAGCTGGGATCCTTTACAGGTGCAGGAAAACCAAAAGCCCCTGCCAAAGACTCGTGCTTTGGGCCAAGCCCAGCCCGGCTCACTAGAGAGGAGGTGGCCGGATCCTGATCCCAGCAGTACTGTTCTGTTTGGAGATGCTCAGTTTTTCCACAGAATAGCTCTGTACTTTCCCAGATGTAGATGGGATCGGATTATGACCCAATGGGCATGGAAAGCAATTAAAAGGAGGTGGGGTGAACGCCAGTAGTGCTTTCATTGCTTGAATCCACAAAGAAAACTTCCCTCCCAGGGGTGCATTAAGTCTCCATGGCCAAAAGCATACAGAAAATCTCACACCAAAGAGGACAACATGCCAGTGCCCAAACTGTGTCCTGGGCCATGCTGAGCCCTTGGGGCACACAAACCCACAAGCACCTGTCCCCAGGGGTGCTGGGACACCCACCAAAGGGTCACTGCCCTGAAAAGCTCCGTGGGAAACCCACCTGGGAGTGTTACAGCAGAAGCCTAGCACCCTGCACAAGATGAGGCTCCTGTGCCAGGGTTGCACAAACAGCAAAGACAGCACTCACCCCAAAGCAAGTCTGACAGACAGGAATGACAGGCAGGGAACGGAGCGGAGCCACTGTCACACTCGCAGGAGTTCAGATCTGGCTCTGGCTTCCAGACTCTGGATTTCTCCCCTGCTCACTGCCTACCTGCTGGAACACACCACCATCCAGCCAACAGCACAGAAACACACGCTAATGGGGACTCTGACCAGCACCAACAGCTGCCTTTGATGCTTGACGTGGTGAGATAAAGCAAAAGCACCTTTTAAAGGATTTCCATAACATTTTTTCTTCCTAGTTAAGTAAAAGAATTTTTAAAAGAAACCGAAAAAGAAGACCCTTTCACTCAAACTTCAGAGATAAAAAGAGAGGGAAAAAAATCTTCATCTTAATTCAAAATCCTATTTGATGTGTCGTGGCATGAAAATGTTTTTCACTGCATTTTTTCAGTGTGATCTCATGCACCCTGCAAACGGGGTACGCCCAAAACACCAGGTATTTTATGGGACACAAACAGAACACAAACACACAATTAAAAAAAAAAAAAAAAGGGATTGGTAAATATTTAAATTAATCTGAGCTGGCATCTGTGCAGCCTCCCCTCCCAGAGAGAGGGATGTTTGCAGCTTTGAAAAAATAAAAGTGAATAACATGACCTTTTCCTTCATGTTTGTTAGCTCACTGCAGCTTGGTGAGTTGGGGCAGCCCACGCACCTCCCAAACGAAGTCCATCAAGTGCAGCTGGGGCTGCTCCCCTGCCTGCCTCCGGGGGCTGGAGGGGACAGAGCTGCCGGGGATAGAGCTGCTGGGGGAATTGCTCCAACCTGTTTGCAGTCTCACTCCGTAATGCCTGGGTTTTGTTGTGTTTGGTTTGGTTATTTTTTTTCTTTCCAGTTTAATTGTTGGAGGAGTTTATGAAGCTGTTTGCCAAAAAACAATCGACTCCAGGGAGCCAGCTTACACAAAAAGGGTGTGTCGCCCGAGTGAGGCTGTGGAACCATGGAAACCACCACCTTTTGCATTTGCCCAGGTGAAGCCAAAGCTTGGTGGGTGTCTTGTGAAATCAGCAGGGATCTGCAAGGAAGTGAAACACACACACGCAACTGTGCATTCAGCACTCAGAACAGTGGTCCCGTTCACCGGCACCAAAATCTCCCACCAGGAGGGGGAACGTTCACACCTTGGACGGCTGGGTTATCTCACAGGTCACACAGACACAGCAGTGAATGCACGAGGTGTTCCGAGCATACCCGGAGCACCTGCGCTGCTCCGGCCCGGCCGGGGCTCTGGCAGAGGCAGCGCTGCCCAGCAGCACAGGCAGAGCGCAGGGCAGAGCTCGCCCCGATGGCTGAGTGACACATAACCGGGCATCTGCACGCATCGGTGAAAGAAGGGCACCACTGCAGCACAAGAAAATACCCCAAAAGCAGAGATCGTGCTTTAGGTGCTCGATCGGACCTGCAGGAGAGCAGCCGGTGGTGGTGGCAGGCAGGGGATGGTGAGGGGACAAGGCGTGTCCCCCCACATTTCTTTGCAGCAGTAGGGTGTGAGGACTGTGCCACGCAGGACCCCCTGTCCAGACAGAGATGAGCATTTGGGAGGGGGATGTTTGTCTTGTGGGTGGCTGGAGAGAGACCCTGGCTGCATTCTTCTCAGTCTTAGAAAAGAAAACAGAGCATTCCTCAGGAGCACTGGATGCTGGCCTGACTGACAGAAAACAATCCAGGAACAAAGCGCATAAAAGGGATTTTACAGCCACACAGCTCCTGTGTATCTGCTCCAGAACTCTCCTGCTACCATTGGGAAATGGAAGAGTGGTCTGAACTGTGGTTCGTTTCAAAGGGGTAACATCCATTATTCCCCCCTGCCAGCTGCTGAAAGCGTGCTAACGGCATTTCAGGTTACAGGATTTCATCCACTCTTGTGGAATACAGGCAGGGAAGTGAGCTGAGGACAAAGCCTTACCAAGCCAACTCCTGGACAGAGCATTGTGTGGCATATGGTACAACCTGGAAAAACTGAATGGGCGCACAAAGTCACTGGAACAAAGTTCAAGGATCATCCTCAAAATCAGCTGGCCTGAGTCAGGTGAGAAGCCAGAAGTTTCTTTGGCTGGTTTGACTTCAGTGTGCCACACTAACAGTGGGATGACTCAATCCTGACACTTCTCTTACATGCAATCACAGGGTCCCTGACCACAAACCCCACCAAGAATTGGTTCTGGTGCTCCATGAACCCTGCAGAGAGAGTACTGACCCGTCAGCACAGGAAAGATGGGGGCAATGACCTTTCCCTTGGTGCAGGGAAGGAGGGAAACGTGGCTAAGCCCATCACTACGTTTATGATTCACTGTTGGCCTCCACACATATATTTACACCAGATCCAAAAGTGTCACCAGATGCAATGATCTGGCTTTTTCCCACTCATTCCCTGGACATTTCCCAGCCCCTCGTTCTCCCCTTTTTTTCAAGAATCCCAAAGTAGGTGCCAGACAGACACTTGTGAATTACTGTTTAACTGGAAGGTCGTCGGGGTGACTTCCCAGAGAAGGCAGAACTTGTGGCATGGGGCAGGACTCTGGAAGAGCACCCAAGTCTTCCAGCCACTGTCCGCACCTCTGGGCTATCCCTTGGCCTAGCCCATGGCCACTGCACAGCCTGCTGTTCCCCAAGGGCAGCTGAAAGGAACAAGGGGAGCTCCCTGGGCAGGTTCCCCCAAGGGGGACCGTGGAAAGGGCCCAGCAGATCCACAAGGCAGGAAAATGCCGGTAAGGCTTGGTGCGTCAGCCCTTCTGGCATCGACCTCCCAAACTCATTCAAATATTTCCCTTTTTTTTTTAAATTTAATGTTCCCTATAATTCATCTGTCCCAAAAGATAATCAATAGAGGCCGTAATGAAAATTTGAGCCATATTTTATGATCCACTGCAGGAGAAAGGGCCACATCAGCAGGACTAGCCTTGGCTTCCAGCATCATTTCTGTGTGCATTCATCTGCTCACTGGCCAGATTCCCCCCTCCATGCACCCAAGGCTGCTGACAGGGGCAGGCCCTCCAGGATAAATTTCCACCCTTTCCTCCAACTTCAAACAGCTGCCACTGGATCGGCAGTTGGAGACGTACATGAGGGGTAAGGGAACTTCCTACAGAGTGCAAAGGGCCCCAACCGAGTGGCCCCGGGGAGCCTCCAGGCCATCCCTCAGATTCTCAGCTCTCTAACAAGTCCTATGACCCTCTACCAGGTCCAGGGGGATATGATGATCATGTAGCAGGATATGAAGAATTACTTCAACCCTTCACAGTAATGCCATAATCCCTGGCACTGCCTCTCAGTCAAGCTGAGCTTTATGCAACTCTTCTCCCAAACATGAGGGCACTAATGGGGAAAGAAGAGGGATTCCCCCAGGAACTGCCTGAGTCGAGAGCCTGCTGTGCTGCACTGCAGCCCTCCATGGCTCCCACCATTGACAGTAAAGACCAAAGAAGCATCTTTGGGCTCCATGTTTTATGAGCAGCCACACAGTTGCAAATGAGGGATCATGGTAAGCTCAGTACTGTCCAATTCCAGACATCAAACATTAGCAAGCACAGGAGCATACTACTTAGCATCACTCCAGCAAAACACTCATCTCTTCTCCCTCCTGCGCACTATCACCTGGGTCTCAGTCCTACAGATACATTCAAGCTTTTGAATGGTTTGAAAACAGGAATCTGAAATCCCGACTTTGTGGAGCACCACTGGAAAAACAAAGAGAGAAACAGTGCAGGAACCTAAAGCACTTTCTCACATCTACCATAAAAATCCATGTCCAGTCACTAGGACTGTACTCCTCCATATCTAGTTCCAGGGGAAGCTCAGACAAACGCAGCTACTTCCCTTTTTTCCTTTTAGGCACAAACACTGCAACTGCTCCCAAATCTATCCATTTTATTATAGAATGTATTAATTTAGGAGCCATGCTGACCTTGCTTGCCCAAGTGGGGAGTGGCAAGGAGAGGCAATCATGTCTCAGTGCCACCTACACACGCTGCTCTATGTTTTTCAATCTACACTGTAAATCCTACAGCACTCCAGAGCACCTTGATCTATCCTCCCAGCACACAGCTAGCAGGCTTGTTGGTTTTGCACATGCACATGGATGCAGCCAGGGCTGAACGAAGGCAAAAGCCTTGGTCCTGTTCCCGGAACCCTTCTCCATCTCAGATTCCCAGCAGCAGGTTCCCTGTCCTCCCTTTAAAGGAGCATATTTCATTGCCTGAAGCTGACGCATCTGCAGGGAGCCGGAGGTAACAAAACCGTCTTTGATTTGGCCAAGGGAAAAATATCAGAAGTGAAAGGCCAGAGTGAGGAATTTATAACAGCAGCTAAGGCAGCAAAAATACAAGTGCCTGACCAGAAGCTGCCCTCCTTCTCAGCATGTCATGTTGTTCAGCTTCCCATGTGTCTTCAAGGGGCAGGATATTGCAGAGAGCCTAGCCAGAAACCACCAGTTTCCTCCACACATAAGTGTACTGACACCCTCACTAGACCCCTGCACAGCATCAACCTGGAGGCATAAACTGCAAATCCAGGAAACCTCTGCCTACCCAGAGGTGCAGGTGGAAAACTAGTAGTTTGTTACTCTTCAAGACATTACTTTAAAAATTATGTAGCACCACTGTGCAGGTATAGTGATGATAATTTACCTCCCAAGACAGAAATGCCCTCTTGTCCTGGATGGACAGACTGAATCCCCACAACCAGCAGTAGCAAGAGCAACAGCCAAATATTCCCACCTTTCATTTCTCATGGAAACTTGGAAATCAACCATCTTTGTTTAGAAAACAGAACACAATATCAAATTAATTGTTGTTTCCATAACATAAATGAGGTGACAGACTTGCGAGATGTGGGACTTAAGGACTGTGAATCCAGAGAACACGGATAAGCAGCTTCATGCTTTAAACTTACACTGGGAAGGGGACTGAAATCCCGAGCAGAACTGGGAAAGCACTGCCATCTCTGAAGCCTTGTGTCAGCACCACACAGAGCCACCCTCCTTTTTTAATCCAGCTGCCAACACAGCAGTGATAGAGATACCTGCCTGCAAGAACTTACGGAAAAGCACACAGGGCTGTTGCAGACACTGCTAACTTGCCCCAGATTTGAACTGGTGACCCTTACTAATATCATCCAGTCCCTTGATATCCTCAGGGAGCGATCAGCACGTTTTATTAACCCAGCCAATTCTGGAAGTGCATAGGCAGTATTCTAGTTACTTGTTACAATTATGCATTATAGGTCCATTTCAACCATATGCTTGTGCTCAAGTGATGAGCAGCAGCACTTTCTGCCCTCAGACCGATGGCACAAGGAGCCCAGGGCTGAGCCAGCCCTGGTGTTCTTGGAGCACAGAACAAACACAGTGCCCACAGACATCGCTTGCAGTAGTGATATTCCAGCCTAATACAAAGCCCCAGAGATCCCCACAACCAAATAAATTTTTTAGAACTACATGTTTCCACCTATTGGTCCCTGTACTGAACTAATTGCTGTTGTTAGTTCTAAAAGCCAGAATTACTTCACTGAAAAAAAAAAAATGAGCAAGCGCATGGGAACTTAGAGACAGCCTCTGACTGCTGACATAAAATCCCACATATGCAGATGTATTTGTTGCCCAGTCAAAATTCCAGCTTTACTGCATGGCATGCAACAGGGAAATTCTTCACAGTGAAGGTGAGAAAACAAGGAGTTAAAGTAACCAGACCAAATCGGAAAAGCAATTTAGTCAAAGCTACAAGATTTCTGTCTGTGCTCTAACCACTAGGTTATCCCCTTCTTTGCTAAATAAACTTCTCAGTCTAAGGGGAAAGTGCTATTTCCTCTTAATGACTAGTGTTTTCTGAGGGGGATTAATTTATTCTGTTTTTTAAAGATGACACCCTACAACAGGGAAGCTGCTTAGCAGGGGATCAATCCAGAACCAGCTTCGGTTACTATTTGGTTCAGAGAAAGACTTACAAGAATTACCATCAAGAAAAGAAATAGTTTTCTGCCTCCTGAAATAGCAAGACAGTTTGAGTGCACCACCCCAAGACACAGACTTGTGAGTTCAGATCCCCTGCGAAGCAGCGCAGAGCCCAGCTCTAGACCTGCCTGCTCTGCTGTACCGGCTGGATACTCATTCACAGACCACAACAAACTACTTACAGGCAAAACAAGTGTACAGAGTATGTACAGCACAAAATCTGAAAAAAATCTGGTAAAAAATAAAGCAACTAAGAAGAAATTAATATAGAGGGAATTTTTCAGGGACAATAACTAGAAGAAAAAAGTGCATGTCTTTTTAGTAACGAGTACTTACCTGGATCAGGAAGCAGCCATAAGTTCTGGGTGCAGTTTCTGGGAAAACGAGTTCTCACCATTGAGCAGAAACCCCATGGGAAGCAAGAAAGCCCTACTTCTTTCTAGGCAAAAGCAGTTCAGCCCCACCATTTGCTGGGAAAGTTTTAGCTGAGACTCCTTTCCCCAAGTCTGAGTGAACTGCTTTTTACTTTGATGAAGCTCAGCTCTGTTGACCATTGCTGATTTTTTTATCATCATTTTATGAGCATGTTAACCTTCATTCACAAATGCACGACAGAGTGGATTTCCTTCTATTCTTTTTTTCATCCATGACTAACAGTATTTCAAAAACATGGATTTCTAAAAACGTGTGTAAGAAGACACCGAATACAAACTTGTAATGGTTTAATACAGAGCTATGTTTTTTCTAAAAATTCACATAAAAATAAGATTGATACCAATTAATTTGAACTGACTCAAAAAGCTGTTTCAGTGAAGACTATCAGTTTTAGCTACCACACCTCAAATTAAACAGGTATAAACAGGTTCTATACCTAAAAAGCTCTAGATTGTAGAACACAAACAGAACTTCTACCTTCTCCTCCTTTTAGCACTTATTCTCCAAATTTCCTTTGGGAATTGATGTGTTGGACAGTGTTAAAAAAGTGCTTCACACGTGCACGTGGAGGTCACTTTGCTCTCATGTCTACAACATGAAGTTCGGAAAACTTGTTTGAAGTAAGTGCTTTCTCCTCCAGTTCACTGTTTATTGGATATTTTCCTTTCAAGATTTCTATTCATAAAGATCCTCTTTTGTTTTTCTAAACTCTAGATTTTATGGAGAAAACACTCTGCCCTAAATCATCTCCAAGCAAAGGAAAGCTGCTTACGATGTTCCCACTTATTGCACACACATAACTCTACGTGGAGATTCTTAATCTTCACCCACCCAAGATTAAGGCAACACAAATTATGAAATCGATACCGATACACAGAGCAACATCTATTACAGTTTCAATGTTTTTGTTATATTTTTTCTAAACTATTAAAGCAGTATGATTTTAATGTGGTTGTTGTTGTTTATGCAATACAAATTCTCTGTTGTTTGATGCTGTGGGTACTTATGCAAATGCCCCATTTTCCTTATAGAAATCTTTCCTTTGACACTTCATGTGAGTAAAGAAAATACTTGAGTGTTTGCAAGATAAGGATCCATTTATATTTAAGGCTCTCCATTACTGATCAGGAGGCAAAGAGCATCCTTATGGTGGATATAAATTATAGTTATACTAATTTTAAAGACCCTTACTCTCTGTTTTAGTGACGGAGCAGAATAGCTTTCAAATAAAGGACACTCTTCTCTCACAGCAGTTTCAGTTCCTTTCTTTCATTAATCAAAAACTATCCTAAAGATAAATATATTTTCTCTCTACATGCATGTCTGAAAACCTCTTTGAGGTTTAACACTCCTGCACCTGATTCAAACACAACAAATTAAAAATCATTTTGCCACCAACTGCAACAGGCACTTCCAGAAGTTACATCACACAAGTCACGCAATTAAACTTTAATGAAAACATAAAAACAAAAACACCAAGCAGCCCCTAGTGCTTGCTTTGTCTTTCACACAATCTATCATAAAAAGGCAGGACATTAAAATGGAAGATCCTCTGGCTAAAGCTGTACTGTAAACAATTTTTTCCTGATGAATTCCACCTCTTTACTCCACTGAATCAGCAGAGCCAGATGAAATTTCTCTCCTCTCCTCCTTCTCTGTGAAAAGGATGGACTCCTGATAAAACTTGTAACCCATGAAGACCGCTTCCCTGAGGTGAGATGCCTGCTGCCAGTTCTGCTCTCGTGGGGGGTTTAACACCCTCCCTGGCCGCCAGCTGCTGTGCTGAGCCAGCCCCTGGAAACCAGCAGGACCCTTGGTGGTGTAACATAAGAGCTCATGAGAGCTCGTGCAAGCAGGAAAAACAGAATGTTACTTACAGCGACTTGAAATGTTCATGCACATTTGCCTTATAAAACGTACAGACCCGAGTCTTCCAAATGTCTCAGTACCTGCAGCTTGGGAAGGCTTCAGCTAGAGCTCTGAGTGTTAAACACCTCTCCACAATGGGTGCCTGCATCCCGACATGCTGCTCCTGTCTTTCAACCTCACCCTCTGCTCATATATTTCCACACCTGCAAATGATATCCCTTTAAAATCAAACCTTTTATTTAGCATCTGCTCAGATCGTATCATTAGATGAAAGGCAACTGGGGTTTACACAAGGACAAGGGAACAGAAACGGGGTCTCATTTCCAAAATATAGTTAGGAAAGGCAAAAAGGAAGCAGCAGAGGCGTCACAGTTGGATCATAAAAGCCATTAAGGCCCTGAACTAGGAAGTTCCACTGGCTCCAGCTCATTCATGGCTGCCGAAACAGGACTTTGCACAGTGAGGAGTAAATTCAAGCCTGCACAAAGTAGGAGAAGTCCAGCTTTCCTGTGTCTCTTACAACATTTTTCCTGTTAGGACTTTTCTATCTTCTAGAGTATGTAACAAAACAAACCTAAAAATCAAGATAAATTCTAGAATGTTTCATGTAAGAATTTACCTGCCACCATGTATTTTTCCCACTGTAACTCTTTCGAACAGTGAGATAATCAGTTTGTTTAAGGGTTTGGTTTTCTTGAACTAGTCCCCTAGACCCCTATATCTGGACTCTAAATACTGCAGAGAAAGTGCAAAATAAATTTAAAGTCAGCAAAATGCCGAAGAAAAAAATGAATGGGAAAAGTGTCTTAGATCATATTTTATTTTTTTGAAGAATTCTTTCCCTCATTGTATAACAAAGAAGAGTTTGGTCTAATCAGTAGCATTACTCTTTCCCTTACTTGCGAAAAGGAATTTCAGTTTTGAATGGAGTTTCCTTACCACATTTAAATTATTTTCAGTGAACTCTACATTTCGATACAGTTTGGGATTTTTTCAGGTCACAGAATTGTATTACAAAATCAAACATCTGTCTATAAGAAGAGAATATTTTCTTATATTTACAAAGCACCTTTCCTCCCCAAGTGTTCATGATAAGGTGAGGTCACTGCCATGAAAGTGCAGCCAGCACTGGGAAAATCTCACTCTGTATGGATTTGCCACTATCCAGAGCAGGGAAGGAGTACTGCCCTTTTCCAGTGCTTCTCAAACCATGTGTAAATCAACTATGAATGTACTGGGGTTTCTCTTCGGCACACCACATTACATCCTCCAGCTCTGAACGTGACACAGACGAAAAAGGGGCAACCCATTTGGTAAAGGCGTGTCAGGTGCTGTAACAGCACAGGAGCAAGCAAGGTCTTCTGTAGCATAAATGAAGACTTCATTTCAGCACAACATCTCACCCACTTAGAATGAGCAGAGAAGAAGAGATCCCATCAAACAGGGGCTGGGCTGGGCTAGGAAACCTGGGATTACACATCTAGAAAACCACCTGAGAAAGCAGGCTTGGGAAGGCAGTGGGGAATTGCATTCCTTATCCTCCCTGTCTGGTAAACAGTTCCAACCACCTCAGCACACTCACTACACATCCTCCCAAACTCAGGTGTTCAACAGACGTGTAGAGACACAACCTGTCGATGACAAGAAGGAAGGGAGACACAAAGAGGAACTGGGAGAACAGGACAAATGAAACAAGGGAAAGACCAGAAGGCAGGTGACAGCTGCAGTGGTGCCAGAAGCAGAAGTGACAAACTGGAATCCACAAACTATTTTGAAGTACTGCAGGAAGGAGCTTGAACCAGAGAGCAAACCTGGGAGCCTGGATGGTGAGTGCAGGTGTGCGGTAAATTCCTCAGCTAGGTAGTACTGGCTTGGTCGTACCAAACAAAGCAGACTCTTTCAGAGTCTGAACATAGGCACAGAACAGTTCTACTACCTCAGGGGCAGTTTTAAACACTACCAGCTCTCTAGGTTAGAAAGAACTTCCTGTTTCCAGTCTGGAGCTTTCCAGTTGTCTTGAGGATGAGCAGTTATGAGTCCAAAACACAGGTCTGATAGCAAAACAGAAAACGAGAGAAAGCTTGTAGGCCTGGGGGTTCCCACGACTGCCTGAGCTGAGCAGTTCTTCCTGCCTGGAGCCAGAAAGAGTTGCCCAGTTAGATCAAACCTGCCCTGCAAAGTCCCAAATCCAAGTCATGCAAATTCCAGTCTTCCTCCAAGCACTGATACCAGCACAGGGACTCTGACTTCATCAGATGCATGAAGGAAATGGAAAAAGGAGGAGGGGCCTTACTGCCTACACACATACACACCCCACCTCAGGCAATAGAGGGGGTGTAAATAATGGAGCAGGTTCAGCAGCCAACAGCATTCAGGGTCGAGTCAGTAATCCCCTTTTTCCATTTCCGTTTGCTATTTGATGTAATTATAGTTTTTGATTGAAATCCACCTGAAGTGTAACCCCTTAGCTTAATGCACTGTTTAAATCCTTGGGTACACAACCATGCTGCTCCCCAGACTCGCCTGGAATAGGAAACCATTTCAATGCCAAAAAGAAGTCTTTGCTTTCTTTGGTAACGCCCTTGGTCTTGGCTCAGCCTCTGCTACACCCACCAAAGAAGCAGGGCAGGGAGTTTAAGAGGGCTGCCTGATACCACCCATGGCTGGTGACTGAACTGTGAGCTGAACCTGCAAGAGGGCTAAACTTTTGAAAGCTTTCTTTAATGTCCAGACACTAGAAGAGGTGGCACAGCTATGCAGACAAAGGACCTAGAGCCTGGCCTCAACTTTCCCAGCAGATTTGCTGCTATCCAGACCATAAATAGTAACAAGTCAAAGCCCTTCGCATGGGGTAAACAGTGGCTTCTGTCCTGAAAGGCCTCCTGAGGATAAAATTAACAGACGATATTCATAGTCCAAAGGAGGGCTGGGAGATTTACCTCTCTGCAAAATCAGATCACTGGAGCAGGTTTTTCTTCTCCAGTTCACTCAGTACCACTTGGCCAAGAATGCAGGGCAACAGCCAGACCAGGCGGCCAGACACCAAACAGGTACCTGAGCAATTACATCCCACAGAAGCAGCAGCCCACAGCAGTGTGACTGGGCTAGCAGCAAAATTGCTACTACTGCTGGAGAGAAACTGCCTAGGAACAAGCAGTTTGAGGTGCCCATCAGTCTGCTGGATAGCACAAAGGAAAGGGTTCTGCAAGAGCTTCATACCCAAGTCAGTACCTCTGTCACTGTAAAAAGCCTGATGTGGGTTGGGGAGGTACATAATACAATACACAGACTTGCTTCAGACAAGCATCTCAGGACAATAAACAAATATACAATTTCACTCAAGATTAAGAAAAAATATCTTAATTCTCCTATACAGGAGAATTAAGCAGCACAGCTCCTTTCAACACTAGTATTGTGTGAAATCTGAGCTATGTGCAAGGTGAACACGACTAGAAAACAGCAACTCAAAGCCTTCCCCAGCAGGGGAATGGAACCTCTGGGATTTGAAAGCAGGGATGTTACAACTCCTGTACCACACCTTCCTTTGCACAAGGAGAATGAAGGCCTCAAAGATACCCCACAAGATTGTCAGACCTGTTGCAGAAACTCAGGAAAAGTCCAAGAAAACTTCTGTGTTTGGATGCTTCTACACCCTGAGACACCCCCCTCCAGGAGATATTTGGCCAGCTCAGTGCAGGACCTTTGGAACCAAACAAGGCTCTTTGGACTTGATCCTGTGTGGCTCAGCCCTTACAGCATCATTTATGTCAAGGCCAAGAACTGGCAAAGAAGTGTGATGAGAACAGCACTGCTATAAACAACTTTACGAAGGTGAAAGGGACCAGATAACCAGCCCATCCCTTTCTATGTCATCCTACAGAGGAGTTCTGGGTGAAGGAGGAGGTCACTGAACCAGCCTCTTGGGCTGTAGGCACCTTCCCTGGCAGCACCATGACTCAGTGGGGAATCAGAGCCAGGCAGTGCCTGGCAGCCAGATGGGCTGGGCTATGGCAGGAAGATGAAGACAGCAAAGCAAGAGAGATGTACAGGCAACATGGGAAGTGGGTCCCCTTGGCCAGAAGGCAAAACCTCCCCAGGCTTTCGCATGTCCAGGAACCGTCTGTCATTGACAGTGTCTGGTAATCAGCTGAGCCCCCGCTGCTGCACCTCCTTCACCAGGAGGAACCACATGGCCAGCACAGGGCAGGGCACACCATGTCCACTGGAACCTCCATGCCCTGTTCTGCCCTTTCCTGATGCTTAACGGCAGCTGAAGCTGCTCACCAGCATAAACCTGCTTCCCATCAGCTCCTGCAACTCTGCTCCAGCCCTTCCACTCAGTGGGCACAGGCAGTCACATTTTTTCTCTCTCCTCATCAGATATCTCTGTCTCTCTGAAATATTCAGATGATTTGGTTTTGTTCTCTTCTCCCCCACATCAAATCCTCCCCCTGCTTGTGGAAGCAGTGGATTTCACCCAGGCACAGAAGGCTAATTTACACCCTTCAGGGTTTAAAATAGCAGTGGCGTAAATGAAAAGTCCAATTTCTTCAAATTTGCATTGTAAAACCATCCTTCAACTTCCTTGAAATAAATTTTACTATTTTATTAGTGCAAACAAAATGGTAATAAAACACTAATACAGCGCCTTGTATCCAGGGGAAGAGCTAAAATTAACATAGACCAAGCAGTGTTTGCTATTACATTCAATTACCTTTTTACTTGAGATTTACATTCTCATCCCCTTAATCTCCATAGTGGTGGCTTTGAAATCATTCCCCACAGTCCCTCCTGTGCTTGGAATGGACAGCAGAAAAGCCGCTCACTTGCCACTACTGCTCCTGCTGCCAGCACCCGAATACCAACCCTCTTCCCTCGAGACCCCTGGGCAAGTTTCCCTGGAAGTCTCTGAAGAGAGAATACAGCAAGTGTGTTTACCTGCCTGTCTTAGTCTCACTTGGGCCCTAATTTCTAAACTCCAGACAAATACATAAGCACCAAAAATACAGCCTGGGTTCTACAGCTGCCTTCAATCTGGCTCTGGAAACTGTTCCTTAATTCTCAGCTACAAGCCGTGTTGCAGGCAAGTTTTATTATCTCCACTGCATAGGTAATTAAGGCAAAGACTGAGGACCAAAGTCAGAATGCAGCTGCTCTTGGTGTAAAACTGGAATAGCCTTTTTTGTAGTGTAAGTATTCCAGCTTTCACTTAGGGCTCACTGAATTCAGACTCTGCTCTCAAGTTAACTGGGATTGTGTCCTGCAGCCCAGGCTTAGAGGTAAAGTCAGGAAAAGAGCAGCTCCAGGGCTGTCTGATGAAACTCAGAGGGAACCTGTACTGGAAAGAAAGGCCCATGTTCCTACTAATACAATCCAGGGAATCCATTTCCCCAGCATCAGGGCAAGTTTTTCATTGACAGCATCTCTTGATGCTTTAATATAGTAGACATGGCAGTGATTTGGCCATTAGCAAAAGAATGGAAAGACTTCCACAGGACACCGCAGGAAAGTCCCGCATCAGTCCAGCTCCAGAGAGAGACTTTCATTCTTGGCTCCTCTTTCTTCCTTTTTGTGTACTGAAGTAGGACACCTCCCCACTTTAAGCCAAGACAAAATATTTAACCTTCCTTTGGAGACCACGGCCAGCATCTGCAATACAGGTGATATCCTGTATCCTTTGCTCACTCATTTGACACAATGTTTTGTGATACCCAAAGGAGGTAACAGGGATCAATTGCGCATTGTGTAACATATTCCTAAACTGGGCAAGAAAGGACTGAACAGCCTTTCATCCCAGTCTCCTCGCTACCCAGCCATTCCAGCATTACCAGACCACTACAACACCACACAGAGTCAGCAGCTAAGAAGTACAGGGCAATTTGGGAAGGTACCAGGCAGCCTCCTAGGGAGGAGCATCTCCTGAGAGAAACAGATCCCTTGAGGGTCAGCCCAGGCTAGGCCAGCGGTAACACATGTGGACTGCCAGATGCCTGACAGAGAGAGCTGTCATCACCCATTTGGATGGAAAAGCACTTCTTCTACATGCTCCAACCAAGTTCCAAGAGTCCTGCATGGCCCTGATCATACCTACAGTACACTCCAATGAACTGGCTGTAATGGCCTCGCTAAAACCCAGCCCCACCAGAATCCATTTTGTCCCACACAGCAGCAGATGATTCTAATTTCCAGTGTCCTTTGGGCAGCTATCTCACAACTCCCAATTCTTTTTGAAGAATAACATTGCAAGATGATCCACCAAGAGATTTTTGTGCCAACCTGCAAAAAAGGGAGGTCTGTGTCGTAGCGCTTGGTGGTACTCGGGAGTCTTCTAGGCACTATCCCTAACAGCTGGCCTCATAGTCCTCTTCATTTTCTCCTCAACAAAACCCTCTGGTTTCTGCATTTTAGTCAGGATTTGTCTTCCTAGCCCCTAAATTGCTCATCTGTCTCTCTTCCTGAGAAGCATGGTCCTTCATGCTTTCCCTCTAGCCATCTTGATCTTCATGGCTGGAGGAGAAGGATCATGCAAAGAATGAATAAATGATAGATAATGATAGATAAATGACAGAACAACTGACAAATCCTCCCCATCCAAATAACAAATGTGTCTCCAGGAAATCTTTAATCTGTCCACCTTCTAGAAGGCAGTACACAAAAGCCCTTATGCAAATACAATTATCACAAGACACCAAGCAATACAAAACACCCCAAACAATAAAGAGTAGGAAAAAGAAACCTGCCCAAGAGCACAGGGCTAAGGTTGGTTTCAGCTGGTCTTCTGTCCCTTTTTTCTGTTCTCTCTTTCCCCTGCTCCCCTGAACAAAGGAAGTTTGTTGTCAGGTTCAAACATTTCCTGGGCCTTGTCCGAGTTCCACCTTGTTTTCTTTTTCTCTTTTCCCCACCCTGTACAAATAAAGCAAAAACCAACTGGCAACACCTGTGATGAAAGGACAACAAAATGCAGAATTTTATCTTTTCTTTCTTTTCTCCCTCCTGTTTTCCCTTTTCTTGGCCAGAAGTTTTGGGCAAAGGACAAAAGGTATTGTTGGGTAAGCATAATTCCAGGGGCTGAGTCACTAAAGCGCTGGCTGCTGCTGGGGTAGAGTAAGCCAAGCCACCGCTTCACTAAATGCAACAAAAATGCCAGCAGCACCACTGCAAGCTCTGCCAGCCCCAAAGCACAAGGGGCAACAGAAGATTCACATAGCACAAAGAGGTGCAAAGAAATTAAATAAAATCCTGGTACAAATATCCTCACCTAAGAAATCTTAGGAGGAAAGACTGTCACACCACAGAGCTTGCACTCTTCCCTGAAAACAGTAAAGGTTGTGAAGGTCACAGTAAAAAGTTCCAGCCTTTACTTATGATAAGGGACGGCTCAGATGCCTTCTTTAGTTCTTCATCCAGGCCTACCTTTTTGATTTCACGACCCAAGTCAGACTCACAGCTGGTCAGTCCTGTAAGGTCTGGAGGCAGGGAGCTCTTTCCCCACCACTGTAAGCTCTGGAGACAGGGAGGTCCCACTGCTCCTGCAGCCTCAAGCACAACAGAAGGGGCATGGGGCTTTCAGATACCCCTATGATGCAGAAAATCACCAACCCATTTCTGGCTGCAAATTAAACGCTGCCCCAAGCGGGTACTTGCTCAGAGCATGTTCTGAAGTGCACTGCAGGCCCTTGGAACTACACGGTGCATTTGGGGGAGCCGGAGCACTGGCTGTTTGTTTATTTTATGATGCACTTTGGTCTCTCTCAGTTGCACTGTTATCCTTCACCTGTTTGCTCCCTTTCTTCAGGCTGATAACAGGCAGTACGTTGTGCAGTGGGGGCTTGGCCTGGCTCTTTTTGTGTATAATGAGACATATGTATTTAGTTCTAGAATATCCATAGTCAGGGAGAGGGAAGAGGCAGAAAATTTCCCTCAATAGGCATAATCAGTTCAGCAGTGATGTGGAGCAAGGTCCTGAAATGGACAGAAGGAGAACAAATGCCTTTGCTGAACAACTCTCATGAGGGCAAATCCTGCTTCCCCAGAGCAGCACATCTCCTTTGCAAACCCACACTCACACAGGGCATTGCACTGCTGCTCCGTTTCCTTAAGGCAGACACAGCCCTGGCCTCTTGCAACAGTTCTGGCATCTCTTCATGGCAGACCCCATGACACATGGAGGCGGCTGAGAACAAGGGATCATGCTTTTCCAGGAACAGGGAATCCAGATTTTCTGGTTTATAAATTTTCCCATCTGGATTTGTTTTGTTGTTCATAGGGTAGATCACCAGAGATAAGGAGAGAAAAGTAAAGAAATATCAGAGCAGTGGCAGCTGTGATGGGCTCAGATGAATTTCTTGCATGTAACAATCTCCTATTTGGGCAGAAATTTGAATGCATTTTCCAGCAGCAACACAGATAAACTGGCCTCTCCCCAGAGGAATGTTTCAGTTTCTGCTGCTGCCTACAGGTTCTATGACGCAGGAATCAAGGAGCTTGGACATGCCCACTCTCAAGACTGACTCCATAAGGACATGGCAACTTCTCTACCACTGGCATGGCAAAAATTAAAACCATCTCAGATTTCTTCATGTGAAGCCCCTTAGAAGAGCAGGTTATTACCTGAAACAACTCCAGTGAAAGACTGTGTTAGGGAAGTCCTGCACAAGCTTTCAAGTGGCATAGGAAAGAATGATTAGGTCACCTCCACATAACAGAACCAGTAGTTTCAGCACTCTGTGGCACAGGGCCCGTCAGAGCCTGTTTTCTGGGGAAGAATCCCCCAGGATTGCAGCCAGATGGTCTCAGGAACAGATCTCCCAAGCTCTATCAAGTCATACCCCTGCTCTCAGGTAAGACCAGGCCCTACAGAACCTATCAGGACCTCTCTTCCCACCTCTGCAGCCTTGTCCCAGGGCTCTGAACTGGCTTCCAATGCCAATGGCTGTCTAGGTACAGAAAGGCACCTGCAGACTGGAGCAGATATGGGCCTGGAGCCCAAAGGCTCACATAGGTAAGAGCATTCTGAAGAGTGGAACCAAGGGGCCAGGAGCTGTAATGCTAGGCATGTTTGTTCTCCCCTGCCACCTCTAAGCCTGGCTGCTGAATTTGCACCCAGCAAGGACAACTTGGTAAAGGCAGCCCAGTGCTGTCAGCTGGGACCCTTTGCACACTAAGCTCCTGGTTAAATGTTTTCATCAAAACCAGAGCGAGAAAGCGCAGAGCAAACACCACCAATTAGTGGCTGGGATCAATCGTTCCTGCCAGCATATCTGGTGAGAGGGGCATGAGTCACCTTAACCCTTTGGGAGCCAGAGCCACAGCCAGCACAACTCCACAGGGGAGAGAAGGAAGACAGGAGGGAAAACCTCCCCCGGATCTTTTATTTGCAACCACTCATTTTCATTTATTTGTAGGGAGTTGAATTCAGGAGCGAACACTTGCTGTGTTTGGAACCACATTATCCCCACAACCTCTGCCGTCACCATACTGCTCCAGAGAAGATGGACTAGAGTTGGTTTGGAGAGCCAGACAGCACCCCAGGGCAGAGGCTGCCAGATGCCTGTTGAGGAGGTCTGGGGTTGGTCATCCCTCAAGCCATCTCTACCTTCCAAGCCCATTCCAGGTAACAGAAAATATCACCTCACTTTTGCTGAAGACCAAGGTGTCAGTGAGAGTAACATGACAATATTTGATGTCTCATTCCAAGACAAAATGCTTCCCCATTAGAAACATGAGGAAATGTAGTCAGCAGTAAGAGGACAGGTGGGCTCAGGTGCACATGTCCCTCTTTCTCTACATTGCTGTAAAGTGTCCAATTTCTGAACATGTAAGAGGTGGCCAAAGTTAACAGTGTGACTGGGCTAAATTCTCTTTCAATATAAATAACATGCTGCTGTTTGTGGCAGGATTCAGTGCCACTGGTATACGCAAAAAGTTCAGCTATCTAGGAGTATCGAATGTTGCAACATTACAGGTGTTCAGAGAGTTCAGTCCCTTCTGCAAAAACAAACCCTGAAGTCAGAAATCTTTTGCTCTCAGTCATTCAAGCAAATACCCACCGAGTGCACCTCAGCAAGGACTGAGCAGACACTGCAGGAAGGCCCCAGGACTGTGTATGGACCAAATCCTGCCCACCTACTCCAGCATCCAGCAGAGATGGCACTGTTTTTCCAGGACCGGTTTTGCAAACTCTCAGCAAGGGAATCTACCTTGGACCAAGCTCCTCCCTGTCTCAAGGTGAGGGACCGAAAAGGCATGGAGGCAGTGGACCTGCAGCTATGGAGATCACGAGGCATTCACCCAAGGTGAGGAAGCTAAAAGCCAGGAAAGGATAAATTAACGCCATGGTTTATATTGGGAAGGTTCCTTTCAATCTAGAGCTATGTGGGATGCAGCCCACGATCAGGCCCTCCACAGATCCACGTGTCTAAAGCTGGGGGCCCCGAAATGTGAATTTCGAGCATAGCAGGATTACTGGAGCAGACAGTTTCAGATCCCGCTGAGCCAGCTTGTGGCTGTATTCAAAATTGAGTAAATTTACAGCTGTAAGCTGGGAGTTTATACAACCCGTAACTTGTTAGGGATGGCTGACCAAGCCAGAACGATCTCTCCCCAGCCAACAGAGCTCCTATTGGTTAGCCCTCTGAGTGCCTAGTAGTTTTTATTATTTTTCTTTCTCTTTTTCTTTTGCTTAGGTGGAGGGTAGGAAAGGAAATAGCTATTTTTGTTCCTTTACTCACCGAACACAAATTCAAATTAAATCTCAGATTCAATCCACTACAGATTCCTCAGTGTATCAGCTGGGGACTGCCCAGTGACCATCTCCTCGGACGAGGCTTCTGTATTTTTCTCACTCTGTGCAGAGTCTTGCACCATGAACAGCTCCACAGGATTCAATGTATTATCATCAGAGGTCACAAGGCTACTCTTATGCTGCGCCTTTTGTGTGGACACTTCCCTCCCCACAGATGCTACTCTGCTCCAACTTGGGCTGCAAGAAAATGTGGTCTGAGTTTAGTGCAGCAAATATGGTGCCCTGAGAAGATGTTCCTTCTATCCCCTTTACAAGGACAAACAGCTGGAGCAGTACCAGACCAGAAGTGATCTGAACCTGGATTCACACACAGCAACACAAGGAGATGCCAAATAATGGGAAAGCAGAAGGCAGAGAGTGTGAACGGGACTCCAGGAGCCCTCTGATGGGAACAAAACCAGCATCATCCACTGTGCCTGCAAGTGTGAAAGATCCACTCCAAGGGAAGCACAGGACTCGCCTGCATGTAATTGCCTCAACCTAAGATCCTCTATTTTCATTATGGCATGGTCCCGGTCCCAGTTCTTGTCTGAAAGGCATTTTTAGCAGGAAGTCCAAATATGATCCGACCGCAGCAAGGCTGGATGAAGGGCTAGGGGGTTCTCCTGGGACTCACTATTCTTTGTGACCACAGACAAGACAAGGACAGTCACGCCAGCTTCCACAACACACACATTCAGGAGCATGAGGTGCCCAAGCATGGTGAGAGGGACATACACCTACCTCAGTCATTACATGGCTGCAGGCACACCATCCACTGTCGTGGGAGGACGCAGTTTTTCTAGGACATGTCTAAGGAGCATAAGTAGGTCTCTCCTTTACCCTCTGCTCCATCCTGAATACGTAACAGCTCAGTACACCAATAGTTTACATGAGTTTAAGAGCCAGCTGAGGCTTTAGGGACTCAGGCAGGATAAAATACTCTTTAGCACCCAGTCACCAAGAAAGAAAATTAGGTAAATGGGGACCTTTGGTGAAGTCTTAAACAGGAGACTGGGAAAGGGGAAATTTCCTCTCTCCCTGCTCTGTGAGCTTGGATCACACACCCTACTGCTGCTCCCACAGTTTAAAATACTTAAGTCCTCCAAGGTGCAGCTTAATTTTCTTTTTTAAAAAAGAAAAGTGTCAGTCTAATTAGATAAATCCTCCAAGCACGTGGCTCAGAGTTCGTCATGGAAATTAACCTCCTTGAAAGATCACAGTGACTGAAATAAGAAACTGTGTGTTTTGGCATAGTGCAGTGAAATGGGAGATGCAGGCTGCATTTCATACACCTTCCCTTTCATAAACCTGCCGCATTTCTTATCTGCCCTACTGGCCCTGAGCTCGGCAGCAAGACTTTATCTCCGAATGACTGTTTGCAAATCGCTTCTGAGAGGTTACAATAACCCCTGGGAGAGATTCTGCTGCCTCACTAGTGTGAAAGGACACTGGTCCCCTCGTATAAAGTTGGACCAGCCTGAGGCACTGGTAGAGGGAGGGGCTCATCACCAGCAGCCCTCTGGAGAGGATGTTCTGCAGACACAGCTCCCATGGGGAGGCAGCCAGGCTGGGAGCTGTTTGCCAGCCTCCCAACTGCTCTGCCAGCTTCACCATGCACCACGCAGGCAAGCGTGATTCTGTGCAGCCCTCACTCCTCCTGGCATGGGGATAGGCTGAGTGGGGCAGGAGGGAGAGACCTCGAGGCCACAGGCTGTGATATCACATAGCTCAGTTTGCATTTATGCCAGGTACATCCATGTCTTCTTATTTAGAAAGCTCTGCCTATCCACACTGGGAAAAGTGTATGCCTGGCAGTTCATATCGCTTAGGAATAGAATGTCTCAGTACCTTTGCTATTGGAATCAGAAGCAAAACTAGGAAAGAAAAGAACTGGCTCAGAAGTGAAAGTCGACTGCCACCCCCACCTTCAAATACAAGCAGGGATCAGAACCAGGCTATTTTGTACTTTTAGGATACACTTTCCAGTCAACTTTTCTCCAAACCCAGCAGGCAAACTTATGCTTGGGTCACACTCTTAGCACTTGTTCCTGAGGCCCCTCCCAAGTGTCACTACACAACACATTTTAATAGACAGCTGAAACAAGACCCCTTTTCACAGTTCCCAATAGACCATCAGGATGATCCAGTTCCCACTGTTCTTTCAAAGGATAGCATCCATAACAAAAAACTCCCTGAAAAACCTGTAGAGTTCATCTACCCCCTTCCTTCCCAAGTGTGATGGAGGATGGTGCGTGTGACACTGTGCTGCCCTCCCAGCACTGAGATCAACCTTGCCAGCTGACTTCACACACAGAAGGATCAGGAGCAGCCTCAGAGACTAACTCTGAGGTGACTTGTATTGTCATTGAAATGACAAGCCCTATGGCTTAGAATCTGGGAGTTGTTTCCAATGTTGTTTCAAAACAGCATCACTGCTGGCAGAACAAAAATAGGATACCTTCTGGAGAGAAAACTACCCCAAAATGCCATGGCGGGCAAGGAGCCAAAGGCCCCAAACAACTGACAGTTCTGCTGTGCCTTTTCCTACAGCAGTTATTACACACGAGGCCTTGGCAGTTGGATGGCTCTAGAGCCCACCCTGAGCACAGACTTTTGTATCTCCGGGTCCTCTTCTAGACCAGCTCAATCACGCGTGAAAGGTATTAGCTGACACCTCATCAACAGCCACTGGACAGAGTCAGTGAGAGGGGCTGCAGCCAGATCCCTCTGTACAAGAAATGGAGCCTCCTTGCTACAAATCATTAGCTGCCTCAGGAAAGAGTTCAAAAGACAGATGATGCACAAAAACTGCATTCAAGTTTCCTCCTGCTCCCTCCAGATCAGGGCTGAGGCATGCTGGAAGGACACTACCACAGAAACCAGGATGAATTCAGGCCTAATACAGTTCCTTAGCAGTTCTCTGTCAAGTACAGGCAAGCTCCACGGTTCCATTACTAATAACTTAATACCTAATAATATTACAATAACTTAATACCTAATAATATGACCAATGTAATACTTTAACTTCATGCCAAGCACCTGGACCCAGAAAAATCAGCATTTAGCAAGACTTTCACTTCATTGCACTTGGCTTCTGCCAACTGATCAAAACTCAGCAGCCACAACTCCTTCCCATCTGCTCCAAGGAATTTTGGAATAATTTTTAAAAAGGTAAAGCTCCCACTTCAGCCAGAAGCTAAGGGCTGAACCAGAGAGACAACACAGACTGCAGGAGGGAAAAAAATATTCAAATGCTATTCCACTCCCCTTCTTTAGGCTTTGGATGCATTAGGCAAATTCCCAATTACAACAATCCCTTCTGCCTGCAACTGGAGTTGAGATAAGAGACCAGAAAGAAGGGCCAGTGGGCATCACTGAAAGCTCAGCATCTTCCATTACACATCAGCACAGTAAAAAGGGCGATTCCAACCATGAAATGGTTTTTTCCAGAAGGAACACACACACCCCCTTTAGAATGGGTATGGTGCAATACATCTGGAGAGGGAAGGACTCAGCAACACCAGCAGGTTCCTGACTCCTTATCATCAAAGCAAGAAGCCCAGCCTCTGATTTTGTTTCATCAGCGTCCTCTTTCTTCCTTCTCCAAGGGCTCAAATCGTCGAACGCGACTGCAAACACACTGCCAAAGAGGTCGTGCGATATCTGAATCCACAACGGATTCAAAGACATCTCCATGTTTTGCTGTCAGCCTGAAGTTTGAATAAGGGAGCCCACCAGAAAGAGTGAATGAACGCTGGCAGCTGCCAGCAGAGCAGAGCCGAGCCTGTGCTTTAAGCCACCTAGTGTCCGAGCCGCGCAGGGAGATGCTTCAGGAAATGCAGGCAAAGTCAAGGAGTTGGGACATCCAAGCAGACCGAGGCGGAAAGGAGCAAAGGACAGGGGGCAGCGGTGGAGAAGCACCGAGAGGCCGACAAAGGAAGCGGGCGGCAGAGCGGAGGCCCGGCTCGCACCGGCCTGGGGCGCCGCTCCCGCCCGGCCGAGCGCTGCAGCGCCGGGCCCAGGAGGGTGCACGGCCCACGCACTTCTCAAACCGGCCTCCCTCCGAGAACGTCACCATTACAGGCCAACGTTTCAGCCCCAAGGTCCAGCTGGGTCGCTCGGGTGCAAACTTGAGAGATCTCTGGGATGCAAACTTGGAGACAACTTGCCCCAGCACAGGCCTGTGGAACGAACCCAAAGCTTCCCAGAGACACGAGCCCTACCAAGCTGTGCCCACGCCCCTAAAAACCACTTTCATCCACATCTCCTCTCCTCCTCCCACAGTAGCCCCCTCCTCCTCACTCTCTTTCTCTGTGTCCTCGAGACTCCTCTCACCTTGAGGAGTGTTAGGATTACCCAGCATTTACACTCAATGCTCCTCTTTATTCCTTAAGACTTATTAAGAATGATAATGAGCTCCAAAGCAGTGACACGTCTCTCTCTCTCCCCCTCTGTCGCTCTCTCTCTCTCTCTCTCTCTCTCTCTCTCTCTCTCTACGTGCCTTTTCCGTCAAAGGCACACAGGACAAATCCGACCAAAAAAAAAAAAAAAAAAAAAAAAAAAAAAAAAAAAAATCCTGACAATATGGATCAAGGACACATGAGGATTTATATTCTACAAATCCAGCCTTTTTTGTTTTTATTATTTCTCCTCAAATTACATTTCTTTCCCCTTCTTACTCATGTTTCCACCACCCCCTCCGACCCCAAACCTTTCAGACTTTGAATGAAAAAGAAGAAGAAGAGAAGAAAGCTGCTTGGTGGAAAACCTCGTTAATGTGGAGCTCTTAAACGGTTGATTAATTTTAGCAAAATTTATGATGCGCCCTTGCTCTTCTTTGAAGCTGCAGTCTTATATACCAAAAGCAAGTTAACTTCGAAATCTCTATGCGAGCCAACTATCCCCTAATTCTTAGATACCCTGTTTAGGTACAACAAATGTACGGGAGAGAAATGCTACACCAGAGTATGGAAACAGTCACCCTGTCGGATGCTCAGAGTGGTTCGATTCAAATCCCTTTAGCACAGCCTGATAATCACAACCTGAAAACTCTCAACTTCTAGCTATTTAACTTCCCATAAAGATTAAAAAAAAATATCACTAGTCACTCCTTCAAAAACAAAAGGAAAGTGGGAAACATAAACACCAATTCCAAGAGAAGTCTCTCCAAGTTACATCTGCACTCGCCACAGAAACGCCAGACTCTCGGCTGCACTGGAAACATCAGGTTCTCCCGAAGCCACCTTTAAACCAGCTACATTTCGCCAGAGAGAAAAACTAAGCCTAAGGGAATATTATAATACTGATCTATACATATCCTGAACGATACCTCAATATTTCAGTCATCTCCTCAGCTTCCTCCTACCCAGTATTTGCTTTTATTCTTTGTCTCCCTCTGCTAGACTCTGTTTTTCTGATACAGACATCAGAAGGTTAAGGGCTCAATTATCAAGTCTGTTGAATCCTCAGCTTCACGTTACTCCGGAGGTTCTCTGTTGCTCTTTGGAACTACACTGCAAAATCTCTTTCCTTCTTGGCTTTTCTTTTTCCTACTTGTAACGTCTATTTCCGATACACCCCTGTGTGTGAACCCGCAAATCTATTTGGGGTAAATGGAGAGAAACCCTGAACTGGTTTGGGAGACAGAAACATTAATAAAAATAACCTTAAGAGTGCCTAGCCAGACTAAACCTGAAGCACTCACAATCTTGAAACCTAAAGTAACATCCACATGGAATTTACAAAATATGATTCGAGTGGTTCTAATTAGCCCCAGTCTGTGGAAATTTGGAAGGAAGCGGCTCTTTGATTAATGTTACAAACCAGAAAGGAAACATATTTTAAAAGTTAAAGTAGCAGCATTGTGGAATACAGAATCATTACCAGCATGCATTTATGATACCTGCTTCAATCAGATGGCTTGGGGTTTTGTTTTTAGGGTTTTTTCTTTTTTACTTTAAGAAAAAAAGGAAGACAGGATGCAAGTAAAAGCTTTTGTTTATGGAAGTGTATGGCGCTTTTATCTCCCAAGGAATTTATACAGCTGGACTGTGTATAAATCCTTCTGAAAATGAAATTAGCAAAAACAAAATGGGGGTGAAGGTGCTGGAGGGAGTGTGGGAGGGGGCAACCATTACCTCAGTAAATCATAGTGGCTAACCAGCCCCTGCCTTGGACAGATAGCAAATTCAGCTTTAATAGGAAGAAACAGAGTTGGAAAGGGAAAGAACAAGATTCATACCTGCAGCAAACTCCTTGCAAAAATAGGGGGCTATTTCTAATAAGCTTTTGAAAGTTACTGTGCAAGTCTGCTTGGGCTTGAAAAGAAAAAGGAAATAGAGTTTTTTTCCAGCTAGCTTGATTGTTTTGGGTGGAGCTCAAGCATGTGTGTATATATGCTGTATATAAAAATGAATTACTAATTCTTTCCTGGAAACTGTTTGAATTACAATCTGCAAGATAGAAAAACACACCTTTATTTTAACACTGATTTTAATACAGATAGAATTGGAGGGAGGGGAGAAAAGTGAGGGAAACGTTTTTTTCCCAGTACACAGCAAAACCCCCAAGCAAGAATAACATCCCGCCACATGTACCCAGAGACACTTTGCTCAGCTGTACCACACCAACTTAACTCCAGCTTTCAGCAGCTTTTCCCTGTACAAAGGCTTTGCTCTGAAACTGCAGGAATGACAATGTCATGTGTGTGGAAAGCTGACACTTAGATCTTTTAAAAAGAAATGAGGAAAAATAAGCTGTTGACTTCTTGGTTAAAGTATTTTCTTGTTCTAACTCATGTTCTTATGTCACTGGGCTAAAAAAAAAAAAAAAAAAAGAGAGAGAGGGAGAGAGAGATATGACTTTCCTTGAATGATCTGTTTAACCTAAGCCAGAGGAAAAAAAAAGAAGTCATTAATTACTTATGTGAGCTATTGCTTCTGAAAGACAATAAACCTGCCTGGTCGCCATGGATATGACATATTTGCTCTGAAAACAACACAATAATTAGCAAAGGGGAAAGATACAAGGAGAATATGCAAACTCCTGAGTTTAAAGCCATAGTGTTTCCTTTTTTCCCCCTCCTCTTTTTACTTGTCAGAGTCAATTCTGTTTGCAATTCAAATCAAACAAATAAACAGAATAATTACAAAAAATTTTAAATTATCTCCCACACATCAAATCACCCACACACAAACACACACACACAAAAAGAAAAAAATTTACAAGGAAAAAATATTTAAGTCTAGGATGGACGGATCATAAACCACTTAGTGTTTTCCGTATATGTGTATGTATGCATACATATATGTATAAATATATGCGAAATATAAATGTATATACACACACAACATACGTGAGTTATAAGGGTTACATACACTATTTCCTCTAGGATTATTCTTTTATTTTTAGGATCAGTATAGAAGCATACCAAGAGGAAAAACATCTCTGATTTAGAGAGTGGAAACATTTTAAAGATACACTAAAAGAAAGTACAAGGGGGTTTTTTTGCTGTGTTAAACATGCATTGTGTTGGTAGTATATTTTTTGCAAATCTTTCAACTTTCCTCTAAAAGATGAGCAAAACCCCATAATTGGTGTGCACTGTGCATCAACCTAAACAACACACCGGCTTACCAGGACTTCTCAAATTAAGGAAAAAAAAATTCTCTCACCTCAATTACTTTAGTTCTAAAGTGATATCACACTGAATCACATGTAATAATGCAATGGATAAGTTAAGAAATAATAAAAACTGAGTTATACACAGAGAGACTTCTTTGAAATAATTTATAAATGTTGCAGGGAAAATGTTTTTTTAGATTGCTCTCTCATTAAGATGAGACAAAGACTATTAAAACGTTCTCTAATGCAGTAGCTTTCTGGATTCTGACCTTCCACATTTAGAAACCAAGTAATAAAAACACCCTAACAAGCACTTTATCTTTGGAGATATTTGACTTTGAACTTATTTTAACTTTAAAAAGACTTGGAAGGTATAAAAATAACAATATAGTTGCCACAAGTTTCTGTTGTTGTGTTTACAAAGAAAAAAAATCTTTAGAACAAAATAAGCAGATTAAGGAAACATCCCCCTAATTTAACTGTTTCTTTTTCTGTTTTGTTTTGTTTTGTTTTGTTTTTTAAACAATAGTTTTTAGCTGGACGCTTTGATCTTGAAAGGATTCTGCTATCTTGTGTGATGAGGGGGGGGGAAAATGATCTGTTTTAAATGATGATGCAAAAAAAAGGATCAAAGACCTGACTTTCTGTTAGCCGTAATAAGTTCTGTCTTGCACAAAGCTTCAACTTCAGGCTTTAATATATAAAATATACAGGAGCCCAGCAAAAGCACTGAAAAGGTACAAAGTCTGAAAACAAAAGGGGACGCTGCTCCTTTAAACGTTTTAGTGCATATGGAGTTTGATTTCTGAAAGAGATCAGTTTAACATCTCCATAGAAACCAGCAACAGATTATCATCAACAGAATAAATAACTAGTCTAATAAATTAAACAGGAGGCATAAGATCTGGAAACTTGATTACTGAAGTTCAACAATATTCTCCCATAAACTCTTCCAAGCCACCTTTAGGGTAGCTAACAAGGTGGCAGCGACACACAGATAAAAGGTAGGTGGGAAGCAGGCAGGACTTCTGAAAAGAGAAGTCCGAAACCTTCGCAAGAAATTATACCACGCTGACAGTCAGCAAATCAATAGAGGAAATAAATTAATCAATGAAGTTTTGGGAGAGACAGCTACCCTTCCAGGGAGCGAGCTGCCAGGACCCGCTGTGCAGTGCACAGCGGACAGGAGGGGGCACGCAGAAGGTGGACGTGCAGCTCCGGAGAAGTTTCACCTTTCCGACCCGAAAGAGCAGGAGGGCTCGAGTCGATCGCTAAAACCTGCCGTGATTCGGAGCAGCCTCTGACCGCAGCCCACCCCTCAAAGTTTGCCGCACAAGTTGTCCGCCGCACAGCCAGGCGCTCACGGCACCGGCCCCGAGGCAAGCGGCAGCGCCAGCCCCGCGCCCGCCCGAGCCTCTTGACAGCTCGCTCGCCGCCCCGGGCCACCGCCGAGTCCGCCTCTGCTCTGCGCCCCGGCTGCCCCTCGCTCCTCCTCTGCTCCCCGGGACTGGTGCTCCGCGGCCGGCGGCGCTCGGGGCCCCAGCACGGCACCGCTCCTCGCCTTCCCCGTCCGGGCCCCCCCACTGGCCGGGTTTATGAGTGACGGCTCGGACACCTGTTCCCCGTCCCCAGAGCCTCCAGCGCGGGCAGCCGCTCCCCCGGGAGTCCCGGCCCGTGCCCCCCACCCGCCGCCACCCCGGTCGGCCGTCCCCCGCCCGCCACTGCCCCGCCGCGCACGGGGAAAGGGGGAAAGGGGAAGGAGGCGGAAGGGGGAAACTTCCTGGCTCCGGATGGCAAATCAGCTGCACATTCTGCAAATACCACGGGGTAAAAATAACCTGCTGCTTCGCCCGGGGGGCCGGGCACCGGCTGCCCCGACGCGCGCTCCCGGCCGCCGCGGCCCTTGCCCACCGCGACCCTGCCGGGGGGCTGCGGCCGTGCCGCTGCGGGCACCGGGAGAAGTGCTGCCGGCCCCGGCCCGGCCACTTTGCAGAAAGTTCCCCGGCACGGCTCGCCCCGCCGCACCCGGCCCTGTCCGCGGAGCGCTCCAGCTGCCGCTCGCCCAACTTTGCTGCCGCCTTTCCCCTCCCACCTCTCGGTGCCTCGCCGGGACCCTCGGGTGGCGCGGCGCGGCGGGGCTGCGGTTACCTGCCCCCGGCGCGGAGCGGGAGCACGTGTTTCCCCGTCCCCCGCCCGGGCTCCTGCCAAAGTCTTGGAAATTGACGGGCGCCACCGCGGCCGCGGCTCCGCCGCCGAGCGGGCACGGCGCTACCCCGCCGCCGGCGGCCCCCCTGCCGCCACGGCACCTCCCTACTCCCGCGGGGCCGGGCGGCCGNCCGCCCGCCCGCGCAGCGCCCCGGCCCCGGGGCTGCCGGCGGCGGGGCCGGGGCCGGGCGGGAGCGGACGGGCTTACCTGCACTTGGGGCTGCTTTGGTTGACTTTCCAAGTCAAGGGAAATGTGTGTGTGTTTGGGATGGAGGCAGCAGCGCGCATGCGCCATCAAACTTGCCCTGATCCCGGATTTTTCCTCCTCGCGCTCCCCTTTGCTTTGATTATTGAATTTTCCTATTTCTAACAGGAGGGCGGGCGTCGCGCAAAACCCGGCCTGGAGCCCGCCGCCGCCCGCCCCGGCCCGCCCGGGGTGGGGAAGGGGGGAGCGGCGGGAGGGAGCGGGCACGGAGCGGACTCGGTCTCCAGGCAGGCAGGGCAGGCAGGCAGTCAAGGGAGAGGCGCCTGCAAAACCCGGACCGGATCACCCTCCCCTGGTAAGGGAAAAGGCGAGAAAGTGTCCCCGTTTCCCAGCCTGCGCGGGCAGCTGACTGCCCCCTACCCTGTTCCCACACCAGCGGTTCCTCTTCCCCATCCGTCCTGCTTCCCAGAGAACCACTGTAAATTTTCTACAATTTTTTATTTTACAGCCTGCTGACCCCTGTTTACCTTAGATCCCTAAGACTAAACTCCATGGAGATGATGAATAACTAGATTGTGTGTACCGCTTTATTCTCCTGCTGGTTTTCCTAGGCATGATCTTGAGTCGCTATTTGACAAACTTCTAAACTTCTGTACTTATCTTTTGCTAATGTCCTTTGTCTGGATTTCACTCAAGTTTAGAACTAACCATTGTCTCAGATCTACAACTGTAGTATTTCTCAGTTTGGCTGTGCTGGCTTTGCTGGCACTTGTACACAGGACTAACTTGTGGGTCTGGATCCTAGAGAAAATGCCATGGAGCAAATGTGCAAGCTATGAGCAGCCTTGTAGACTGCACTGGTTTTGGGAGATGTCGTTGCAGGATCAGAGACAAGAGTTCTCATGCACCTGAATTTCCAACAGGCAGGCATCACATTTCTGTGTTAAACTACTTTCCCCAGCTCCACCTTCCATTTCACTGAGACAGTGAGTATACATTACAGTTGCATGGGCACATTTTGTGGTGGCAATTCCTTAGAAGCATCCACAGGGACCTTTTCCTTCATCCCCTGGTTGCCTCTAGAGGAGCCAAGAGCCCGGGCTCACCGGCACCATGCACTCTGCCTTGGGGTTTGGCAGTGCAGCTGCCTGCCTGCTCAGACAGTAGGTCTGTGGGACAGATCTGCCTCCGTTGTCGGGCTGGCAGGATTTGGGCCCTAGGCCAAAGCTAGGCAAACCTGTACACTCTTGGATAATGTTGCTCATTGGCAACAGGGAGCTCGGCATCAGCACACCCACACAGAAGCCCTTGCAGGACCGTCTTGCTCTTCCCATGCACTTCCCTGTCTGTGTCTGTCTCCACCTGTTGCCTCTTGTCCGGTGTTTACACCATCAGCTCTTTGGGGCAGAAACCATGGTTTTGCTCTGGATTTGTCAGTGCCTTGCACAATGTGGCCCAGCTCCATAACCACAACCCCTATGTGCTATTGCTACACACATAAATAATAATAATTAATAATAATAGGCTAATTCCTCTGATTTTGATGTGACTACTCATGTGAGTAAAAGTGACTCACATACATGAGCGTTTGTGGGACAACTGCCAGGTCTTGAGCTTTTATTGTGTCTTCCAATATTTGGTGTTCTCTTTTGATCCCCAGCTCCTGGAATGACTTGTTTCTAGCACTTGCATCTACACAGGGACACTTGGAAATGTGGCCTAGTGCTGTCAAAAGCCTCAGAAGCCAGAGAACAAATACAAAACTTCAAAATAAATAATTTTTTAATGGCTTTTGTGAAAATCCTGTGATTTGGCAGCTCAGGGAGGAGTGGAGTCTGACTCATGAATTTTGAGCAGTCAAGTTTAGCAATATGCATCAATTGAGTTAAATATTTAGGTCCCTGTAAAGACTAGAGTTCTACTAACCAGGCCAAACATATAGTGCAGAGACATATTTTATGGAAATAATGTTTAAAGTGCCAATGTCTTTGCAAATTCTGAGGTTTTGTATATTTGCATATTGTTTGGAATTTGTCGTTCTGTAGTTATTTATTTTTACCTCTTCACAATAAGACAGCAGGGGAAAAGGCATGAAAATGGGATTATTAAAGTAAATGGGACTGTGTGAGACTGTTATAATAATCGTGGCAACTATTTATAAATTGCTGAAAATATAACCAGCAAACTTCTTGAATTTGGTATGCTAGAGAGACACTGCCAGTTTAAAATCCATGTGTTTCTGAAAGTAAATGTCCCAACTTCTACTCACAGAAGTAAAAGAGAGCAGGTCTCAAGCGATGAATTCTTGCTTATGAGGCATCCCTGAAGAATGAAGGGTTGGGAGGATAGGGCCCTTTAATTAAACCTGCATCGTTACTTTTAATTGCATTTACTTACTATTTTCTCTTGTTCACGTTTTTGCATTTCTCTCATCTAGGGTGTTGAACACAGACTGAATGGTCTTCCTTCTGTTTGGAAGTTTTTTAATTTTGAAGTGCTGTGGAGCTGGCCTAGTTAGGAGGAGCACTTGGGCAAGTGTTTTTGAGGTGATCCTGTTTATCACCACAGATCTCTTCTGCCTGTGCTCCCTGGCATGGGTGGGAGGCTCGTGGGAGGCTCGGACACCATATGAGCTGTGCCTCTGACAGCTTTGAGTCTTCTTCCACACTCAAAGCTCACTCAAAGCCCATTCAGCCCTCTGATGTTCACTATACGAGCCCCAGAGTGTGCAGCTCCTCAGCCAGATAGAACAGGAGGTAATGACACCTTACACAGCCCGTTCTAGATAGAAAGAAAATAATTTAGCAAATTGCAAATGATGCATACTTAACTATTTATGCAGCATCTTCCTGTCATCAACCCAAAGCAATTTTACTTCCGTGTTGAACAGTGGATGAAAATCTTCTATAGATTTAACCATTGCAGAAGTTCCTTTTAAGTGGTGCAGTAATCTCTCTCCAGCTAATTTAGTGTTGTAATAAGGCACCACCCTCACAAGTCCTTTGTGTTCTTGTGTCAATACTGCCCCCAAACCAAAAGTGCTGGCATCTGCATCTGTCAGAAAAGTGGGTCTGAAACATAGACTAAGAAAGGAGCAATATGGCCATCAGTGGAGCAATATGGCCATCAGCAGGGCGATCTCAAAAGCCTTTTGATAATTCTGAACATACCCAATTTCATTCAGATTTCCTCTAAAATGTGATTTACTTTCTCAACAAGCCCATGATAATGGTTTAACAGCACTGAAAAATTCAACAATAAACCTCAAAAAGAAGCTGACTGAGATGTATTTGGCAAGCCAGAATCCTTCAGTACAGATTCAGTTTTGTTCTTGCCCATGGGGGTTCCTTGCCCACTGCTCAGGATTCAACTTGAACCAAATCATGCCTCTTGTAGGGACTGAAGATCCTTAACCACAGACTTCTAAGGAAAATGTCTCACAGGTTTGCTGTTTTCTGTTTCAAGCATACAAACGACAGTGGAATAAATCCAAAAGGAATCTTGGACATTACTTTCATATCCTTTCCTCTTATGGTTTTCTTTGCTGGCATTCACTAAACCCATGAGACCTTACACAGTTATGGTTCCATCTTCAGTAGTTCCTGCTTGCCTGAACATTTAATAAACAGTTCAGTTGCACAAGATCATTGGCAGCTCAGGTTCCACATGCTCCTTCAACTCCAAAGCCGTTTCATCTATTTCCAGCCGTCTTTGGTTTACCATAGCATGTAGTGATGCCATTAGTCGCTGCCCTTGGGGAGAGGACATCCTGCATGCTACAAGCTTAGTGCCCAAAAGACATTGGTTCTATTGAGCTGCATATTTCAAATGAATTTCCATGGACTGAAGTTGCAGGACATGTTTTATGCTATTTATCACTCAGCAATTAGCAATAATAGCATCCAAACTCATTATTAGGTCGTCTGCTGTCCACAACTCTTGGTTAAACCCAGAAATTTATCTCTTAAGCCTAACTTCATAGAAGTTGCTTTGCTTTTGCTCAGAGCCCTCATTTCCACCATGGAGTGGGGTGGGTGCAGCTGTGTAGACACGCAGGACATGGTGAGTGTCTGTCAAATCCCCTTGTAAGCTGCTGGGCAGCAGTGAGATGTGAGCATGAGGAGGTAATACAAGCCATTCAGCACCAAAGTGAACACAGTATTTAGACTGCTGACAGGACAGCTGTTGGTCAAGCATGCTGGCTCTGTCTACTGCAGAGTAGAGGTTAATGTACTTTATTCACACCCAGCACATACCCCAGAACACTCCATCTGGCTACGCTGTGCAAGTGCAGCCTAAGAAAACTACGTACTCTTAAAAAATTACTCACACAAGAAAAATGATGCTAAAACAACATGAGAAGGGCATGGATTAAAATGCCACAAGGAGAGAAATACACGCTGTGGGTTCTAACTTTGTCCTCAGGTCACCCTGCTTTCAGTAGAAGGGAGGAGGAAGGACTGCAAAGGTAGTTCCTGTAGCTCTGAGGCTCATGGCAATACTCAGGCTGAGATGCCTCATTCCCGCCCACTCGGAGCAGGTGACATGCTTTCCATAGGCCTATATGCCACATTAATTCCTCAAAGAGGCACTTAATCTCTAGTAAATGAGGAGCTGGGTGAGGTCTAGACTGACCAAACTAGCAAACTGGGCTGAACCAGTCAGCTATCCCATGTGGACTACCCAAGAGCCATCAGGCGTCAGGAGTGACATTTTCCAAACCCAGCGCAGACCAGGGTGCTGTCCAGGACCTCTGATCCTGCTTCACAACTCACTGGAAGAATGAAGAAATCACTCAGACATGCACTATAAAAAGCCTATGTATTTACTTAGTTTCATAATGGAAAATTAAAAGCAATTGCAGAGGAGGAGGAGGCATTTTTTCAGTTGCAAGTGCAATATTATCCACTTCCATATTTTATCGTTGGAATGGCACAAGCAATCAAGGAGTATCATGTGGTCATTGTTGGTCAAGTGCCTTTTTGTCACAGGCACTTATTTCTTTGCATGCACCCATTTCAGAAGAAGAAATTGTTTAGATCCCTGTTGTACCATGCTCCAAATCCCCTGCCCAGAGGAGGCATTGCTTCACACTGGCAGTACTGGGGCAAGAATTTATATTGAAGAGGATCAGGCTCTGCATTTTGAAATGTCTTTGCTTAGAAATGCATATAATTAATATCAGTATGCAAGTATGTTATATAAATATTGAAACCTTTTGGACCTAATTAAAGGCCTACAAACTGATACTAACTTCTAGTTGGTATAAATGAGTGTGTACAAGAATTTACCCTGCTCAGAATCTGTCCTTACCTGTCTCATTTGCCTCAAATATATATAAAGGTTCAAGAAAAAGACTTGACACTTGACACAACAAGAAATATCCTGCATTTAAACCCAGTTCTGCCCCCAAATTTTCCAGTGACTTCACTATTCCATGTGTCTGGGTAACATCCACTGGTTTGGGGCTTAGTCCTAAGAGAGGCTACACTAAAGGTAACAAATAAATACGGGAGGAAAAAAATAATAAATAATCAACAACAATAATAAAACTGGAATTCAAGTGTGAAGTATGTTTGTAATTGTCTGTGTTAGAAAATAATCAACCAAATAGCAATAAATAATAAAAATTTATATTAACAATTCATTTGTGCTGATACAGACCTCCAAGTAGAGTTCATTATATTAATTTACTAATTAATTAGGCACTACATCACCTCACACCTACATAGATTTTATTACACTTTATGGATGGAAAACTTAAGAGTCTTGCCTAGGGACACAGTGAATCAGTGGCAGAGTTGGACACAGAACTGGAATATCCTCCACAGCTCTAAGTCTGTTTACAGCATAAAGTTGCCCTGATTTTTTGACTAATTTAGTTCAGCAGATGCAATTCTCAGTGCGGGAACTTCAATTTGGGTGCAAGATGGAGTTATTTTGTTTGAGCTTAAATCAGTTCTTAATTATATCAAGCTAGTTATATAAAGGCAGTTTTAAAAATATCCTTGTAGGCATCTATATTTTGGTCTATTGACTTAAAAACACACCTTTAGTTTAAATGCTGCAACTTTCCTGATAGGTCCCAAGTCACAGCAGTTCTTGAGGTCCCTCCCTTCAGCATTTCACTAGCAAACCTCACCTGCTGAACTGAGCTGTGCAATTTCGAGTGTCTCCAACTAAACAGTGCAAATATTGGCCCTGAATTTGGTTAAAGACAGAGCTAGTGCAATTTAGTTTGGCCTTTTAATAAATGGTTTAAAATTCTTCAAAGTCAGGGTTTGCAACCGAGTCTCAATTGCTGACGGAGATGCTGTAAGTGCCCAGAGCTGAGTTAATTACAAGACCATGACCCTTCCACACTCCCTCTCCCGGGTATCACAGAACACTTCCATCAGGGAACATTTATTGACGGCCTTTTCTGAAACTGAGCCCCTTCCATTTGGTCACCCACACCTATGTCCTGGGCAAGAGGAGATGACTTGATTATCTCTGTCTTGCTCAGTGTCTCCGCGGGTCACATTGGCACTGGGACACAGACACAGGGACTCCTCAGCCCTCTCCCTTTTCTAGCAGTGCTTCCCAGCCTGGCAGGATGACGTGGGAGTTTCACACTGGCCCAGCGAGGTGGAGGCAAACCAAGGGCTGCGTAAGGAATGCAGGAGAACTGCACGGGATAATGGGAAACATTATTTATAGCCTGAATGCAGAAAACCTCCCCTTCCTCCCCCCTCGCCAACAGACAAACCCATGTCCAGTAATGACAAAGTCATTACCTTTTTATTATTTTTCAATAGGATTCAGATGTAGCGTGTCTGTTCCTTACAGGCTGATCTGACGGCTCCGGTCTCCTGTCACACTGGGAATCCTCATCTAAACGCACCCAGTGGGTGTGGAGTCACCAGCCATGCTGTAGAAAATTTGGGCCTTACCCTCCCAGAAGCCTGTTATCTCACTTATTAAGGGAGAATTATAATGTTTCTCTTCCTCCCAAGAGTCATTTGGGGCTACAATAAAGGCCCTGTGAGAACTGCTGCAAGATCAAAGCAGGGATCCCATTGGAGAAGTTCAGCATAGTGCTGTCCCTGATAAGACATGGTTTTGGGGGCTCCTAATAGAAACAATGGGCTTTTCAATTTATTTTTCTTTCTAGCACAAATGTTATCCTTGAGAAAAATAATTTTTTCGTGTGGAAATCCTAAAATTATATGATCCTCAGATACTAAAAAGGCTGAAATTCTTTTAGATTTTGATGCTTTTCAGGCTTTCCATCCTAATATCATATTTCCCATGAGAAGTCCCTATTCTGACATGCTTTTGCTCACTATTCCAGCACTGATCATTCTCTGAAAAGCTTCCTTCACCTGGTGCCCCTCTGTAACTCCAGTCCTCCTTTTTTTCTTGTGTCTAATGCCGTAGCATGCTTTGTCCTTGTTTTTATGCTTTGTAAATGTCCTTCCCTCACTTTGTATCCTCAACAAGACCCCTGTGTGTGGGTCTGATAACCCACGTAGCACCCATGTCTCTGGGATTTATTTTGAGATCTGCTGCTTGTTTATTTATTTCCCTTTTAGCACACCCAGCGAGGCCTGTGTGGCAGGAGATGTGAAGGGAGGTGATTATGGGAGACTATTTCCCCTCGCTGCTCATTCATGACAAACAAAGAGCAGTGATTGATGATTAAAAATGCATTCTCTGGGCTTGTTTTCTTTTGTTTTACCATTATGGTGATATTATAAATACTGAATACTAATCAATCCAGACCTGGCGGGACCTCACAGACCTTCTACAATCCCAGGGCTCTGCTCTTCCTTATAACCTCTGCAGCTTTCTCCCCCCTCATTTGCTTCTAAGTGACCTCCATCCCAATCAGAAAGGATTAAGTTAACTTTGGATGAATTTGGACTGTCTGGGCTCTCGCCTCTGCCAAACACCCATAGTCTCCCCTGAAAGGATAGTCTCTATGCTAAGGCACCCAGGTATTTCCATGCCCCTTTTTTTGCCCTGCAAGTAGGGTGGAAACAGAAATTAATTCCTCAGATCAAAGGAAATTTTCTCTTATTTAGGAAGCCCAGAGTGCAACAAATTTGCTTGCAAAGTGGATACCTTGTGGGGAGGAGAAGAGATCAGGAAGTCCCCTCTAAAAAACTCATTATTCATAGCAGTAAGGCTGGACTTCTCCCTGGGCATTTCTGTGCAAAAGCCAGAGTGCCACATCTGATTCTGCAACATTACACAATGTCCAGATAAACAGCAAACTCAGTGGCGCTTGCATTCTTTTATCTTTATTCAGTCAAATTAACTGCTTTCTCTTTCCCTTCCTGCGCCCCTGCCCTCGCCTCATTCTCCCTCACTCACGTAAAATAGAGACACACCACACTGGCCTCTGCAAAAAAATTTATCAAAATCATCTATCCCAACGGAATGAGAAGATTTCTCTTCACTTTGGCCTAAACTACTCCTTTTCTCTAATCAGCTGTTTCCTGTGAGATTTTTCCAGTGTTCTGCTGAAGTCAGTATTAAATCTTCCGTACAACAAAGCTCTGACTGACTCCAGTGTGAGCACAGTTATGTTGAGGCTCAGCTTTTGCTGAAATCTTCCCAGAGAGCAGAGTGAGGTCCCTCTTCTGCTCCTGAGTGCACACGGGCAGATCCGAGATGCTGACGGGGACACCGGGACACCAGCAGAGTGTAACAGCAAGCAGCACAAGGGTTTGGTTGCCTGCGTAGCTCAGATTACAGAAAATAAAATACAGTGGGCACTGACATAGATTTTTCTTAATATGCTTAGAACCAGCCCAGGAATAGCTGAGCTCAGCTGGAACATATCAGGAAGGAGAAGGAAGAGAATCTGAGCTGGGCTAGCAAGAAATTTTAGTCTGAACCATATGGCAAGAAACTGCAGTGTGTTCTTATCTTGAAGCCTGAGGATTTATTTTATGCACATAATTCCCTGATGATCTTGATGTAGCATCTCTTAGGAGGAGGGTGTTACACTATCTAACCACCACTGCTGTAAGCTGACAATCTCTCTATCATCTTAACTTTCTTAAATAATTTTAAATGTATATCTGTGTTTATGAAATATCAGGGGCCTGATCCCATTGAAGTCTGGGGAAGGACTCTAATCGGTTTGAGTAGGCATTTGGATCAAGCCCACAGACACTCACTACTTTTCTCTTTAAGTATTGTATCTCTGCATTACATCTTTGAATGCTACTCTTCTGTAGTACACCCAGGGTCTTCCTCTCCCTTTGAAATGTGATTTTTTTTTTCTATGAGAACAGCATTTCTCTATAATCTGTGTTCAAAAATGAAAGCCACTGCTCGCACATAATGAGGGCGCCTAAAATGCTGACTTTTAGCCAACACACTTTATCCCTCTATTTCCAAATTTACCCCCCTCTTCTCAGAGCAGTGTGAAACCAACTCAGAGTGAAGGGGGCTTTGCAGCAGTAATGATAAGTAAATCTGCTTCAGACTTTTGAGTTTAGCCTCAAGTCTGCAAGCCGCCTTCAGCTGCAACATAATTACCATCAGTGCACCAACAAATTCCGTTTGCAGACCAGTTTCACCAGATTCAGCACACAGATTGATTGAAGCCGCTCTCTGGTGAGCCTCTGCAATGCAATGGTATCTTTACACAGTGGTCTGTTCAAAGGAAATGTTGCTATTGCCATATTTTCAAACATACACACTTTCACCCAAAGATCCTAACTCATCTGGCAGTTTGTTTCAATGATACCACTTAGCATAAGCTTGGCAGAGACAGAAATGCATGTGTATGCATGTCTGTATGTGTATGTATGCACATGTCCTACACCCACCCACACCACTTACTAATCCACTGGCTGATGTATTTATGGCTAGTTTGCTTACAAACCACTGCCCTCTGAGAAGCTTACAGCCACCTCCTGCAACCATGGCACACACTTGTCTCAACAGTAAAACCTGCACTTCAGAAAGAGAAAGACTCTGTTTATAACCTGGTTAAGGCTAGTGCCCTTTATGCACATGTGAAGTCCAGACCAGACATGCTTTTTGGCAACGTTTCAACCTTGAAGGTGTGCTCTCCTTGCTGCCTGGTTCATGCACCTCCCAGCCCATTTCTCTGCAGTCACAGTGAATCCCCAGAGGCTCCAGGGACAGGAGGACCTGCCTTCCCTCTCCCTTTAGCTGATGGCCTTTCTTCTCTCTGCTCTGCAGAAGATTTTTCTCATATTCTGAGCTCTCATGAAAAACAGGCCATGCTTGGGGTTATGTAGCATAGCAAAGACAAGAAGCATCACCGAAGCTGAATTAGAGAAAGAGCCTAGAAAATTTTCTCTAGAAAAATTAATCTAGACCTTGAAAGCGAAGAGATGAAAATATGGCCAGGTCCCATCTGGATTGATTTGCTCAGACTAGAACACAGGCTGGGGCAATTCTTCAGTCCATGATGTTAAAGAGGTCAGAGGGAAAACCACACTGGTCCTAGGAATAAATGAATTGGATTACAGAGTGTGACGACACTGCACAGTACAATGCTGGTTAAAGATACCTAAGCTACTGCTGAGTAAGTACAGCAAGCAGTGGAAAATTATACCAGACACATCACGGTACTGATAGAGCCATACTCTTCTGATAGCAAGCTATGCAGGTGTCTCTACAACTGTGAGGTGTGCATATGTACTAAACACTGCAACTGCCACTTCAACTGTTTTATCACTGTTCCTCAACGTCCTAATCTGTAAAACTGGAGGGAGGGGAGGGGGGAGAAGATCACTTCTGCTATATTTGGAAGGAGCTATGAGACTTATTTGATGTTTTTTAAGAGCCCTGAAACCGCAGAGAAGGGCAATTTATTGTTCTTATTTTCCTGTGATCACACTATTCCCTCTGGGATTGTTTATTTCTCAGCTCTGGGTTTCAATTTATTTATTTCTCATTGTGCTCTGGGTTTTCACACAGAGCAATTTCCACTAGCAAAGACTGAAGGGACTATTTTCCCTTTCTGGCTCCAACTTAACAAACATACAGGCTGATAAATCCTCTTGTGAAAATCCTACAGGGTGAAGCAGGCTACAGATCAAAGGGAAGGAACATTTGTCCTCTAGTATGCTACCAATACCAGCAGAACCTCCTCACCTTCATAAAAGCTCATGTCCCCCCCTCCCACTCTCGGTTCCCAGATCCAGACTTCTAACTTTGCCACACATTTCTGCCACCCATATCTGGCAATGCAAACTGGCTGTATTGGCATTAAAAGTTAAATTTCCTTGTGAAAGACACATCCGAGAGCACCAGGAAATAAGGAAGCAGAGAGAATGGTACTGGACCCCAGGCTGGCTGGTATGTGGAGCTACAGGTCCTTTGTGAGTTTGGGGGGAAAACCCACCCAACTCCATGTCCCAGCTCCACCTGGGAATGCCATGCAGAGAGCAGCCACCTCAGTGCACTCTCAGGATACTCAGATCTGGGCAGACTTTGCTTGTCTTTGCTTTGCTCTGGTTCCAGGTATCTCTCCTTCCTGCCCCAACATCACAAGTATGCTGTACCTGAGACACCTATGGAAATACAAAGGTCACTGCACCGTGTGTGAGTGCAGAGCTTGTTCCAAGCAGCAGACACACCCAGCACCCCCAAGGACCTGCTTCCAGCTTGTCTCCGTGCGATGCACTCAGCCGTGGGAGAAGCTGAAAGCAGGTCCTCGGTAACCCCAGCTCAGTCTAGCTCCTTCTGCAGGCTGGAGCCATTACTATAAACAACTCAGGAATGGTCCCAGGCCCAGTCCCAAAGTCCTTGCTCTAATTCAGGTATCAAGGAAGGCCCTAAAGTTGAATTTATACAAAACTTGACTAAAGGAATCAGGGAATAGCCTTTGGATGTGAAAAGACTGGGCCATTTATATTGCCAAAGTCAGCAGGGTATTTAAAGTGGGAAGTGTCTGATGTCTTGGCTGTACTGCACATGGCAGCCACAGAGTAGAGGAGTAGCTAAGCACTTGCTTAACCAGAAGAACTGGAAAGGTCCCAAGTGGTATCAAAGAGTTTTGAGTAACTGTTGAACCATCTGCTTTTGGGGGTGTATCTCACATTCTTAGGATCTGAATCATCAAACCCAGATAATCCCTTCAGTGTATTTAGGGGAAAACTATGAATTTTGGTTCTAGGCAAACTACACCTATTCTCTGTTATTAAACTGTTTCTCTCTGGGACCATTATGAAGTAATCTGAGTGTCTGCAGTTGATTCGTGTACTTGAAAAAGTAGATAATAATGTCATGAAAATGTGTAGAAAAGGTTTGGAGCTTGCCAGTACACTAAGGGTATGTACAGATCATCTCAAGTGGCTGAATTATTACAGCTCATTGTTCCCCTCTCCCCAGGTGAGACACAGGATCTGACCATACTCCTGAGCAGTTGAAATGGCAAAGTAAAATACATTTGTCTGAACCAACATAAATACCAGCATGGTTCAACCAGGCAAATTTTACTCTGTAACTGCACTGATAATTACTGTAGCAATTTTACTGGTTACCTATTAAACTAAGGTTTGACTTGAATCATGCCCTTATACCAATAAATTTGATTTGGTGCTATTGGAGACACTGCTTTTCTGTGGACTGAAATAGTTTATTGGTTTCAATGGTTTATATGATAAACCAGGTTATATAATAGTGCATATCAAACTGTGCCCAGCAGACTTATAGCCAGATTTTAATACCCTAACTTTAGTTGAAGAGACCTAAACGTTAAACCTCAGTCTCCCTAAGACTTAAAGCACACTTAGTTGACGAATGTGCAAACCAGAGCAAACTGGGGTAACTTCCTGTAGGTGAATGGAAATCTAGTGCAAACTTTTCCTCTTGTTATTAAAATTACATTCTCTGATAATCAACACTTAGGGCAAGCATCTCAAAACTGACTCTGTAACTTCAGGGATTCAGTGGGAACAACAGACAGGAATCCCTGTAGGCACTTCCATAAAAATACCCATATGAGTGTAGCTAAAATGGAGAAAACAATTCAGGTAAAAAATTAAAAGGAAAACTCTAGAAAGCTTTGGTGAGACACAGCTGCTAATCAGTCCAGAAGGGTGGGGAGGATAATTTATTGCTATAAAGTGGACTTATGTTCCCTTACCTGTGAATGTTATCATCTTTGATAAGCCATATGCATGCATATTTTATATTTCTATGTTAAAAAGCAAAGTACAATCTTATAATGAAAAAAAAGCCCAGTAAGTACAAGGCCAGGTTGCCCACGGAGGCAGGTGTGTGTGTGTGTGTGTGTGTGTGTGTGTGTGTTCATGAAATGCTCCTTCCTCCCTGCCCAAAGAGCCTGCCTTTATAGCATGGTCACGAGATGGAGTTACTGTAAACATGGCCTTCTAAAGTCACCAAAAAAGTTCAGCACCCCTTGCAGGAAGGATCAGTTTACACCATCTAATTTTTCTGTCTGACTAAGACATTAAGTCAGAGATCGTTTCCTGCTCACAGCCCATTTATCGGTTCAACCAAGCTTTCTCCCTTTCCTCTGCTGGATTACTTCTTGAATCTTTCTGTCTCCTTTCTGTTCTCTGTGTTTCCAACGTGCTCATTATTTTTCCCAAAAAACATTTCTCCTGAGCTTTATCTAATATGAAGCTGAACACCTCCATAGGTATCTGCAATTCTTTTTGGCTCAAATCCTGGGAGACCCATTCTGTTTATATTTCAGAAAATTCCTGTCATAGCCACTAGGCACACTGAGCTTCCAGCACACCTTGGGATCTGACCAGCAGAAAAAGCTGTGGAGGGTGCTCCATGGAATGCACAAGTTGTCCATCCCTGGGCCAAGCAGCACTAAAAACTGTTTCCTGCTATACTCCTGTGCTCATACAACACTGAACAACTTCTGGGCACAGGACAGCTGTTGCTGCTACCAGAGAGACATAACCAAAACACTTAGGAAACACAAGGAAAAGCATGCTAGTTTTAAAAGAGAATGGGTTGACTCTGTGGTGAGGGAACAGTATCATCAAGCACCTGCAGCTCTGTATTGGTCTGCTGGGAAACCTGGTGGGAATCAGGCTAGCTGCACCTCTCTGGGAGGTGGGGAAAGCTCTGTGTGCTGCCCACACATCCACACTGCCCACAGAGGGCAACAGTGCCCAAAATATTTCAAGATGAGCAAAATTTAATCAACCCTAGCCCCCAACAAGGGGCAGCTCAGATGCAGACACCTGTCCACTCACCAAGTCTGAGTTCAGTTTATTCTCAACAGGTCAACTTGGGGACACTTCCTTCAGGAAATCTACCACTGATTTCAGCTGGATTTTACAGCTTCCATAGCCCAGAGCATCACAGCTTGCAGTGGACTGTGATGGGTGTCTGCTTCCCTCTCACTGGGTCATGTGGCCTGAAGGAGAGGGTGTCCTGTTAGCTCATATGCTGTGAGTTTGCAGCCCCTTGGATGATCCTGACTGGAATTTCACTAGTCCCAGTAAAGCTCCCTGCAGACAGAAAGGGGAAATAGCTCTGAGCTCTGTTCCCCTCCTGCACCCAAACATGGTATCTGCATCCAGGGAACAATTACTTAAAAAGGACTTCAAAAACAGGCATTATTTGTCATCTGGAAGAGCTATAAAAAGAAACACTTCTCAAGTAGTGAGTGTGAATACCATTACTTTACAGATTCAAGGGAAAAATAGCAGATAACCTTGGGGAGACCTGACCTTCAAATAGGTTCAAATGACTTTACCACGTTTTCCCTTCCTCTCTCTCACACCAGCACAAAATTACATACATGTACACATTCCCACACGTATATACTCCCATATAAATAGAAGTTTGTAGACATGCATATGTCCTCTCTTAAACACACACACACACACACACACAAAACCTCCTGTCCATGTTCTTGTGTACAGACACTTGCCCCCATTCACATTTCTACACATTTTTCTGCACTGCAATGGCACTCTCATTTGTGCACACACACACAAAGCATAAAATGCAAACACAGTATGATAACTGCAGAAGAAAGATCAGACCTCTCAATGCTATCATTGTTGGGATTTATTTTAGAAAGGAATTCCAGTATTTGTTCCAGACCCACAGTGTTTGGATCATCAGAATAAAATCATATGAACTGACATAGTTAAAGATCAGACTACCTAAACAACAACAAAAAAGCAAGCAAACAAACAAAAACCCCCAACCCCCAAAGAACATCAACAAGAGAAAACAAACAAACATACAAAAAACCAACCCAGTCTTTTGCCATTTCCCATCCCTTCAGATTCAGCTTTCTAGGCAGTCTGGTTCAGCAGCAGATCCTAACAATGTTTCCAGAATGGGGTGCATATACCTGTCTGAGGAGATCTGCTAACTGTGCACAGATTCCTATCCAGAGTAGGACTTTGCAGGGTGTTACTACTGCAATCAAGCCCATTATCTGACACTGGGGCACTCTGTGTGGCTGTTCTCTCAGGTACTCCTGGTTTTGTGACCAGCCACATTTATGCCCTTTGCGTCCCCTGGGGCTACGATCCTCCATCAGTGACACCATACATGCAGCTTGTGACCATGCAAAGTGCCAAAGCCAAGGAGGAGATTCAGAACAACTCACTTAAATTCTCAAAGCTGGGATATGGCTACCCACTGTGTCCTTTTTTTTTGCCAGAACCAACCGAAACAAGCATTCTTCCCTACAACTGTCAACATCAGCTCAATGTTCTGCTCAGGTGGAACCTGCTTATGTCTCTGGCAAAGCTGACGATGCTGTCTGCTCTTCTACTTCCTTCTGTGCACGTACCTCAAAGTTCAGTGCACAAAATAAGTGGCCTTATTCCCTGGTATAATTGGCATTGTATAATTATACATTGATTTCAGCTTGGGGTACAAGTGTTCAGCAGCTCAGACACTCCGATTCCACCAGCTCACCTCACACGGAGATGGGCAGTGGTAACTTCCTATCATGGCCTCTTATCTCAAAGTCACTGTACTGAGGCAAATGAATGTGGTTCATGTTTTGAAAACAAAATCTTATATGAAACACAGTGTTATTTGACATGTTTATTAAGAGATATATTAAGAGAAAAATAACATGAAAATGTTTTTCTTTGGACCATGCAGTAAACCAGTGGCACAGCGGGATGAGGAAATCAGAAATTCTGTTTCCTAGATCCTGCTGCAATCATTAGATTGTATACAATGTCCCTCCTTGCTAGGGAAAACATCTTTCCATAGAGGGGGAGTTTGGTGGAAGGCAGGGCTATAGCTGGCTCTACATTTGCTTGTAGTGCAGAAGCAGGTATGCCACTGTGTAGCTGATCTGGAACTTGCTCAGCTTAATTCCAAAAAACTAGATAACACCCATGCTGAACTCCTGATTTTTGTGTTTTAACTCTGATTTCCATCCTCTGGGAAAATGCAATGAAATCAATTCATTTACTCTATATTTTACCCATGGCCACAAGGCCCAAAATTCAGTACTTTGTGAATTTTGGTGGCATTTAGTAAAAATTTCCTGTCAGCTAGTAAAAATAGCCTCATTTGGGCAGAAGAAGTCTATGAAAGAAATCAGTGTATGGCCATAGTTCTCAAACTGCAACAAGGAGGAGAAACCTAGGGGTTGATGTCCTGCTAGGATCCTCTCTGAGGTGGGAGTAAGTCTGGGCAGTACAGTGCTGGCTTCCTGCAACTCACACATCTGCTCAAGGTTTGTCTGAAGAGTGCCAAAAGTAAACAGTGAGTGTGAGAGTTCACTGGCTGCCTCTCTACCTGCAGTCACTGTTATCTGGGAAAGACCAAAATGGAATTTGGAGGTGTGAGGTGCTACTATGGCCATTGCAAACCTGCTTTCTCATGCCATTGCACTTTCCTTAGGGGTTACATGAGCACTTATTGCATGGCTCCATGTGAAAGGGAAGAGTTGAAGACAGAGAGATCAGGTGCTCAACTGCTTGTTTCTGCTGCATTCTGCAAAGAGAGGAAAGGCCTCTGCAGAGTCAGACAGCAGCTGCAAAACTCAGGATGAAAACCCATAGCCCATTTCCAGTTGCCTTCATACACAGCCAGAAACGTCAGCTGCTGGTTCCCCGCAGCTGCTGCAGAGGGATCACAGAGCAAAAATCGACTTCTGGAGTGCTCACAGCACAGGTTGGCTTGGGGCTGGGTGGTAGTCACTGGAGTGACAGCCACTCACATGGCCCTGCTCTGGCACACACAGCTCTCCAGAGCTATAAGGGCTTCAAGGTCCAGATTTTAACCTGCCCTTGGTGTCCTGAAAAGCTGAGACAATGGTATCCACCATCAGTGTTTTTTCTGGAAGTCACAATGCAGTGTTTTCTCCACTGTTTTTCACAACTGAAACCATCCAAGCCATCCAAAACCCGGTAGACTTTCTCCCCCCTGCTTTCTGTGGCAACAATACAACTGTTCTTGGAGAACAGACGTACCCACTCTTCAGTGGGTTTGGCAAAGGCAGTGATTGTATTTTTATTGCCCACTGCAAGGGAGGCATGAGGAAAATCAGGTGGTTGGAAGGAAAGAGAAAACATACTGTAAGGCCAGTCTACTGGTACAAGAGTTTATGCTGCTGGTCTAAAAGGTCTTATCATAAACTTTGACCAGAGAGAACTGAGCTGCTGTGAAAATGAGAAGCAATGTCAACTCTCACATGAAATGTGTCAGTGAGAAGAGTTGCCTAGACTCTGAGAAATTATTTGGGTCAGACAGCAATGCCTGGCCACTGAAAATGTTCCTGCTGACCCAGACATCAATAGAAACGTCTTTGCTGGCTTTTAGAGATAGCAGTTACACTCCATGGCCTGGATGACTCCTAAAAATATCAATCTTGGTAAACTACTGTGGAAGTTGTTTCAGCTTGTAAAGCAATGGGAAGAGCTGTCTTGGTATGTCTGGCTGACTAGCAGAGAGTTCCTTTTGGCTACGGAGTCAGCTGGAAAAGCCTAAGCCTTGTTCAGTCTCAGAATATTCCCAGTTTTAGAACAGAAATTATGTTGAGATCTTCACAGTTTGTTCCAGACGATGTGACAAAAGGTCTCCAGAAATCTTGTGAATGGCCAGTTCTGTCACTGAGCACTGCCTGCCTCTCCTGGCATCACGGATGTGATAAAAATCCTGCAACGGAATAGCAGTGAAGCAGAAATGAAAAAAAAAAATCCTCACTCTAGTGCCTGACATTCTTTTTAGGATGCCAATAAAAGATAATGTTACCTGTAAAATGTGCAAGCTGCTTCTAGTGCTGCACCTCCCTCCTCTCCTACACCCTTCTTCTGAATTCATACTATCCCTACAGTGGACAGAGACTGAGGAGTAAAGAGCTCCAGGGCAAGAATGTCAAACACAGACCCTCACAACTAAATCAACAGTTAAAGGAAAAAGCAAGAGAGGTGCTGAGAATCCAACAGTTATGCTACCCATGCCATTTATAGCCTTGGTTGTTCCAAGGAAGCTTTTGTACTCTCTGATTGAGTTTTGGATCAAGCTGTGAATATCTCAGGGAATATTCTAACATCGATGTCAAATATGGGACAGGTATGAGGAAAGGCTGGGGGAGATGAGGCTGTGAGAAACACACTCAACAGTGCAGAACAGAACCAGTGTGTCAAACTCAGCTCTGAGAACACTCCAGTGGGTTGTGTCTGTCCCAGTGTGAGCCATTTCAGCTGCCTCACACTCTTGCACAGTCAGAAGTTCAAGGACAAATGCTTCAATTTGCAAAATGTTCCTGTTTTCCAGAGGCATAAACTATTTGTCAAAGTGTTCAGAAAGTTTGGCTGCTTCTCTTTTTTGTTTAGTTTTCCCATGCATTTGGGATGCTACTGCTACTGGGATCTCAGTATGTAATACAGATTAAATGGCTTTGTGCTGATGTAGTGAATTTCATCAGAAGATCTCACAGTATTTGCAAATTAATTAATTAAACTCTCATGGCACCCTACTGCTAGTATCACCATCTTATTTAGATGGCAACAGAGGCATGGAGAAAGAGCTGCTTTTTTCTGGACCACCCGGAACATCTTCAGAAAAGCTGGAAAAAGAGCTCTGTGGGCCTGATGCAAAGTCCCTTATTGAAGGGATTCAACCAATTCCCTCCCTGCCCATTCTCACACAGGCTAAGGATCTTTGGTACAGCCTAACACAGCATGAAAAGGTTCAGCAGAGGAGATTTTTGTGGGAGGATACAGAATTGCTTTGGGGAAAGCAAAACTTAGAGCATACTCAAAGTATGATAATTAGGAGGAGTCCAGTGGGAAAAAGCAGAGGTTTATTCCTTGGTCTGAATTGAATTGTACAGATAATGCCTACAAGACTTTTCTTACTCTGGCAGAGGACACCTTGGACTTGAGCTTTGCTGCTTTCATCTGCCTTGCAGTGTCTCCAATGAATAGGACTTATCTGAATGAAGCATTTTCCCTATGGGAAGCTGCTGTGGTGCCTTTAAGATTTGGAGTGATGCCCTCTGAAAGGGGAGCAAGAATATTTCAGAGGGACTCTATCCTTCAGGAAAAAAGCCCAAACCATGTCTTTCCAAGATGGGGTCAACTCGTCAGCCCTTTATCTGGAAGCACTTACTACACAATTAATGGAAGGAACCCTCATCAAATGAGGGACAAATCATAAAATTAGGGAGATGGAAATTAGGCATGGACAAAAGATCCAGGTGCAGGGGAGATTTATGGAGGAGGTTGTATTAGAGCTAATGATTTCTGCTAATGATCCTCCAAAGTATAAAGTGGCACAGAGCCCACTCTCAATGGGACAAGAGAAAATCCTGCGTGCAAAGTGAAGGACATTCCTCTTGGGGAGGGGAAGCTGGACTTACAGCACAACAGCAACATCAGATCACTCTCTCTGTCTCCTAACCCAGAGATGCTGGCTGTAGATCTTGCCAGCCAGAAGGCTGTGAGAACAGTGGGAACCCCTCTGCTATGATGAAAGTCACCCCAAAAGGAACACCTTTTCCTGTGTTTCTGCCTCAGCAGCTTCCAAGAATATCCTGTCTCAACTCACACCACCATCTTCTTTCTCCTAAACGTGCTCCTGACACAGCACTCAACCAGGTGGAGGTTCCTCTGCCATCACAAACAAGCTGAGCTGGAATCTCACTGCTAAAAATGTGGAGGGGAAACCTGGTCTCTTCTCTTCTCTTCTCTTCTCTTCNCCTCCCCTCTCCTCACCTCTCCTCTCCTCTCCTCTCCTCTCCTCTCCTCTCCTCTCCTCTCCTCTCCTCTCCTCTCCTCTCCTCTCCTCTCCTCTCTCCCAATGTGTCCCAGGTACAGAAATGATGGGAACAAAACAAGGTGGGTCAAATTAAGCTCTGGCATTCACTAGAAATGGTGCCTCAAGGTGACATTTCATTAAGTCTTTAATTTTCTATTTGGAAATCTCTCCTATGGACAACTATTTTGCCTTCCCCCTCCAGGGTGGCAGAGCTCCATCTGAGAGCCACTGCTTTGACTGTAGCAGAGATGAGGTGACCTGTGTTGTTCACCAAGACTTACAGTTGGCAAAGAGCAGATCTTTTATTTTCTGGCATCACATCCCTCCTTACTGTGTTTTCATCTGGAAGAAGCTGAGCCTCAGCCTGAAGCAGCTATAAGCTTTCCACACAACCAAAGCTCCTGGTGGCACCTTGCACCAGTGCAGGCTTCCCTAGACCATCATTTCTCTGTTCCATGTACCAAGCCTTCACTAGTGCCCTCTGCTATGTCAGCTCCTGGTGGAATCTGGGTCTAGGAGGGTTGGGAGTACTTTTTGCCATATTTTGTAATTAGTTCCCCAAAAACCTTTACAAAAGGCCCCCAACCCAAAAAACGAACTCTAGAAACCCAGCCTCTATGCTTGACCCTGGCCCTAGGCACAACACCCCACCTCTTACTGCCTCTGGGAAAGTAATAACCATTTTGAAATCAAAATAATGATCCTGACCTGCTTCACACAAAGTTCTGAGATCTAATCTAAGTGGAAGATGTTATTAATGATTTGTATCACTCAGACTCTCCATAAGCATTTCAGCATCTATTTTCAGTCATAAAGACAGCATTATTCCAAAACTTAAGAATGCTTTTCACAGGACATAGAAATTATAGGATCTGAGTTCTTGAAAGAAAATATAGGATGGGAGAGCTGTAAGTAGGTTGTGGTTCCTTCCCTACTGTCAGGGAAAGTGGGGAAAAAAAGGACAATTAACACTGTCCAGCACTCCCCTGGGAGGCCGATCCTACCAGCTCCAGTGACTCGTAGTTCAGACTATTACTTCACTGTTCTTGAAAAATAAAAATTCCTGGTGAGTTCCATTTGGAGCTCTGATCACGAATGGCACAGTGATTCACAGAAATATGGGTAGGACCCGATGCCAAAACAGTACCAAGTAAAATCTGCTGAGCTGGTGGGTTCATGTGTTTTGGGTTTTCTTGCTGCCCCCTGAAATAATTGGATCTATGTGTGACAGGGATGACATGGAAAAATGAGGGAACTGGGAGAAAATGTGTGTGAGTAAATGGTTCAGGACTACGAATGAGGATATGAAGGTAACAGGAGTAGAGAGCTACACTGAACACTGCAGAAAGAAATTACAGTGGCTTAAATCAGTAGATCAGTGGATAACTGGGCCAACGATGGATGTTAGCACTGATATTGTGATGTGATACATGTGGAAAAGACATAAAGGAGATATTCTCAGAAGGCACATAGCCTGTCCAATCCCTCAATGAGCTCCTCGAGTCTCTACTAGCACTGTGCTTGTTTCTTTTTATATCTTGCTTGATGCAACCTAAACTTGTACCATATAACAAGAAGTATCTCCTTCCCTCAACATTGTCATTAATTACAGCCAGGGTTCTACTCTAGCCTGTAATTTGGTACACAGAGTTGCTTCAAAAGCCCTTTTGTAGCCACGCCCTTTGAAGGAACAGCATTTTTATACAGACGAAAGGGAGCTTCAAGATTGCCCCTCCTTCTGCTGGGAAGAGTTTCAATTAAGACTGACTGCAGTCAGGAGCCATACACCTCAGCAAAGTGTTTCCAAGAAGGGAAAGGACAGAAGGATTAATGAGCAAGAAGAGGGTTAATGAGCAAAAATGAAGACTGTGGAAAAGAAAATATTCTCTAGCATTAGGTTTGTGTCTTGTCTTCTTTCTTGTTTGTATCTTTGCACTCTCTTTAGGTCTGCTAGGAGGAGGACTGTCTTGGGAAGCTGGGCAGGGGTTTACTACAGAAATTCTTGTTTCCTATATTTTCTATTTACCTTTCTTCCTATGAAGGAGGTGAGGTTGAACAATTCACCCATAAATGAGACAATCTTCATCGTACTCTTCTTCCCAGATCTGCTGTCACCCAATGCAACAAACACCTCAGCACCTGGAGTTGTCTATACCTTGGGCAGGGAAACAATCCTTCATGAGACCTCACACCAATATTGCCAGTCTGTTTAAGGTTCAACACTGATGGGCAGCAGTATGTACCGATTCAGGTGAACAGATAAATATTTTTGTTTGTACATAAATAGAAAAACTAATGAATAGACAAAAATTATATAAACTTCCTTTTTATCAACCTCGTCTGGGATTGGTTTCATGCTCTGATCAAGAAAAATAAGCAGTTTGATCTGAACAACATTGACCTGATGGGGAAAAGGGTCAGGGTGAAAGGGGTCCCCCAAAGTCTATAAATTAAAACCTCCAGTCTCAGTACATTCTCTCCCAAAACAAAACCAAAACCACTACCACCGCACCAAACCCCCCCCCCAAAAAACAAACAAAAAACCACCAAACCAACAAACAAAAACAAAAACCACCAAAACAAACAAACAAACAAAAACCCCCCAACCAAACAAAGAAAAAGCCCACCAAGACCAACCAACCAACCAGTCAACCAAAAAAACTCCACATACACACAAAAACAAAAAACCCACAAAAACCCCAAAACAAAACGAAAAAAAAAAACCCAAGCAAAAACCACAAAACAAAACAAAACAACCCCCAAACACAAAGTTAGATAACCTCTCTTTATTGTTATCATACAGCATGTCCAGGACAGTATTTCCACATGCTCCCTTTAGGTCTATCTCACAAACACCTTGCGTTTCTTTCAGAGAAGAGCATACACATCAACCCATGCATTGTGCATTTTTCCTGCTGCATCTTCATGTTTTATTCCCTCAAGGGTATTACAAGTTTTGACCATAACAGCCTTATTCCTTCCACCCTTCCCCACACAGAGACCCTCTGAAATAAAGAGCAGCACAGCAGCCTGAGCCTGCTGGATGCTGAGACCTCCCAGACCTAGGTTACAGGACTATATATATTGTGCAATTTGGATGTCCCTAGTAGTATTGATTAGAGCATTTGTAATGCTTCTGCATATACAAAGAGCAAACAGATGCTGTCATTCAGAATAACATTCATTTTAGATTAGATGGACAACCTAAGTAGAACCAAAATATCCATGACATAGCTCTGTGTGTGAGCATGGGTCTCTTTATTTCTCTGTGCTCTGACATGCTGCAATGAATTAACACCAAATAGGCCTTCAGTGCTGACAAAGTGGAAACAATGCTTAGCTCTTATTGCAATGCTTTTCATTTGAGAATCTCAGGGCAAACTTCATTCCCCATACTGTACAGCCTGGGTAGTTCGGGCACAAAGGGAGAAGGTTGCTGTGCCCAAGGCTGCAGAAGTGAATGGCAGAGCTGGAAACAGGCCCTTGTGACCCTCCCCTGCCAGTCAGTGCCTGAAAGCCCACTAGTCCCACACCTATGCCCACAGCAGGCAGACATGCATGGAAGATCCACTGTTGGCCCTTCTCCTTGCAGGCCTGCTTTTAGTGTCTTTGTTCTCTTGTCAGATTTTATTCCTGAACCCAGATGGACCTGCTTACTGTGATTACTCACACATCACTGTAAGGTGAAATATACAGGTTCACCCCACTGACTGAGAAAAATAAATAGGACTCTCTCCCCACCACCCACACCCACTCCCACACTTCCCTCTGAACTTGAAATAAAAAACCTGCAGAAGGATTCCCGATGGCTTTGTCAGGGAGGGGGGATGGTGAGGATTGGTACAGTATATAACATCGCAGCTCTCCTGGATCAGTCACGCTTCCTAATTCAATAAGGTGAGAAGGAGCATAATTTGATCATATTTGTTTTGCATCACTGCAAAAACAGAAAATGAGGGGCTGCAGAGCTGCACCAATTTACTTCATCCGACCTTGATTAAAAGAAAATTAATTGCCGCATCTCTCTGGATATCTCAGGCAGCAGCCAATGGCTTTCCAGAATGGCACAAGAAAAAAAGAGGAATGAAAGAGAGAGAAAAAAAAAGGAAAGGAAAGGAAAGGAGAGGAAAGGAGAGGAGAGGAAAGGAGAGGAGAGGAAAGGAGAGGAGAGGAAAGGAGAGGAGAGGAAAGGAGAGGAGAGGAAAGGAGAGGAGAGGAAAGGAGAGGAGAGGAAAGGAGAGGAGAGGAAAGGAGAGGAGAGGAAAGGAGAGGAGAGGAAAGGAGAGGAGAGGAAAGGAGAGGAGAGGAAAGGAAAGGAAAGGACAGGAAAGGAGAGGAAAGGGGAGGAAAGGAAGAAAGAAAACCAGAGAGCAAGGCACAGAGAATCTTTACCCTTCATCTCATAGCCCAACTATCATATTAGGAGTGGGAGGGGAAAAAACCAAGCCTCTATTTCCCTCTGTGGTTACCACTGTATTCCCAGCTGTTGGGGATTGTACCAGTCTCACAAGATCTGTTTTGTGAAACTGCAGAAGCAAGGCTGGGAAGATCTCAAGGCAAGATTTGGCTTAGGGCAGCTGGTAATAGGACACAGATACTTTTCATGCTGTACTTCCCCATTTACTCAGAGCCAGGCCTATGCTAGAAATTATTTATGGTAATGTCAATTAGGGCCATGATTTTTTAACTGTATTTCTACACTGCGAAAAGCTGTAGTGTAGCTGCAGTGAATCAGGAACCAAAGTGCTTTTACCAAGATAGCTGATTTCCCTCAAGAAACTAATTTAAGCCATGCCAAGCCAACAAAAGCACTCTTAGTCTGATCCAAGCTCTGCCTCACTAGTAGGATGCACTAATAGCAATACCAGCCAACATGTTCTAGTGTCAATTAGGAAAGACACTAAGATATTCTGATGAGTCTGGGATAGCCTTAAAAGAAAAAGGGAAATACATTTCAAATATTATTCCAATACCCTTTCATGGGGTATTCCAAAGGGTAACTTTTGCCTAGGGAACACTAGCCTGAACCTTTCAGAATCAAGGAGGAACATAGGCTGTGAATCAGTGGCCAGGCTGGCTTCTCCTCTGAGCTGCCATCTAGGCAGGCATGCCTCTGCCTGTGTTTGCACTGGGAATGGAGACATTAACCTCAGTAGCTTGTAAATAAGCTCTGTGAACCACCCATAAAGGCTGCACTGAGGGGGAAAAACCTCTCAAAGTTTCACTTGCACTTTAAAGTCAGTGGCTGCCCTAAGAGAAACTCCTAAAATGCTCCTGCTTTGGAAAGCAAGGTACAAAGGAAAAGAAGTGTCTGTGTTCAAAACAACATATTTATCTAGATAGCTTTATCTCTCTCTGTCTCTGTCTCTCTCTCTCTATATATATATACTT
>WAAE01008808.1:93274-108069 GCA_013400495.1 Nicator chloris | reverse complement strand
TTTTTTTTTTGCGTAGTCTTTTGGGCTCAGCCATCTGAGTCACCTTTTCTGGCAATGTCAGTACAGGTCACAGATTAAATAAACTGTGAGAATTTTCCTTGACCTTCCTTCTATGACAGGATGCAAAGGGATGAGAACTGGCAGCTGTTGGCTGCCCATGCCCTTAAGGCCCCACTCTGCCCCTGCTGCTGCCCACTTCCCCCATTCTCCAGCTACCTGGAGACATTGTAAGCACTCAGCCTGAGAACTTTCCCCAGCACTAAAGTCTTACACAAAATTTCTAAAGGGAAAAAAAGATGACGACTGTGGCTGATCCAGTGCAATTATCAGATCAGAAGCTCCTGCTGCAATCCCACTCAAATCTGTATTAAAAATTCATTTCAAGTGTTCTTTTTTTCCCTTAGCTGCAAGTAGAAGAATTTACCCAGCTGTTTTATTAGGAAATTAAAGGGCACATTTTTCTAAGCAATGCACCGGAATTTAGATGGACCATAACCATGACTAGTGTTAATGTGAGAAAGGATATATGTGTCCTCAACATCCAACTATCCATCCCACTGCAGATATCACTGTACTAGCTATAACCCAAGCAATGCTAAATCTTAGACCTTTTATATAACAGGAATACAGAATTAGAAGGGAGCACTAGAGGTCACTTACTCTGGCCACTTACTTCTATGCAGGGCAGGCAACAGCCACATCATTCTTGTTTGCCTAGCCTGTTCTTAAAATCTTCTTTTGGTGGAGGTTGTACAACCTACCTAGACAATCTATTCCAATGTTTAACTATCCTTATCACAAGAAAGTTTTTCCTAATACCTAATCTATTTTTTTTCCCTGCAATTTAGGGCCATTATTTCTTGCAATTGAGTTCCTACTTTCTGAATCTCGTCCTTTACATAAGAACATTTTAGCAAAAGCCTCAAAGTTTTTACAATTTATGATTTCTAAATTCTATCCTGATGAAGGTCAATCTACTTCACACAGAAACAGGAGCCATGTCCAGTCCCTTCTGGGGTAAAAAAAACCTAACCAGAGCATTGCACAGACAAAAAATTTCTGTGCCACAGAAGACTCCTGTTTAACAAGGTGTAATATTTTAAATTGGTGCTTTTACAACTAAATTAAAGCAAAGTGTTTATTCTTTCTGTGTTATCCCTTCTGCAAATCTGTAGTTTACTGTATCACTTGATCATCTACTCTGGGATGGGTGGTTAAAAAAAAAAAAAAAAAAAAGGCACAAATATTTACAAAAGAGTCATGATTTAAATAAAAATAATTTGGGCCATGCACGGGCCTGTCCTGGTCCCTGAAATCAAAGGAATGATCACCCCATGCCCACATTAATCACAGATTTAACCCCAATTGCCAGCTGCAGAGTAGAATATGGGTCATAATTAAGATGAATGGGTGCAAAGATCAAACCTGGAGTTGGGTCTCTTTCTCTCAGTGCTCCAGGATGCGCATATAAGCCCTTGATTTGGACTGTTACAGAGCTTTACAATACGGATCACATTCCCAAAGACAAGCCAAGGGAGTGCCTGGTTTCCAGTTCCCTACCAATTCCCCCAGCAGCAGCATGCTAGTAAAGCCCCAGTGCCACAAATGGGTGCTTCCTACTTGGACACCTGCAGCTCCACTTATGTTTCCCAAATTATAGGAAAATTTTATTTCACTTATGAAATGGTGAGAATCTGCCTGTTTAAATTAACTGCTCTTTTGGGTACTTTTGCTGAGAAATCTTGTAGAGAAAAGAACAGTTTTAAGCTCTGACTCTGAGTCCTCAAATTTGAGATGTCTCTTCATAACAAGCAATGCTGTGCAAATCCATAGAGTCATGCTGAGGCCACAAAGGTCTCCCTGCACCAGAACTTGAGCCTGTTTACAAGTATGTGGAGCATCAGAGACCAACAGAGCAGTTTGAGGAAACAAAAGCACTTTATACTTGAAATCAAATTAATTCTCTCATGGACATGCAGTCAGTAGAGTCAACCAACAATGGGAGTTGCAGTGGAATCAACTTAATTAGCACTCCTGTTTTTAACTAAGCAGTCCATCTCCTCCAGAAAACCCCTACCGAATTTTATGGAAATGGGGTTCCTTGGAAATTTCCTAAAACCCTCCAGTGAAATGGAGAATGAGGTACAATTCAGCATTTGAATAATTCCACAGATTGCTAAAGGAAACACAGAATTTTTTCAGAGAGGACATTGCCCATCAATAGAATATATGCGAACACACAGTGCACCAAGTCTGTGCAGACACATAAGCAGTTTGTAAGCTCAGAATTTGCAAGTTAATGCAGATTACAACATGGGGCCATATGGGAACTTGCACAGGACTTTTGCTCAGTATGTATCATTTACACAAATATTTGTGTAAAGAAAGTATGAATTTTGATTACAATTTGTGGATGCCTATGAAACCTAAGATTGCTATAATAAAGTATTTTTGCATCTCTAAATGAGTCTGCAGAAGTATTTCAAGTGGTATAAGCATGGTGGGAACAGGCTATATTTATCACATATCTTTCTATGTGCAACATTTAAGTAGACTATTCCAACTATTTGTGTGACACATACCAGGTCTGACTGCGTCTATGAATGTGTAGGGAGGTTTGTATATAAAGGCTAAGAAGCCCATATATGCCTATATGTACTGTGCACATGTAACAAGAACATTTACAGACTGTGTGTGTATGCATGAATGCACATACATGCACATAAACATGTGTCTGCAGTATATGAGATGCAATGGGCGACCTAATATTGCATCCACATGTGCTCTTATACAAGAACATGTGTCCTAGAAAACATCATCCTCGTGTTCTTTCTCTGCTCTCCAAGGTTAACTTAAATAAAACAAAGAAAGCAGTTTCCCTTCTCCATAATTCATGTCTTGCTTTAATAGCCCATCTTAAAAACATACATAATTTCCCCCAATTTTCTGATATGCTAATTACCTCACTCTAAAGCCAGTGGTGTTCTTCCTTTGACCTAAGTGATACATTATCTGGAAACCCCTTCTAGCCCAGACACAAAACCATTTCCTTTCATTATCCATCATCTTTGATTTCCTTGGTCTTTGTCGCTACCTGCAACTTGAACTCCCTGGTCTTGATCCTGCTGAGATAGGAGTCAACAGTATAATTCTAGCGGGAGCAGGACTGGAGGAGCACCCAACTTTCCCTTTCTTCAACTCTGTTCTTTTTTTTATCTTTGCTGCCTAAATTAGCCGGTAACAGCAATATATTGCACTGATACACTCAGGAGTCCTTCAAAGATCTCAAAGCACTCTAATAGACTGCACAGACAAGTATCTGCTAGCTCAGTAAATCTCAAATCACTTTCCAAAAGAAGTTCATATTACTGGCCTCATTTTACAGACGATGAAATTGAGGCAACTGGCATAAAATGACCTGACTTCTTCCAATGGCGAGTGACAGATCTGAGGAAGAGCTGTGATCTCCCAAGCCCCCACCGAGGCACCACAGACTTGGCCATGCTCCTACCACTGCTCTTTGTGCCACGCAGCTGTCCCTGTGGTGGAGCACAACTGCTGCTCAGCAGGTCACAGGAACAGTTATGCCAGCACAGCCTGGAATAGGAAACGAAGGAGTATCCTGCTAGTAGCTGAAAGTGCCAGGAAAACTTAAAGAGTTTGAAACTTACAGGGTTTTGCAGTGAAATTTGCCCACAATTTCCAGTCTATTGTTACTGTGAGAACTGCTGCTAGATGTTCCCTGTCAAAAAGCAGGAAAGCCTTTGGAAGAGAAGATAGCGTCCCCAGAGCAGTGATCCCGATATCAAAGGAATGACCAGCACCACTTCCCCCTTACAGTATGGTGCCTACATGGGAGCTCTCAAAAACATACTCAGTTATGGGTGCAAAATATCTGAAAATCTGGCCTTGTAAGGACAGAAATTGTAAAAGCTGTGGTTAGGGCCTTTGTACACTTATTGTTTCAGAGCAAAGTGTGTAACAGGAACTATTAATAGAGTAAATAAGTCACATGTATTAATAAATAAGTCACACGGTGTGCTTGCTGCAGGTGAGGGACTATATGGTGACATTTAGCAACAGAAGGAAAAAAATACCTATTTTCTGGCTAGGAGCTAGAGTCAACTCTTATTCTTTTAGAGTCTGGCCATAAGTAGGGCACAAACAAGCAATTTTTGTCTTTCTTGCATTTCTATAACCAGATGTGTGGCTCCAGAGGAGGAATACATGTTATAACGTGTACCTTCCATAGGCAATGGCCAAAACACATCGTTGCAGTGCAGTGTGAATCCTCTACTTCCAAAACACAACCTGTGTACAATGTGGATTCGGTAAGGTGCGTGGCAGAATGCAGTAGGTGTGACTCTGTGTGCATGAGTATTATATGTGCTTGTGAGTACAGTAGGTGTGGTGTATATGTACAGTACAGCATGTGTTTGGATTCTGGGAGTAGGGGATGTTTAGTAATTAAATCCCTTTTCATCCTTCTGCACCTGTCTCCTTCTGAAAACTGAGAGAACAGACGTCAACCGGGACAAGGGCTGGATTGAATACAGCCAATTCTGAAATATTTATTAGCTTGTGACACCACTCAATGGAGGAGAAGGAATGCTGGTTAATCCGCCCAGCAAGTGCTCACTTGGTGGTAGGGCATTTTTCTACAGTGCCTCATTATATTTCAACTACTGTCTACTTTATCAAAAATGGTATAATTTTAACTTGTGTCTATATTTATTTTCAAACGGTTTTGCTAGTAACCAGAGAATGTAGGCTTGCCTCCTGGACACCCATGGCTTTCTGGCCATATTACAGAGCTGCTTTAGTTCTTCTGTTTTGTGTTTTTACTTTCTTCACACTGCACTCTTCCAACTGCCCTTCCCACCAGTGCTAGACCTCCCTGTGCTTAGGGAACTCCAGTAGTTTATTAAAGCCTGTCTTAAGTAGAGTGAGTCCTCAACCAGGGTATGCTTTATGTTTGAACTACCACAGACTGAGTTTATATATATCCATTTACCTTCCTATAAGTGTCCAGATAATACACACATACATATATATATATACACACACACACACACATATATATTCCTGCATATACACGTGTATACATGCCTACAAGCAGGCATCCATCTTACAGCCATGCACCTGTACGAAGCATGACACTATCTTTGTTTGCTCTAAGCGGCTACACACTAATCCCTGAAAAATGATAATTTTTGAAGGTAAAGCTTTACTGGGGAGATGACAACCAGGGCTTATGGTGTCAGATGAAGGAATCAGATAGAGAAAAGATTAGTCAGCTCTTGTAGCAGCAAACAGAAACATTAGCTTGCTTTTAAACGGGAGTTTATACACCTGGTTAGATGCCTTTTCAAACACACTATCACAGGAGCAAGCTTGTCCCTTCCTGTCAAAGTGCCCGTAGAGATTACTTCAGTCCAGAGGGTGACTTTAGTTGAAAGGGAGGAATGGACTTTGATTTATAGTGGAGAACAAAATCTGTCCACATCAAAAGCTTCTGTGTGCAGAGATTTCCTGGGAAGGAACTGTCTTTTCACCAAAACAGAAGAAACTAAGTGATCGTCATGGAGCTCTGAAGTAACCCTCTCTGAGGATCTCTTAGGGATTTTACAGATGCAGATGCTATAGATCCCTGAATAGGGATGGGGTTTAAAAAGTTTTCTTACTTGCACTGCGAAAAGAAAAAAACCCCACAAACTCAAGACTGACAACAAATCTCACTGTGTGAGGCTTGTTCTGAATGGTTTTGGCATGATGCATAGTTGCAACTCTTGTGTTTGAGCAGTAATTAGATGTGGCCCTGGGAGACCACAAGTGCATTAAGAAGGGACGAGGCTCACTATGAGCCAAATGGCTGCTCTTATTGTTTTCTGTAGGTTACTCAGGATGTTCTTAGAACCAAATCCTTCCACAATGCTGCAGAAAAGAGACTGCAGTATGAGACCTGCAGCACCACCATCAGTTCTCTATATCTGACTCGTCACTCCTTTTAGCACTTGTGCATGCCCCACTCACCCATTTACCTGCCCCATGTGGACAAGCACGATTCATTGTGGTAGACCCACCTGACACTGTGCACCACAGCAGCATGCGCATGCTTTGCAAACTGTATGGTTTATATGTAATAACAAATATTCCTTAAAGCAATTCTCAGTGTCAAGAGCAGGCAGCATGAGGTTTGAAAGCCAGAAGCCCTGATGTCCCACGATTGACTACATCTTTATCATCTCCACACCCGCCCCTAACATTCAATCCCTTTTGTAATTGATTACACTGGGCTCCTCATATCTGTTGACCATATTAAACCTCTTGGATGTGGAATTGTTCTGTTTGTCCCACAGTACACCATCACACTAGCTTCATAACACTATAGCACATATTGATTGTACCAGGTATTCCCCATCACACTGATTGTACTGATTCCTTTCACTGCACTGAGCAGATTGGGTCTTCCTCTCTCTTTTGCCACAGTGGCATCCTCAGCTTATTGGGTATTTTGCTGTCAATCTCTGTCACAGTGATACTGAGATCCACTTACCACTGTTTATACTGGGACTGAAGTGCCCCCTATGTTCTGCTGTCTCAATATCTCAGTGGCATTTTCCCCTGAATATCACACAGCTATTTTATATGGCATAATGGTCTACAGCAAGAAGACCATTTGGACACTTCAAGTCATTTGTTTCCTTTGCAATGTAAATGTAATGTAATGCATAATCAGACAATATAATACAGTTTTGTAGAACACACAGGGAGAGAAATAGTATTTCCCATTGGTGAGTTCCTCAGTTCCACAGTTGCTGCTGAGATTATAGAATCATTAAGGTTAGAAAAGACTTCTCCAAGATCACCAAGGCCTACCTTTGAATACCACATGCCAATTAACTGTAGCACTAAGTGTCACATCCAGTTGTTTCTTAAACATTTGCAGGAATGGTGACTCCACCACTTCCCTGGGCAGCCTGTCCCAATGCTTAACCTGCCTTACCAGTGAAAAAATAATTCCTAATGTCCAACCCGAACCTCCCCTGGTTGAGCTAAATGGAGGGAGAGAGCATCGACAGGAGCCTCTTATAAAGTCAGAAGCCTCATTCTTGTCTCAATCTCAGATTTTGAGGTGCTCATCCACAGAATGCAATCTCAGATTTCAGTTCTTCAAGATCCTCGTTTCCCTCTAACATTGTGAAGACAGCAGAAAAGGAATAGACTGAATGCATGTACTGTTACATGCCAGAAATTTGGAGAATAAGCAAAGCCAGGCAAGTATGGGACTGCTCACTTTACAAGAGAACTTGTTCCTTCCTTCTCCACTCAGTGTTCCCAATGTGCCATTGACATACTGGCAGGAAGCCAAGTCAAAGTGAAGAGATTCTGGTTGTGCATATTCTGTTTATGACAAAAATCTCCCAGTAATCTCATCTCTCAGCCAGGCAGACACAGTGCTCAGAACCCACCATAATCAATTCCGGAGTCAGTGTGTGGGACAGCCTGGGAATGTCAGGCTAATGTAGGTCATGGTGAGCACCATTCCACTCTGTGTCTCTTGCTCTTGTTTAAAGGGCCACCTAAAAGGCACAGCTGTCCCCAAGACTATCACACAATCCCTTCTTGCAATGGGCCAATCCTTCTTTTGAGAGTATCAGGGCCTATACAAGTGCTCTCCAGAGTGCTTCCCCTTTAAGACAGGACTGTGCAGTCTTTATTTGCTTGTTGAAACTGTTCAGTTTTAGGACAGGGGGGGAGGTCACACCTGTTGTGGAACTTGATAGAAGGCTTATTTATAAACTTTCAGAGCTTGGGATTCTTGCAGAGCTGAATGCGCTGATGTCCGGAGGGGAAGGTCACCGAAATGCTTGTTTATAAAAGCAGCAGCAACTGGAAAAACCATAAAAGTCTGAAATGATGAAATTACCAAGCTATTTGATCAGGCGCATGGGCTATGTGCTCTGTGGTCAGCCAGAAAAACCTCGCACGTAAGAGTCAACCCTGCTGGCTGCTGCTCTGAATTCTCCTTCAGAGGCGAATGCAGTGTGCCTGAAGAGGGCAAAAAATAATCAGCTGCTTAGTATGGTCTACTTTTGGGTCGCTGGCTGGTCCACTCTTAATTTGACCTTGCATGGAAAGGGGAAAGCCTGCTCTGCACATGGTATCACAGCTAATCCATTCTTTAGTTTCACAACTTCAAAGAGCTACACCACTTGTTAACACTCAGAATGTTCTTTTAGCAAGGAGTCAGTCACACCCCAAAAATCTGCCACTATTGGGGCGGGGAGGGAGAAGAGAGATGGCAGCTTCAGAAACACGCTTGGATTTCTGCAAAAACGTTGCATGAAATGTGTTGTATTTTTTGATTCTATGTTTCTGCTGCTGTTTGAAAAAATACTTTTTATATTACAGTTTGGGGAGAAAGGGAAGTAAAAACCCTCCCTTGGGTTTCAGCTTTAGTTTCTATTCTCATTTTACAGTAGAGTAAATTCAGAATAATTTCCTTTTCTCCTCTTTTTTTTCTCTTTTAGTTTTCTCTGTACGTCAAAATCTTCGTTTAGGAAAGCTTCATTTTCACTTGGTGACTGATAGCGGAACAGGTGGCTTCTGAGCTCGCAAGTGTCAGATGAACAGGCAGTTTAGAAATGGACAATTTGCAGCTCACTGTCTCTTGCTGACGGCCCTTTTTCTGCTGACAGATTCTTGGTTCTAGCAGCCAAATCATGCACACACTATCTGCCCTCCACCTCCAGTGGAAAAAAAAAAAAAAAAACTTCAAGAGGAAAAAACCCTAAGATGAAAGAAGATGGTCTCTGGGGAACTCCTATCCATAAAATGGAAAGAACTTCACACTTGAAGGCATTCTTGCCAGCTCAGCCTACTTGAACATAATTTATAAGAGGGGCAGGATTTTCTGCTTCATTTTCTTTCCTGGAAATCTTGTTTGTTTTATGGGATTTTTTGGCAGAATCCTACATAAAGCAGTGGATGCCAGAACCAGCACCAGTGACTGTCTGCTAAACATGATGGGTTTAGTCAGATACCAGACCCATCAACCCCTCCCCACAAAGTTTTTCCTTGACCACAGCTAGAAATACTGTCAACCAGGGGATTCTGATGAGTGAATGCCCTTCTGCCTGTTAATGATGAAGACTTTCAATGATTATAACAAAGAGGGCTGTATAGAACTTTCTGCTGAGACTCATATATGACACAGGCATCCCATTTCCAGGAACATGGGCAGGAGCTGCACAGGTCCAGTCCTGCTGCCTGAGTTGCCAAGAGATTCTCATGCTGCATTTTTACAAGATCATGGGATTTTGGTAATTAAAATGAATACCAGAGTAACCTTTTTCGTAAACTGCATCGCTAGAATATGGCTTTACCTAAGGTAGCAGTCACTCTTCTGATGTTTGGTTATGGGTGAGTAACTTAAGAGCTGTTTTTTACAGGATCTTAGAGGCTCTTGGTACCAATTTTTCAAAAGGATTTAGATGCCTTTGAAAGATAAGTGCCCAGAGGGGTCTTAAAATTTTCAAGGCAAGCTACATTAAAATCATTTGGATTTATGTGCCTATCTTAAACAGTTTTGATAATCTACAAGGTGCCTATCTGAATATTTAGATAAAGAGAGCACTTTGAAAATATGACACTTACAGACCTGAGGAATTCTAATCTGGAGAACACATCTTGCTGACTTTCAGCGACATTTAAACACCTAAGCCTGTCTCCAAAATGAAACTTAGGATCCTAAGTCACTTAAGTGCTTAAAAAATGCTGCTGTGTGTCTGTAGGACCTGGATGAGGACAGATGAGGAGAGAAGGATTAGATGCATGCATCTGTCTTTCTGTGTAGCTCTCATAATACTTGAGTGTCTCTGCATATGGATAAAGGTGGATTGATGAGTGCATGACCATATGCATGAGCATATAATATGGCCGATTGGATGGGACAGCGAGGAACAAAAATTGGGTGGAAGTGACAGGTGATTACATGGATAAATAACTTCATCTTGCTGAACATTTATTTAGTGCTTTTCATCCAAAGGTACCCTTAAGTGCCTTACAAACTATTATGGATATAAGAATGACTCCACCAGCCACAGCAGTTCTTTAAGAGTACACAGCCAAATTATATGATCAAGTTATGACCAGATATGAAGAGTATCAAGTCCCACTGAAATTACCTAGAAATTTTTGGCCATCAGCCATTTAGGATTCAGTCAATACACCCAGGTTAGAGCTGTTATGCAGGAAGAAAGTGCTAGGGAAGTCTAACAATGACAAATGGCAAGGACTTAGTTTTCAACACCATTTAAAAATGAGCACTGCCAACAGCATATGAGCTATGGAAACTGGTTCAATATTAAGGCAGAGAGAGGAGTACTAGCTTTCCATGGGTGGAAAAAGCGAAGATGTTTATATGGTATTTTAATCGGGAACAAAATTACAGGAGTTTGTTTTCAAGTCAACCTGCATAAAGAGAAAAGAAGCAGAACGATGAATTGATGAGAGATCCAAGTGGGAGAGGTGTTGTTCAGACCTGAGAAGTTTTTCAGCACTGCCTGTCTGAAGCTCCAAGCCCATGTTCTCACTAAGAGAAGATCCCATCTCTTCCCACATTAGCTAATCCGGGCTGTGTCTCTCCAGGCAGCACATGCACTCAAAGGCAAGTGGTGCCAGCTGCTCTCTTGCCAAACAGTGGAGTTAAAAGCTGTACAAAGTTATAGACAGTAAACAATGAAACAGAAGCAACAACAGCAGTTTCCTCCACTGCCTCCACCTTTGTGCCTTGCTGCTTCCCTCTTTCACACTCCTCCTCCTCTGTCTGCCAAAAGGATAAAAACATGATTGAATCCATACTCTGTGACAGCCTGGGGAAAACAGCTGCCCAGTATACATATTTATTTAAGTACAGTAGATGAGTCAAGACTACAATTATAATACAACATAAAAACTGGGATGTACTGAACAAATAGGGGAAAATGTGTTATTCTGCTCTTCTGTTCTCTTACCTGCACTTTCACTACCCACAACATCAAAACAACCAGTCTCTGACAAGTTTAATGCTAGTGAGGTAGCATTGGGAAAGGATGTACCATTTTTGTACACCTAGCTGTACAGAAGTCTTTTCCCACCATGAGAAGGATTTTGGGAAATGCTGTCATTGCAATGTCTAGTTTCCTCACCAGTTTGAGGAGACAGTGATCCACCAAACAGAGCATGCCAGGGGCTAGCTGTGTACTGCAGCTGTAATAAAGAACATCCTACTGTCATAATAAGTGAGTGCTGGTTCTTTGCTGTAGGAGAGCTGTCCTTGAGTACCAGCCAGGTTGTACAGTTGACACATACAGCACTCCTTGACTTTGGGGGATTCAGGCAATGGATGATGAGTGACTTATAGAACCAGTTTCCAGTAATATGCATTGCACACTATTAGAGGAAGTGCACTGACATCTGTGTGCTGTTCCCTTCCCTTCCCTTTACCACTTCTTCATCTTCCCTGCTCTGTCATTTCCCAGATCCTCCTCAGAGAGCCCTACTCCCTGGCATGCTCTCCCTTCCCTACTGCCAAGCGTCGTCAAACCCGCAGCTGTCACCAGTGGTGCTTGCACAGCCGTGCTCGCTGCCATCCCTGCCCACACCAAGAGGCACTTGCCATCAGAGATATATTTGGAAGTACTAGCTGTGGCTAGTGCTGGGACTGGGGTCTTTCCCAGATAACTGTACTTCTGGAGCCCAAGCACACAGTGGTTATGCTGACAAAATCATGCTCATGGTGGTAGACATTATTTTCTCTGAGGAAGTGGTATACACTGGCCAGGGTGTTCCCAGGCCAGGTAAGCAACAACAGGGCTGAGAGGTTCTCATGGCACAGTGACACTGATACAGCCCTTCCTATACTCAAGTTCAGCTCAAACGCTGTTCATGCTTAGTACTGTTTTCACTGTGTCTCATGACTGGATCATACAAATATTAACTGACTAGTAGCCCATGATAAGGGATATTTAAATCAGGAAAGGAGGATGATCTCATTTGTGAAGCAATGGCCTGTGAATCAGGAGATGCAGCTCGAGTTCCTAGCTCTGCCAAGACTCTTTGGCTAGCCTGAGCAAGTCACTTCCTTGGGGCTCCACTAGTAAATGAGAGATACTCCTGTTTCCTTTTCCTGCTGGTCTTCCACCTGCAATGCAAGCTTTTCAGGGCAAGGACTGTTTCTAGCAATGCAGTTACATGGTACAAAGCATAGTGGGCCTCAGAGTTGGTTGAGGCTTTCATACTAAAATATTAATCTTAGTTATAGCAGGGAAAATAAACAAAACAACAAACATTAAATATGGTTATATTTTTTGTGAATGCTCTGGTTGGAGTTTTATATACCAAAAGGAAATACTTAGTTTTCAAGTAAGATTTTTAACATTTGCTTTAATCAAAAAAGCTGTAATTGGGGGAAAGCTGATCATAAAAATAAATATCAATGCTTTTGTTCTCCCTCACCAATTTTTGCCCACTTACAAGTACTCTATACTTTTTTTGTATACATTCAGCCACATTGAGAGTACAGAAGCAGAGTCTAAGTGCACAGGGGCTATATTGGCTATCAGCTGCCAGACTACCCGGGACATTGTCTTGGAAATAGCTCAGAAAACATCTTTTACTCTGCTCTCCTGTCAGTATTTGCTGTATCTGCCTGGAAAGCACCAAGTTTCTTTTGCTTATGTTTCCCAGGGTGCTGGTGAGCAGCCTGTGGTGCCCAGTTGAGATGCTGGGGGTTGGTGTTTTGGCCTAACAGTCACCAATGTTTTCCCCTGCCTCTGGGATGACTCCATGGTGGGGAACTGGGCCTTCTGCTCTGTGAATTTGCTTTCATTTCTCAGCAGATACATCCTTTGGGCACAAATGGCACTTACTATGTCCATGCAGGAGTGTTTCTGGTACAGCTTGGACTGTTAATGCCTGTGAGTAGACTTCACTCTCCTTGTGAGTAAACAGATCTCCCTGTCCCTTTGAATGTCCATCAGTGAGTGAAATTGTTTTGCTGCTCTTATCAGCATTCTCCCCTGAATTTCTGAACAGGGACAACTTGTGGAGGACTTTGGCAAGCATATTTTACTCATACCTGGCTATATTTCTTTTTCTATTATTTCACTAATTTTGTGTCACACTTAATGACAAGGGACATCCACAATGCCTAATACAAGTGTCTGCATCTGTGTATGTGTCATGATGTGTTTACAACTGTGTAGCCCCGTATTTGTCAGCACATATCAGTATGTGCACCTGCTTAACTGCATTTGGTTTTGCTTCTTGGTTTTGGCTTTGTGTGAGAATCTGTGAACATACTCTTTTTCACCCCAGAAGTGGACCTTTCTCCTGGGGGGTGTGTATACTTATCTATATGAAGTTATCCTTCTATATTTATTTTGCTTTTTTTATGTTCCCTCGCAGTTGTGTTGAGGTGCTTGTGCAGGCATGCTTCAGTATAGTTGTGAATTGATATTTGTTCTGAGTCGTGTGTCTTTTCCCATGTGTGTAATTCCCTACCTCTGTCGCGCTGCTTCCCTGTATTTCCTTTCCATTTCCACATCTATGCTGTGTGCAGTTACCTGGATTTGTGCATGTACGTATCTCCCTGCTTTTATTGTTTGAGGGTTGTATTTTTAATGGGGTGGGTGCTGGTGAAATTGTTCATAATTTTGCTTTGTATTTATCTTTCAGTGTTTTCCCTATGTTTGCATAAAGTAGATCCAGACTACAATTTGGTGATGAATTCTATGAATACTAATCTTAGGCTACCCTTGACCCTAGGGTCAGCTAAAGATCAAAACCAAACCATTTAATATTTTCCTTTTGCAGATCAATAGAAGCATAAATTCACTCTCAATGACAACTATAATTTCAAACAGATCTATAGGAGGCATGCATGCATTTCCAGGATGAGCTGCTCATGCGCCTGTTGGGGAGCACAAGAAAAAGAGTTTCTCCGTTGTTGTGGGTTCAGGGTTTTTTTACCATTGAGTCTCTTTTGCCTTTTTTCTTTTATTGCTCTGAAACGCTATTTTCAGCAGTGCCTGTCATATAAATATCTCTTGTTTTTCTTCTCCTCTTTCCCTCCTAGTGAAAAGGGCAGGGGACCTATTGAAAATTCTGCTTTATCTCTTTCAGGAGAGTTCAAGTGCGGGTCGAACAATCGATTCCTCCTCCTTTTCTTTTTCAAGTTTCCTGTCGTTCTTTTGCCCAGATCAGCACTGAAGGAAAATAGGGAGGGCAGCCTGGAGTATGAACATCCATACACCCAGAGACAGAAAGGGAGACCACACGTGTGTGCATTTGTGAGCATTTAAAAAAAATGGATTTTTACGTATATATCATATATATATANNNNGGGGGTGTTATTAGGCAGCATTGTCTCATAAAAATAAATTCAGCTGATAATCCACAAATATTTAAAGCTCCATTTAGTCTAAAAAAGGTACTTTTCAAACATTTTCACCAAATCAAAGTGGCAGGCGGGGAATGGGGGGGGGAAAGACAGAAATATAAAAAAACCAAAACAAATGACACCATTAATCTGCCTGGATTTTCCACCTCATAGAACAATCTGTTTAGGAATGACTGAAATAAAGTGGAATGTGGTTTAGATTTTTTTCTCTGCAATCTCTCTCTGCAAATTCCTTGTTTATGGGGAAACACTGAAAAGAGGAGTTAGTTCCACTACCCCCTCAGCAAAATAATAAATAAAAAAAAAAAAAAAAAAAAAAAAAGACACTAAAAAAAAAGGGAAAAAAGGG
>WAAE01008808.1:64740-92645 GCA_013400495.1 Nicator chloris | reverse complement strand
CCCTCAGCAAAATAATAAATAAAAAAAAAAAAAAAAAAAAAAAAAGGCACTATCAGAACAGGGCAAGAAGGGGGGATTGCTTTGTGTAGGAAATAAAGACCGTAAAGTGAGGACTTTTATTGCTGGCAATCAGAGTATTGCTGCTGGCAGTGGCTAAAGGTGGAAAGCAAAGATGATTTAATTTATAGAAAGGACAAAGATGTCATGTAGCAGATTTAATCACTGAAAAGAAAAAAAGAAAAAATCTAGCTAACGTCATAATTTACATTTTGGGATAATAAAGAAGAGTGAAAGAAAGAAACAACTGAAAAACCCTGAATGGGTGAAAAAAAATGAAGGAAGATAAATAGATTTGCCTGTAAAACTAATAAATTTAAAAACAAACCCAGAAAGCAAAACATAGCCCCTTGAAAGTGCTGGTAAAATGGACCATCGATTTTGGAATTCATCTGCATTTTGTATTTTAATAATGCTTACTCTCTCTCTCTCCCTCTCTCTCTTTTGCAAAATATAAAAGCTGATCTGATAAATATTAATTTGAACCATCATAATGTATTTGAAAATTCCAGCTAAAATGTCACCACATGGAACATTAATGTAATATTTCAAGGCCCTGAGAGCAATACTCATATTGATTGCATTTATTTCACTCTAGGGAGGAGAAATAATTCTTCAGTGTGGGACACATCTGGTAGCCAAAGATGCAAAAGGCTGAGGGTAGAAATGCAAAATTATATGGGAAAAAAACCCCATAACCTAACACCCCAAAACCAAAACAGAAGTACAAGTAAACCTGACAAATGCAACCAATTCAATCTTGTGTTTCAGTTGTAGCAATCTTTTTTTTTCCAGAATAATTCTCTTTGATTTTTTTAGTTTTAAGAAAAAAACCCCACAAAGTAACAAAAATTCCCATCATGTTTCTATGAACCCTTTGGCACGAAAATCTACAGTATCATCACAAATCTAATGAAAGAATGTGTGTAATTGGATTGCTTATTGGAAACACAGAAGCCAGGCTGAGAAGACAGCACAGCACTTAATCCTGTGAAACTTTGACAGAGGTTCCCAAGAAAGATGCTGTTATCTGGGGAGGGGCTTGAACTTTGCAGCAATGGTAACCCAAACATGTGCAAGATTGGGACTATTTTCCTGTGATTCTCCAGAAGGAGCATGGAGACGCTGCCTGTCTGGGGTCCCATAAAACAGATCTTTTCCTTGTCATTAAGAATATTGATGTTCATTAGGCCCAGGCGTCAATGAGTCTTTGTGCAAATGAAACGAAATCTGAGTCAAATTTTGACCCTGAGCCTAACATATAACTGCAATTGACTGAACTGGGGGGGCTGGGGAACAGAGGGGTTCACCCCAGCACCAAAAATTCAGCATCCTTACACTGAGACAAAAAAATCTCTGCAAACACAAGCAAAGAGCATAAGGAAATGGTCCTGTCCCCCAACCCCGCCAAAACACTCTTCATGTAAGGTGGTTTCTGATAAAGATGGAACAGATCAGGGCAACTGTTTGCATTCTGTCAGGGCAAGATCTCTCCAGGTAAGATAAAGGTGCTCTCTGTTCCAGCTCCTGTCAGGGCAGTATCACTTCTGCAGGTAATGCTCCTTCTTTTAATTTGCTGCCAGGATTTTTCTCTTCCACCACGGGTCTAGGATTGACATCCCTGCTGGACAAACTCCAGGCTAATGAAGCAAGCTCGGGCCCTGTAATTCATGGCGAGCTGCTTTGATGGAGCACTTTCAGTGTTAACAGTGTGATGGGTGCTTTTCGGAGCTAATGCCTCACTGATATTAACAGCCATGCCATAGAGCAAAATCTGCAATGTAAAAGCGAGTGGCTTGCTAAATATTTACAGGCGTGCACATCTCGCTGTCCCATTCATTTCCTTGACCTTTCATGAAGGGGGATGGGAAAGGAGATGCCAGAGAATGGTCCCTTCTGAGGTACAAATGCACCTGAGCCAAACTGGCTCCCCAGCTGCTGATAGCAAGGCCTTGAGCTGAGGTCCCACTCTTTCCTCCTCAGCAGTTCATAAAATTAAGTCAAGTTAAACCACAACATGCAGTGGGCAGGCTTTGGCCTGAACTTTCTGAGCAGGGATAGAGGAATAGCTCCCAAAAGGAGAAGAGCTTTGTTATGAACTGTGTACAGGTCACTGAGGCATTTCACTGCAGATCAGCACAGAGGCCAGTTAGATCCCCAAAGCCCCAAAAGTTGATCCCAGGTGCAGCTGCTCCCAGAGGAAGGCAGCATTCCTGGAGAATTAAAGATGGGAAACAATTAAGGAGACTTCTCAGTTCTGCATCCAGCTCTGCCACTGACATGCTAGATGATTTTAGGCAAGGCTTTTCCCATCTCTGCACCTCAGTTTCTCCTGACAGCATTTAAAATAAATACAGGGACGGGTGTAGCAAACCCTCCTACATGAAGACAGGAGAGGGCATTGTGAGGCTTGTTTAATGCTTAGAAAGCACTTTAAGATCTGCAGATAGAAAGCGGTACACGGAAGCCAAGTATTATAATTAAACTTTATATAACCAGGTTTTGCAGAAACCGTGGGGGCAGGAGCAGCAGCTCCGGGTCCTTCAGCACCATGCAGCGGAGCGAACCAGGGGCCGGAGCTGCGGCCGGGCACGGCGGGAGGCGGCCGGGAGGGGTGTGCCGGGGGCGCCGAGAGCGACCAAGTCTGGTTTTGTGCGACGCTGAGCCTCACTCAGCATTCGCGCGGCTGAGCAGGCTCTGCACTCGCTCAAACTGCCGCTCCGCCGAGCTGTCAAAGCGGCGTGATGGCTGGTGCCGGCGTTGTCTGCCAGCCCGCGGGACCGGCGGCCGTGCCGAGCCCCCGCCCAAGCGAACCGAGCCGAGCGAGCCGAGCCGGGCCGAGGCGAGCTGAGCCGAGCCCGCGGCTCCGACGTGCCCCGGGCGCCCCCTGCTGCCCAGACCCCAGGCTGAGCGAGAGGTGGAGGGAGGGCTGCTTAAAGAGCAGTTATTAAGAGATATTAATTAAGCCCACCAGAATTTGCAATCCTTATACAGAGGAGAGGATACTGCAAGAGAACAGGGGAGAGCAGCTGGATAAGTCAGTCCCACACACATACATGTGAAAAGTTATAATGGCCAAACCAGTTTCGTACAGAATTTACCACCCTATAAAGGACTGAATGCACACTGTGCAGTCTCTCTTACAGGAAATCCTACAGGTCTGCAACCCTCCAGCTACATCAATCCCAGCACTTTTTCCAATGATGCACCATCCCCAGAATTACTTTTATTCACAGATTGAGAATTTTGTTAGTGCCTGGAACAGGAGAAATTAATTCCCTGCATCTGGTCTGCCCTACTATACTTTGCAAACTCCAGTGCTCAGGGCAGACAACCACAGTGCTTTCGCCAGACGGAGAAAGCCTGGAATTATTTTTTTCCCTGCTGTTGTCCTTACACACCCATGCAATACATAAGACTGCCTGGAGACGCTGTGGGAACCACACTCTCAGGAGGCCAGGGGGTTACAAGTCCATCATGCCATACGACCCCACCAGCAGCACAGCAGCAGTATGAGCACAGGGCTTCAGGTGGGCCTGCAGAATGCTTAGAGTGGGATTCTGCTGTGCCTCAAACCACTCACAGGACAAACTGATGTGACCCTTGGAGCACCACGGCCTCAAGAGTCATGTTCAGGGATGTGATGATCATTTCCCCAGTCTTTCAAGTATTGCACAGGGAAACACCCTCCCTACAATCTCTCCTTTGCCTACAATTTCCTCCCTTGTAATTTACACGATTGTCAATTCCAAGTATCAGGACAGAGTTCCAGCTAGTGAACAAACCCAGATGCTCCTACAAACTTTCACTGAGTGTCTGTCACCAGAAGCAGAGGATTAAACAGGATAGTGGTGAAAAGAAAAGGTTATGATCCTGATCTTTCTCATGAGTGATACTAGGTCTGAGTCACAGAGGAAGATGGCACTGGAATAACCTATACTCCAGAAAAGCGGCACCCTGTCTGGCAACCTGAGCTCAGGAAAGAGCTGGGACAGGAAGAGCAGGTCAGGAAGGAGATGCAGTGGCAGAGCGGCATGTCTGTGGGAGCTCAGATGGTGCACGCTCACTTTTCTGGGATGTGTCAGGCCCACAGAAAGGGCGATAAGCAGCAATGCCTGGGGCAGCATGCAGGGATCAGGATTTCTTTCTCAGGATTCTTGTCAGGCATAGGAACGGGCCATGAACACCCAGACCAGGTATTTCAAATCTGCCATTGAATTTTCCTAGTGCTTCATAAACCATGGATGAGAAGGAGGGAAGAAAGGCAAGACCGAACATTGCAGAGAACATTTTACAAAGGCCTTGGATCTCCATATCTCAAGGTCCAAGGGCTACAAACCTGAAAGATGTTGGCAAGAAACGGCCTATAGTAACAACCTCTCCCTCACTGATCTGGAAGCTTTTCAGCAGCCCCATTCTTCCCCCTGAAGATCACACAGATGACCTTGCAGACCCTCAGAAACGCAGCCTTCCTGTCCAAAGCCAAAGTGCCCACCACACAGAGTGAGGCAGGAGGTAGTTCCCACGGAGTTGCCCTTGCTCGCTTTAGGCATGGCTCCACAGCCTGTGGATGTGCTCACTGCCATCAAAGGCAGCCCCACCTTGGGGCTAAGCTTCAGAGTGCCTCATCAAGGCCCACATCTCCAAGATTAATGACTGCCTACACTAGGACTTCTCCTTTATCCCAAGATGATCCCAATGCATATTTCACATCCACATGCTGCTGGGCTCCATTCCTGCCTACATCTATGAGTTCACGCCTTTCTTACCCATTTCTACTCCTGGGTACCCCACCCAGGACAACTTTTCTCTTTTTTCTTTTTCTGCCACACCTACCATATACTTGTCCCTATACCAAGGATGGCATTGCAAGCCAGAGTCTCCAAGCATCTATGCCATGACCTAATTGTTCCTGGGACTCACCTCTTCCAGGAGGCCTGTGTACATGCCATTTTAATAGTAAACTTTCCCACAATTAGTGGAGATGTTGGCATCAGGAGCATAGCACAAAGTGTGGAAAACCATCCCTGGAGATGGGAATTGTGCAGCTGAGCCACCGTGGGATCAGGCAAGGTAGTCAAATCTCTGTCCTTACCTTCCATTGTTCAATTTTAGAAGGAAACTGCTTGCACCCTGCTGGTCCCTGTACCTCACACCAAAGAAAAGTGCTTCTCCTGGATTGAGAGGCTACCCTGGGAGAGTTTTCCATACACTTAAGAATTGACAGTGTGGGATGAATCACAAATGTAACACATGATATAATATCCCAAATATGTAGAGAAGAACAGAGAGACTGAGATTTGCCTACTAAGTATTAATGTCAAAGATGAAAAGCACCTGTATGTACTCCAGGGACAGGCACATGGAGCATCAAGCTGGGTGGTTTTGAGTCTAGAGCTGATTCATGAGAGCGAAGCATGCAGAAAGCTTTACAAAACCCCTCAAAGTTATTTCAGACAATTAATGTGTTTGCCTTCTCCTCCTCCAGCTTCACTGCTGTTCTCCAGGGTCCCTCCTAGGTGCTGAGATTGACCATCTCCCCTTCGTGTGCACAGGGAGATCCACAGTTCTGTGGTGTCCCAGTGCTTCACTGCTGAGACTGCAGCAGAGTAAGGCAGAGTGGTGCATGGGGGGACAGTGCTCAATACATTTATAAATAATCACCTCTTCTATGCCCTGCAGGAGAGTGTGACTTGACAGTGATGTGTGCAAATGTCACACAGGCCCAAGGAGAGATACTGCTTTGACTGCTAGCTTGGTTCCTGGGGGGCTTTCTTCTTCTTTGCCCTCCCTCCAGAGCCAAGGATCAATATAAGAGGGTGTACAGGTTGCTGCATGAAGACATAATAGTATTTTACTAGCTAAGGCATGTCCATGCAGGTGACAGTTCTTAGCCATCACACTGCAAAGGATTGTCCACAAACATCTACAGACTACAGAGAACCACATGCTTCTTTCTTTCCCAGACTTTGTGACAGATTAAGTCACTGAAGTCACCTGGCACTGCAGCCTCCTGCTTGACTGGATCCCTGGAGTCCTGACGTCCCAGTATATGCACACTAATGAAGCAGTATAGAAAAGGACTGTACTGCATTCTTCTGAGAAGTTTTTTCCAGGGCAGATGGGGCACAGAAATGTTGTCGCCAAATTCAGTGTGCATAAATTACAACATGCTGAAGTGCCCTGAAGACTGGTGAATCAGTGAGTGGCAGAGGACTGGCCCTGAGTTTGGGTTACAAAACAGTGACAGATATACATGAAGACTGGGACACCTGGCTGGGTCTGACCCCCATGAATCTCACAGCAATTTATCTCCTGCTGTGCCAGACGTTTGCTTAATGTGGTCATTCTTCTCAGCTGAGCCCACAGGTTGTACTGCATCCCTTCCTGAGCCTGTGCTGAGACATTGCTCCTGCGTGGACCTGCTCTGTGTGCCACAGACTGAGGGTCCCTCTGAGACAAAACCCTCCAAGTGCCCTGGAGACACCAAGCTGGACACAGTCATAGTTAAGTGATACTGTGGGTACCATGTTCAGCAAAGGATCAGATCAGAAAATGCTATGAGTCTCCTTTATTGTTTTCTATGGATCTGACCAAATATTCCAAATATTGCAGGCATTTGCCCTGCACTGTTCTTGCTGTTATCTTAGAGCTCCAAGCATTGGTTCTCTTTCACTCCCTGCCACTGACTCACTCGTTTTCTCGGCAGGTCAAAGAGAAAGGTGGGCAGAGAAGCTGTACCTGATTTCCTGTTAAAGTATTGTGGCAGAATAGGGAAAGGGTTATGATTGAGGCATGAGAGATAATGTAAGATAGAAAAAGCTTTGCCCCAATTTGCTATTGCCCCCCACTACTTTTTTAAGGGGTATTTCATGAGTGAGATTTTCCCTGTATCCTCTATAGGCAATACATGCCTGGCTCACCTCATTTACTCAGCTAGAGCATGTTTTATTAATCTGGAGTCTCAACAAGGTCCTTTAGTTCTATTAATTTATTAATATTGCTAATTAAATATCATATTCGCAAATGTAAATTTCCTAATAGTGTCCCTTCCATTTTCAAATTAAAAAAAATGAAAAAGCAGCAGCAGCTTGTTATGTTAGTCAATTGAAAGCAATTCAGGCTAATCAGAAGAGCAGGGCTGTCTTGTGTCTGCAGAGGGAGGGCCACTGTCAGTTTGCTTTGGGGTAAATATCCACCTTCTACCAAGAGCTTTAACAATTAGGTTTCAAAGCAGATACAAAATGATGTGAGTGGAGTAAATGGAAGTGGGTGAGAGAAGGGGAAAGCAGAGAGTTTGGTGTATGTGTGAAGAGGTACCAGGAAAAAAACAATTGGCACACCAGAATTGATGAGGGTCGGGGGAACACATGTGGCCAGAGCCCAGAGCCAGCACTGCTGTAAGGGAACGCATAACTTAATAGGCAGCCAGGAAGCCTGCGGAGTGGCTGTGTGGAAAGGGTCATGAGAGGGGACTGGCCCCTCTGGAGGGGACTGGTCCCCCTGGAGAAATTAAGTTGGTGGGGGAGGTCCAGCATCCGAATTGTATTTTGCATGTTTTCCCTGCTGACACTTTCAGATATGTATGTGTATATATATACGTGTGTGTGTGTGTGTGTGTGTGTGTGTGGAACGATGTGATAATCCGCATGTTGGGATGATCGGGCTGGTGTTGCATTAAGGAAAGTTTTAAAAATACATTATATTGTTTTTATTATTAATGGTAATGATAGGGGCCTGTTCATCATCTTTCCTTTCGTTATGAGCTCTGTAATCTGAGGATGCTGTGGCAGTGTAAAAGGGATAATGCAGTGGTACTGCTCAGTCTGTCTATTCTAAAATTCCATCCTTCTTAATATTTATGATCAGAACCCAAGAAAATTACATGTAGTTTGCCTTTTTTCAAGGAGTTATTAAAAGCATAGAAACCTTTTTCTGGATCTATTGTGCAAAACAGACCTCAATTAAAAAATCCTTGTGCTTATTGTATGGATGGAGAGACATAGACCCAGAAGGCAAATTATGAGTCCTAAGGTTATTGTTGAATGTCTCTTCAGATCCCAGCCCTATCCCTAGGTTAAATGCTAAACTATTTGCATAAAGGCACAAACCACTACATTATAAGAAATTAGGGTGCAGAACCTGGGCCACCCAGTATTTCATCCCTTGCTTCAAATGCTAGACTGCTCTAGCCCAAAGTATGAAAATAAGTAGAAGGGTACAAACAGGAAAATACAGCTGTCTCCAGGCAGGTGATTTTTCTTTGTGTACACAGAAAGAATTCCCAAATGAAAATCCACTGATGATTCCAAGATGCCTAAATGAATAACAGCATTGACCAGGTCAAAAGCAGATCCATTGCAGCTGAGAGCTGGAGGGTGACACTCCCTCAGATGCAGGTGGACCTGTACCTTCTGAGAAAACAGGAAAATAAGACACCTGTACTGAATCCTAACAGCTGTCCAACTTTAGCTGTTGTGTTGCATATCCACACACCAAGGCTGGTCAGGGGTGAATGCTTTGCAACCTGGTTGGGCTGTTTCAGCAGAGTGAGGGATATGTCATGTGGAGGGGTAGGTTTAAAGGGGAAGAGAAGGGAACAAACTGCTGCAGCAAACACCTTTTCAATCTCGCACAGAGAGCAGAGGCAACACAGAAGCCCTGGCTGAACTGGAAGGAACTGGTTCTTGTCACCTCACACACACTGGTCTTTCAGCTGTTAATGATCTCTGTTGATGTGAACATAATTTCCTCTGAATCTTGGTGTGTATAATTGAGTGGGTCTGCAACGGGGAGACAGCACCTCCACCTTTCCAGTCAGCACTTACTAGTAAGCAGCCTAATATCAGCTCAAGAAATGTTCTTGAGGTATCGGCTTCTGATGCCACGTTATCACTCCAGTTTGAAAAAGTATAGAGCACACCTCCTCATGCTGACATAATAGGAGAGGACATCACCTTAATTCCACCTCCATTAGACCTCAGAGAGTCGACTGTGACCCCCCTGACCTCATCAATATTCAAAAGCTTAACAAAAAAAGGCTATAATTGGGGAAGTCAGAAATAATGTAATGCAGTATTGATTATTTTATGGTACGATTAGGTGTAATTACATCTCTCAAATTTTATTTTAATTTTACTTTATACTACTTTTAGCCTTTTGAAATTATCCAAAACATCTCTGTTTAATGGAATGAACATGCCTTCAATTTAAATGTGAAACAGTCTTTTTCTGCTAAAGTGTGACCTCAATATATTTGAAAACATAAATTACTGCTATGTATAAACCATAAAAAATGAATGATGAATTTAATTCTGGTGAAGCGTGAGGGACTGGGAATGCAATGGGGAAATACTGTTTATCCAGAGGAGAGAGGACAGCCCAGGTGGAGAGAAGGAGGCAAAATATGACCTTGTCTGACACTGAATGGTACATGTCATATGAAGGACTTGACTTTGGACTTACAGACCAAGGGCAAAAATCATTTATTACCTGGATCAAGTCCTCAGCTGGCCTTGATCAGCATAGCTTCGTTGCAATCAAAGGCATAATACTGACTTACGTCAGTGGAGATTTCAGTCCCCTGTATTTGCTTAGTATTTGATTCCCTCCAGCTTTTTTAGATGTGCAGAGACGAATGTTCCAGCCAGAGACCCACAGGGTAACCTCCTAACTCCTCATGTTTCAGACCTGTTTGCACTGCCAGACCAGTGTAAAAGGACGTTTGCATTAACAAGAACAGGGCCATAAGAACCCAACTGAACCCTCCTGTCTCTCATTTGCCAGTATCACCTCACCCATTATTAGAACTAATTATATTCATTACTGGGATCTAGGAGCCTTAGTCTTGAACCAGAGCTCCATTACTGAAGACATGAGGCAGCTGAGTGTCCCTACTCAATCTCTGCTCAGAGACTTTTTTAACACATCAGTGTTTGCATCCCTGGGTGTTATCACAAGAGATTTATTAATAAATCATGATAGGCCAAAACTGCCTCCTTGGTGACCATAAACGGATGATTTTTTCCTCTGAGACCCCTGTTTTAAATGGAAGCTATGCCCAGACTTCACTGCTGGATTTCAGCAGTGCTATCAGGTCCTCTGAGCACTTACTGTACAAGTTCAAATTTCATCTTGATAGCAATTCCTATTTCCAACACAAACATTTCATTCTTTTACTTCTTAACATGCAGGTAAGGAAGAAAGTATGCTGTCACCCATAAGAGTATATAACACTTTGAGTTTATGCTTGAGGAAAGGAGAAGCAGGGTGGCGAGAAGGGTCACTGATAATGGTCTTAGAGCTCTTTTGGGCCCGTCTAAGTCCAGCCAACTTCTGAACTTAAGCATCTTGAAACGCACATATCTCCTCTTAGCACCTCTTCAAACTGAGAGTAGGATGGCTGTGTAAAGTGGTAATTGCGGGGATCCTCCTGATAGCTTTGTAAGGCTGTTCTTTATCCCAGAACTATTGATATGGACTTACCGTGAAGGACCTGCCTGTTTAATCCACAACTTTTCAAAACACCTGCCAGCAGTTCAGTGAATTCAGCAGCCAAACATCCCAGGATGCTCATCAGCTGGAGTTGCTGATTTGTTGCTATCCATTCTTTTAAGCGTTCCCTTATCTGCTTTACATCAACAGCCAGGGTGCCAAGATGCTCATTACTTCCTAATGGTCCATATTCCATTTCTCTATATATTTTTCTTCTTATGTGTGTGTGAAAAAAAAAAAAAAAGAAAAAAAAAGAAAAAAAAAACCAAACCAAAAAACCAAACCAAAAAAACCCCACAAAACTCCTAACAATACTTAAGTAGCTCAGCCATTTTAGAATCACCATTGATTCCAGCTCTCTCCTAATTTATTAATGAGTTCACCCTCTCTATCATATTTCTTTCCCCTGATATACTTGGAAGAGCTCTCATTATTTATTGTAGCCCTTTGGGCCAACATTTACTCCTTCTGCTTCCTACCTACACTGAAAGCTGGAAAGCTTTCTCCATTTGCCTGCTGGCTTCTTCCCCATAGCTGGATGAGTTCAGACAGCTAAAGGGTTTCAAATTTGAAAATGGAGGAAGTTCTGTGTCATTCCTATTCGAGTCACACCAACTCCAGCAATCCTTGGAGATCAGAAATTGCACAAGTGAGCATGTTCTAGTATCTCAAGAGCAAGGAAATGATACCGTATTTTAGGAGCAGTCTATCTAATACCAATTCTGTTACCATTACAAGGGCTTTGAAAAATAAGCACAAGAAATATGACAAAATTGGACTAAAAATAATTTGAGTCTCCAGAAGACTCCACCAGCTCCAACAAGAACAAATCAAATCGTCAAGTTCAGCATCATAAAGTTTCCAGGGGAGCTGGGCATATAATTTCCCTGGTTTTTCTCTGTATTTTGGGAGAATCTCCACCTGTGAGGATAGTTGCATTGGCTCCTAGGATTCACTGGATTTTTTTTCTTTTCAGATAAGCAAATTATTCATAAGACTGAAGTGGGGAAGTCTACTCCTCTCTGGCCACAATCAAGTTTTCCATCAATTAGGCAAATTGACATAAGGTTTAACATTTTCCAGGAACATTTTATGGTTCCAAAAATACTATGAAAACAATCCCGCAAAATGATATCCAAACTAACCTTACCCTGTAAAGCAACTTCAGGAACCGAAGGTAAAATTGCCAGAAAGTTTTACCAGCAACAGAAAATCAGCCAAATAAAAAAGGGGTTTTAAGATCAAGGAAGGACTGTCTTCCAACGAACTGTATCACAAGACAGGCACTGAGAGAACACACAGGTCAGATTAACATTCACAAGCCCATTCTAGAGAAAAATTATTTCTACACAGATTTCAGGTTAATCTCTCTGAATTTCCACATTGTAAAGTAAATGAAAAAGAAAAGGATGTTTATGAAGGCACAAATAAAATGTGTAGGTGTGCACAAGTGTGTATGTATGTGCACCTGTGTGCAGCAGAGCATTTCTGCATAGGTGCACATGTGTACACAAAGAGATTAGCTGTGCTTTCCCATTGGTCTTCCTCTACCCTTAGTGTGCAAAAGTGACAGAAAAAGCTCTCAAATGGCCTTTCACCATCACACAACCAGCCATGCCAGGCTTTGTACAGACTCTGCTCTCATCCTGACTCAGATTTAGAGCAACGTGACTGAAGAATAATTTTCAATTGTGTTTGTTTCCATTTTTATCCATAATTTTTCAAGTTTCATCTGCAGAAGCAAGAGTATAATCCCGTGAGCAGCAATGTCAATCCCAAGGGAATGCCAACCCCTGGGGATAGCCAAGGCCCTGCTTCCTGTTTAACGAATGTGCAGTGACTGGTTAGGCAAATTGTGTATCTGCATTTCCTATGAATATCCCTGACCATCTATTCCCAGCTATGTTTTCTATTTAAAGGTGGCATGATGCACGCTCAGAGAAATCCCAGATGCTTATCCCTAGCAGGGAGTACAAATATCAATTCTCCTGAGATAATTCAGTTTATCTGTTATCAAAATCGGTAGCACAGTAGCTCCTAGATGTCATACAGGGCTGAATGGACACATGCTAGGAGGCAAGTCCTATCTAGAAAAAGTGAATTCTGAACAAACAAACACACAGAGGAGGAAAACAGAAGCACAGGGATAGAAAGCCTTCCACCCCCTGACTAGGCACACACACCATGTAAATGGTTGAGCTACTAAGGCAGAATTCCTGATCTCAAAATCCACAAGTATACCATTAACAGCCAAAGGCTTGAGTAGCACTCTTTGGGTAGACACTCAAAACTCATTACCAAACCAGACAGATCACCAGCTTCCCTTCCCTGATGTATAAGTACTGGATGGCACAGAAATTCCAAATGTAGCAGCTCAGAAATCTCTTGCCTATTCCCCACTTGCCAGCAAAAAAGCTTGTTTTGATATTTGCAGGAACGAATTAATTTGGTATTCCTGATAAGATCTCAGACACACCCCAATGACACTTACACCCACAGCCACAGAGGCTGATAACATCATCAGCTGACTTCTCAGCTCAGCAGCAGTCTTTTTCACCCGTTTCTAAGATTATGAAATACATATTTTGTGTGGCTGGCTAATGCCAAAGTTACAAAATCTATGTAATTAAGATTAATTTAAGAGCTGGATTGGATCAACTTGTGGCATCCACCCATTAATTAAAAGAAACACTGAATTTCAAGAGGCTGCCTTAATATTTCACTCTGTGCTGGCACTGTTAACCTCAAATTGGCAGGTGAGATGTGAGTGCCCAGGTGTGAAAGGCTGGGAACCATTGGTTCAGGAACACTGTCTGCATCAGGAGACAGGTGCCCTCTTCTGGAAGGTGCCAACATACTACCTGTACAGGCTATTTGAATCCCTGCTTCCATGAATACCTGTACATACACTCCTGGCTAAACGCACGCAAGCATAAAATCTATGTACATAAGTCGGTGTAAATATATATATGACACACATCTTTCTGATGACACATAAGTTGTACATAGATGGTTACCTGTAATGATGCAATTTTATGTATTACATGAATGTTTGTAAGAGTTTGTGCTTTTTACTACGTATGCATATGCATATTAGTTCTGCAGAAGATTATGTAATGTCCACATGTGCTAGATTTTATGAGCCATGCAAAAACAACACTGAAATGATGAAGTGTTCAAAGCTGTAGAGGAAGTATTCTAACAAAATGGAAAAAAAAGTGACAAATGTTCTGCACAAGTTTATATGGATGGCTTTGTAGGTTCTTTAGGCATCCTGCCTGCCCAGCTCATCTAATCTTTCCATAGAATCTGACCATTTTTATTAACTATTTGCAGTGTCCTAGCATCTAAATTCTTAAACAATCTGACACTGCCTTTGTTGCATAAACAGGAAGGGACCTACAAACTGCCCTGAGGAGCTTACAGTTGTTGGTACAGAGTGTTAAAACCACACTATACGCTGAAACGTAAAACTTCAGGTCCCAAGATTACCTTTCATTTGGAATGGGTCCATTTACCCCTGGGAATAAAATGAGAAATAACACAGATTTGGAATAACCTAATTTTTCAATTTGACTATGTTGATCACCTCATGCATGCATGGGAATAGGAACAAAGATACATATATGCACCTTGGGACATACTGATGCATATGTGCATAAGCACATTAATTCAAAGAGGAAGTTAATTTGATAAGATTATGTACATGCACATAAAGTATGCCAAATGTCCAAGGATGTGGAGATATATGCATATATATACAGAAATTGCATTTAGATGACCACATGAACATGTCTATGAAGTCCCTTAAGCAAACTTGTCAGAGAAGACTCTGTGTAAACAGCTGGAAAGATACTTAAGACCAAATGTTTTTTCTTACTGTCATGTTACAAAAAAGTTAAGAATCTCTTCCAAATCCAGATTTTCTCTTGGATTCTACAGCTGCTGAGTCTAGTTGTTTTATGTATTTTTTATAATCTCAGTTCCTCTCGTGGAAAGACATAGCTTTAATTAATTTAGAACAAAATCTCTCCCTCTTATCTTCATGACGGGGGAAAAAAGTTCAGCCCAGCACAGCACACTGTTCTTTTCAGCACCTCCTGTTGGGTACACTTAGACTGGTCTCTTCAAGTCTATCCCATCATTTAACTTACAGCCATGGATGAATCAGAGATCAGTAAGTCCCTCGTAACAGCTTCTGCTGGATGAGATGTAAACCAGCCACCGTCTTTCTACCTTATCCTCTCTATCATTCCATCAGCACTCAGCGCTGTCTGAGTACAAGGCTTTGAGCAAACTAGTAGTTTCCCTTCCAGACATCACCATGATCCATATCCAACTATCCTTCAGCAGGGCAGGCTCCAACACCCCTTATTAGTAGCTTTGTATTTGCAGAATTGTGGCAAGTACAGGCTGGATAAGAACTGGCATATGTTTAATATAATCTAAATAACTGAGTGAGTCCTGGATTTAGTTTAGTTTACAGATTGGCTATTCCCAATTCTATTATCCTTCCTCATTGCATCTTCTGACAGCCTGATCAAGAGAGGCAATCCAATAATTTACATTTCTGATACTAAAGCAAGTTATAAACAAATAAAATAATTGGATATAATAATAATAATCAGGCAGGTATAACCTTACCTGTCTATGAAAGGCAGCCACATCTGGAGTGCAGTATAGCAAATGTTCAGAGCATGGCAAAACTGCAGTCTAGTGTATCTGCAAGGGAAAGGAAGAATTTGATTAACGTATTGTCCAGCACCAACTCTAAATCAATTAACAGATTTTATTTTTAAATAGGTACATCTGTAGTTTTACAGCTTATCTATGAAAGCAGGCTGGGGATGAGAGGACTTGTTTGATGTTACCAGCAAGCAACCCAATAGTAGCTAGGAGTAGAATCTAGAATTAAGCAACACTGCACTGTCTGTATTTCTAGCACCTCTACTCAGTTGTGCTTAAGAGTACAATGAGATCTTTAACAAGCAGAGATGGCCAGAAGGTCACCCAAATGAGCCTGCCGAAACTGGTATAACTAATAACCACACAAGTTTCCATGGCGAGGATTATAACATAGGCACCTCCTCTGATACCAGCAGATATTTGCCCCACTGATAAGCACAAAGCCTACCTACACCTGAGGCCAGGGCATGGCAGCAGATTTTGAGGTGTCAGTGTACTCTACATGTGTTCTCATTCTTGGGGAAAATGTTCATGATTATTTCATTTTGTGGCAGTAATGGAAAATACATTTTAGTGCTTGTGTTCTGCATTTGCAATTCATGTTCCCATACATGATTACATTAAGTCTGTGTTCTGTCATTTTTGATGAATGTAGCTTATTTTCTGTAAAAAACAGACTCTGGGATGGAAAGTGACAGAAGTGAAGCTGTAACAAAGGATGACCAATTTTTAATGGCCAGCACCAAATGCAGGGATAGTCGCTGAATGTTTCTCTGAAGCTGGGGACTCTTCAGTCACAGGCTGAAGTATGACCCATTCCTGTCACCATACTGCTTCTGGCAGTCACAGGGCAGCAGTGGCTAATACTGCTGTCTTCTTTTGCCAGAGTTGATAGCTTTTCATTAACAGGCCAGTGGCTGAGAGCAATTTGGCCTCTGCAAACAAATGTACACAGGTAAAGAGTAACCAGCAGTGGGTGAGTTTGATTTACTTATTAGCACTTAGTAACATCGCTGATCCTCTGGTGTGTCATGCCGAAAAACTAACAGAGACCTCCATCTCTCTCAAAATCAAAAAGCAAAGAAACAGGAGGAGAAGAAAGGCATAAGGAAGAGAAGTGATTTGTTCAAAGATGATTGTTGGAGGCTCCAGTGGAGAATATCAGGAGAGCTGGACTAAAGGTGACAACCCAAAGGACTTACTGAACAGTGACTTCAGACTGGAAAACCAGAGAAGTGCATAGCCTGGAGGTTTTAGCTGATCTTATTCAGACTGAGACCTCAAATAAGAAAAATTGATCCCACATATTTGTGGAAACAGAGGGTCCTGCTGATGGCAGAACTGTTAGGCTTGTGTGTTGTTTTTGTTCAGACGGTCATGAGTCAGATCTTGACCTCTGAGACTCATCAATAACCACCCTGAACCTGGGGAACTGACAAAGGAGTTTTCCTGCTTCATAAAAGCTGAGACTAAAGCCTCTTGACACACAACTCCTTCTTCTGCTATTCAAAATTCTGACTCAGGCTACAGTGGAAGAAGTTGCAGGGCTGCTGGATTTGCTTCTGCCCCCCCGCCTCCGGGACATGTGCTCACCATAAGCAGATGGTTCCAGAGATTAAGTTCTAAGGAGGCATTAGCAGGAATATCTGCACACAGCACCCCAGCAGCTGCCTGTGCGCACACCTGTTCTAATTTTCACAGCTTTCAAAGAAACAGTGTCCAAGGCTTTTTTGCCCTTTCCTTTTTAGGAAAATAGAAGTTTTGAGGCCAAACGCAGAGCCAGCTTCTACAGGCGCTCAGAGTTTCTTCCCTTTGCAAACAGATTCCCTGGAGCTTCACCTCAGTCCAGATTTTTAGCGATCATAGCAAGGTTGTGAAAGAGAATGCAGCTATTTCCCTAATCCAGACATTACAATAACAAAGAGATCTGCATCTTAGGTAGAAGTCAAAAGCCCTTATCACAGGAAAGGAAACTCACAACTGTTCCCTACATTTTAGTACTAAAATAAAAATTACTGGGTCACAACTGAAAGACTAAGGGATCCACCCTTCACACTTCAGTGTATTTCTTTGGTCATGTTTCTTCTGGTCATCAAATTTAATTCAGAGACATCAATAAGAAAAGCAGCAGCAGGTATCACTTGGGACTCTAATGGTGGCTCCTGCTGCTGGGCACATGGTTAAAGAATGTAACCCCAGGTTCTGTGCTACTGAGAATGGTGTCTTGTGTGATCACTAAATGAAGCTGGAGATGCTGAGCTTGAGTCACTTTCTGCAGGAAATGCGAAAGGGATTCATCCTTCATAAGATGGCTTTAGGCACAATGTCATCTGGCACCAGGAAATGCAGTGCCAGCCCATAAAAATAACAAAAAATATCATCAGCAAAGCAACTGTGCTGGAATATCTTCTTGGTTTAGCCATACTCTCCAGTTGCTTGCCATTAAAAAAGTAGGTATTTCACAGCCTACTGTGCTAGTCAAGTTGCCACACAACAGATAGCAGAAAAACCTTGTATACATACAATAATGACCACTTGATTTACTCAGGTGTACCTGTCTGTGGTAAGCTAGGAGATGAGGAGCTCTTCTTGAGCGTTCATATAAACATATAAATTGAATTCCTAGTGCACATAAGAACTTACAAATGTACCCAGCATTTCTTAAAGCGAAAGCGTTTATGTGCTTGGATGCACGTGCTTCCTGCTATTGCTGTTCATAGTCCATGCATGGTAGTGCTGCAAGTTCTGCCTCCTGTTCTGATAGCTGAAGCAAGTCTGATAACAGTTAGAAACCCAATCTACTGAGCAGTGGTATGTCTGTCACCAGGTTTGGAATCAAAGATGCTTATCCAAAGTGATCCACAGACCTTTTTCCAGACCCTGTGTAACACCTACCCTCTTCTACAACAGCCAGCAGGAATGTCCTTCGTCTTCACTCCCTCTCCTACACAACATGATACAGTGAGGTATAAACATGAAAAGGATGCTGCTGGTAGCCAAAAACATTCTAGACAAAGGCATGAGCATCAAATAAGAAAAAAAAAAAAAAGAGGAGTAGAAATGAAAGAAAAGAGAGATAGGACAAAAGAAGACAGAAGAAAAGCAAATATTCAGATAGGATAAGAAATTTAATGTTCACACAGTCAGAAAAAGGAATGAATGTGGAGAGGGCAAAGATGGCCAAAGATGCCCCTTACTTGCCCACGGGATCATGCTACTACACTATCCCAGTGATCCAAACTCTCCTCACAACTCTGCCAGCACCACTCACTACTTATTAGCAACGTGCCATCTGCCTCCACCACTGACAAGGTCCCAACCTTGGAATCAATACAGATCTGTTGGTGACATCTGTTGGGACGGGCCACAGATACCAGTGGCTTTTCACCAAGCACACTTGTTTTAAACAATGCTCAGCTGGTACCCAGTTCAGCTGGTGAGCACTGGGCTGACCCTGTATGTCTCCAGTGTCTGCACCCCTTGTGAAGGGGATGCCAGCCAGCTCCCCACCCCAGCCGGCATGGTGGGGATGCCAGCCAGACACACGTGCCCCCACCTCAGCCAGGATATACCACACAGAGGGGGTTCCAGACGGCTCCCTGGGCCCCCCACAGCAGCTGGAACACCTCACGCAGAGGGGTTGTTTTCTATAGGAAACAGACTCTGTGGTGGAAAGTGTCACAAGTGAAGCTGTAACAAAGGATGACCAATTTTTAATGGCCAGCACCAAATGCAGGGATAGTCGCTGAATGTTTCTCTGAAGCTGGGGACTCTTCAGTCACAGGCTGAAGTATGACCCATTCGTGTCACCACACTGCCTCTGGCCTGCTGGTCCTGGCCCACTCCAGCCGTGACACCCTGCACGGACGGGGCTCCAGCCGGCTCCCCGGGGCCCCCGCGGGGCCCCAGCGCCACCTGCAGACCACGCGTGCTGCGCTGCGGGCCGGTCCCAATGAACAACAAGAACATCAGGGCTGCACTTCATCCCTCCATCTACTGCGACAGGACGATGGTCCTGAAAAGAGAGCCGGGTGGTTGCAATATGAGCGGTATGGGGTGTCTTGTCAGAATAATGGAAAATAAATGGAAAGGGACAACCACGTTAGGCAGGACAGGAAATTCCTGCTGCTCTGTCATACGTGGCCATGCAGGGTCTATGAGCAGGCAACTGTGAAAAACCTTCAATACTTTTTGCTGCCAGCTTTTTCCTTGAGTACCTGACTGCCTCCTCTGACACCTCTTGGAGAACTTTTGGGGCTGTTCTGGAGTCTGCATCTCCATCTGCAAGTCCAAGTCTGCCACTCATCAAAGTCTGCATTCCCCAACAGCTTCCACCAAGCTGAATTGCTGTATGCCAGTGGACCTCCAACAAGTGCCAATAGTCCATTCCCTAACACACAGATCCAGGTGGTCCCTAATACTCTATATACCTGAAGAAGGAATACACTAAAGAAATGGTGAAATCATGCAATGAACTGCATTTGCCAAACATGGTTCCCTTCAGATAAGACTTTGTTTCTACTTTTTGACACTTTGGAGAAGCTCAGAAACAGCCTAGAAAAAAAATCATTAAAACTCCATATGCACCTGCATAATTTCTGCAATAATCTTCCTAACCCAGCCTTGTTTCTTAAAGAGAAATTTGCTATCCCTTCCTCCCCACATGAGCAAATGGAAGGTAGACAATATTTCGTATCAGGATTACAAACATATTTTACAGATCAACACAAGAGCCTGACAAAAGAGCTCTAGAACTGTTAGAAGTGAAAGTGGTTTCTGCCCATCAAGAGTCTGTCTTACTCTCCCACAAAAATGAATGAATGGACCTTCAAACTGTGGCAGACAGGATGGCAACATCTCATCTGGGTTACAGTTTTCTCCCATCAATTACATCTATTTTATCCAGTTATAGGATTTCACAGGTTTGATGTGATCCTGAGGCAGCAGGAGATGATGCTTTGTCAGATGTATGAGATAAAAACTAGTTCCAATGAAACACACTAAATTTCTTTAGAAAACAGTTCTAATGAGTTTAGGTGAAACATGGAATATAAACAAAAACTCAGCCAGATACAGCGTGGTCTGGAGGAGTTCTGGCTGCTTGATTGGGGATTGTAAAGGTGAGCAGTCTGTGTGCCTCTTGGCACACCTTTGCCCTCCCTCCACCATCAGGGTGGATGGATTAGTCAGGCCACGCTTTGATCCCCAGCCAACAGTGGCTCCCAGTCCCACATAACAATTCAAAGCATTGCAAGGGCACTGTGTGACACTGCCAGCATCACCCAGTGACATGGCCATGTCCTCTATATTGGACACCAGACCTCCATACCTCTCTTCCCCTATTGACAATTTCCTCACATCTGATAGAAACGCATTGAACAAAACTGGCAAGCCACCCTCAGGACCAGCAGAGTCAATCCCACGCCAATGCCATTGGGATTTACTGCTCTCCTAAGATGTTATTGCTATTTTAGGTTCCAGTGCTAGATCCTTTTAATATCTCTTTCCATCATGGTCTCTGAGGACACTGGTGAGAGAGAATGGCCATATAGCCTGGACAGAGGGATTAGCATTAGGAACCCAAAGACCCAGCTCTGTCACTGGGACTCTGCCATAATGACTTCATCCACCAGTGCCTCAGTTTCCCCATGTGTAAAATGAGGATAAGGATAATGACCTACCTCAAAGGGTGTGGTTTGCAGATGGGTTAGCGACCAGCACTACAGAAACACCCCCCATCAATAAACAACCCAGCCTGGCACTGAAGGCACCGAGGGCACTGCATCCTTCCCTCACTGATCCTGCTCAGGAAAAAACTGCTTGCCAGAGCTCTCCTGCCTGCGACTGCGCGAATGACCAGCCAGCTCCATCCTCATCGAACCGTCCTGCGTCTATTTGATAAAGACTAATATTGCTTTTCAAATAAATATAAAAACTCCGTTTCCTCCTTGGTGAGTTCATTTTGAGTCATTTTATCTCTCTCCTCCCCCTATATTTTTCCCCAAATAATGTGATTAAGTGAGTCAGCGTTCTGCTTTCCCTGACAGCCTCTGGATTTAATTCAGTTTGAGGACTGTGACCTTTGACTCCTTTTTACTATACTAACCCAGCTAAGAGAACACTTAGCAATTTCTCCGCTTCCTACTGGGAGAGTATCTGGTGAAGGGTGAGGAGGGGAAGCAGGGGTGGAGGGGGGAGGAAGAGAAACAAACTTTCACATAAAATTATGGTATATGGATAATTGAGAAGTTTAAAAACATGAATCTAATTGTGCTGTCCCTTGAGAAGCAGATATTGAGCCATCCTATAAAAGGCTTGGAGTATCCCAATGGTGATTTATTGCTAAATCCTAGTATTTTTCAATACATTATAGTTTTTAAATTGTGTTTAAATTGAGTGTAGAAGAGCAGAGGCCATTAGGAGATGCAGAAATGATGATTATATTTAAATATTCATGCACGCAGTACCTTATTATTGAATCTGAACACTAACAAAATCAATATTAAGTGCGGTTTGACATGAATTTATTTATGAATTTCGACTTTCTAAGTACTGTATTTTTTCACTCAAAAATTGTGAGTATAATGTAGTAATGATATCAAAACAGAGTGTCAGAGAGCATTAGCTGAGAAGGTTATAAACCTCCATATTACAGGGCCCCATATTGCCCTCAAAAGTGCTTAGTGCACAAAACCAAAATGTTGGGGGGGGGGGTTGTCGGTTTTTTTTTTTTTAACACGTAAATACACACACTCTCTCTCTCTCTCAGAAACAGGAAGGAAATTCTCAGTCGGAAATTGCACTGCAATTGAGGTGCAGTGGCTTTGCTTGCTCTCTGAAGCTGCTTCAGGGACCAGGCAACCTGGGATTTGAGGACCAACAAACCTGAATGGAGTGCTCTGGGTATGTGGTTTGTGGGGGCACTTCAGCACTTCGAGGGGAAGCTGGCAAAAAGAGAACAGCTCACAAGCACAGCGCGTAGCAAGGGTTGCAGCCAAATCCATCAGTCTGCACCAAGAACCCACAGCTCCCGTCTCACACAGCAGCGCTGGGTCAGTCGCATTGGGATCCCAGAAGGCAACACCAGTCAGTATTCTCATTTAAAGAGCCTGGTAATAAGTTGTGCACAGATTGGCTAGTAGGTCTGGTAGAGAAAGATGCTTCACTAATGTATGCCAGCAAAGAGAATGGAAACAGTTTGGGAGTCCCTCTTCATAACCAACATGGCAGGTACCTTTAGTAGTTTTCACTCAAAATGGTGCAAATAGGAGAAAACTGGCTAGAAATCACCCCCTGAGCTCTCTCTCAAAAAAAAAAAAAAAAAAAGCTTCTATACTTTTCATGGTTCCTTTCTGAGGTGTATCTCAAGCAGGGCACTTGGTAATCAGGTTGGAACTTCCCCAGGAAAGAGATAGACAGCATTTGAAAGCTTAGCACTTGATGCCACTCATTTAATGATGCCCATGATCATTTAATGGCAGCACTGCAGCAATCCCCCTGCTTCACAGACTCCTTGTCCTTTCAATTTCCACATTGCTATTCCATTACTGCTGCCTCTGGACATTGGGTAGGTTTTTTGATGGAGCTATCACTCCCTCCTACTTAAATGAACAGAGATTTCAGCAGTGGAAGACAGAAGTCTTGTTGGTAATGGGGAGGGGAACAGGAATAATTCAGACTAAAACCTTGACATAAGGGGACACAAAGGGGGGGCTTGTGCAGATCTATCTACAGTTTAAGTGATGTATATTAAAAGCTACTGCCCTTCTTCCCCTAACAATTAATTTTAAATGTGAGAAGAATTTAGAACATTTATTTAGCGTTGACAGGAATCTGGACTGAGTCCTCCACATGCTGTATTGTGCATCCTCTTTTGAGTCCCACTTTGGTTCAAAATACTACAGAGCCCACAGGAGACCCTCACCTCACTTCCTTCCTTCCTATAAAACACTCCTCTCCTGGCATCACTCCCAATAGAAAGAAAGGGATATCCTTGCTGCTTGGGAGCCATATATCTATAAGTATCATACCACTTAAAGTATGACAAAACAGTTTTGGCAGATCTCAGTCCAGCCCATTGTCAGAAGCCCACTAGAGGCAGAAATAGGTACCACAGCAGCAGGATTTCCTTGTTCCTGCTCTCTGTAGAGACAGATATAGAAACAAAAACAGTCTGATAGAAGAAAAACAAAATTCAGTTTTGTCTGATTTTTGACTATGACCAGGAATCAATATACTTACTGAATCCAATCCACAGCTATACTGCCTTCAGTAACACCAAGGACCAGATATTCAAAGGGTTAGTACTTAAGAGGGCTCAAGCATTTCATTTGAAGCAGACTGTTGAAGAGTACAGCCCAACATACTTAGAGTTTTCTCAGGTCTCTATAATATCAGGTATTGGCAAGCAAAAGCCAGGGATGCCAAGCAAACTGTACAGTATAGGAATGGTCTGCAGTCATAAGGGAAATCTATTCTGCTAGGAAGTCTTCTTGGTAAGCCATTCAGCAAACTGAACAGCATTCTGCAAAGTACAAGCTGAAGACAACATATCCCTGGAAGTCCTTTTTGAATACAGAATTGCTGCAGAGATTAATCTTTCCTTTCTCCTTATTCTCAGGCTTGCCTCTCTCTTCTGTGCTCATGCTAGCATTTCCCAGTACAGCCTGCCAGGCTCTTAATGGATTGGCAACATTCTTCAGGGACTGGAATTGACACAGAAACACATGTAACATATCCCCTCTTGGAAGGGGTTTGATCATAGAGCACTGACATCATGGCAGATCACACTGCCTACACAGAGGCCGCACACGACAGGGCAAGCAGCAGCAAAAACATCACTCATTAAAATTAATTCCTTTCTCATTTTCATCTTAAAGGGAATGTTCAGATTTACTGGTCTCAGCTGAGTCTCTGATGGATAGAGGTCTGCATTAACAGAGCCCAGCATATTCTGTTTGACTTGGTTTATGCTTTGCAGAATGTATTAATTCAGTGACTTTTCCAGGAGTAACAGCCAATGAAAGACCCCAAGACTAGAAGACAGCATTGGAAAAGGTTTGTGGGTCACTGAAGTCCCATTACTGGATACATCCGCGTTATATCCACATCTCTTTGTTAAACCCAAAGTGAAGCTGTAGGATTCCAGAGAACACCCATCCCAATGAAAGCTCACCATCTGCAAGGCTTGAGACAACCCAATTTGACAAGGAACCAAAACACTAAGAGCATTTGGGTGTCAGAAGTTGAAGCCTTGATCAAAATCAGGGAATCACAGCACCGAAAACAGTAAAAACACATGGAAAAGAAATATTTTCTATCATGTTTGTAACCCTGCAGAGTCAAAGGATGCTACATGGAGAAAAGGGCAGGGGGGGCGGGGCAGGGAGAATTTTGTAAGCCTAATGCACAGAAAAAGGGATGTGCCCAAGGTATATAAACTTTGTAACAGTTTGGAATCAAGATTGAATAGTGTGCCTGTCAACAAACAGCCTTAATCACAAACTCTTACTTCTGAGCTCAAAGAGTACCCTTGGAAAGAGATGAAGTATACAGGGCACTTGAGAACATTCAACACCCAACCTTAGTCTAAGTTTTTGGTAAAAACAGACAGGTCTTCACCACACTATAGCCTCTATCAGTGCTACCTCCTGTGGTTATAGACAGGACAGTTTAGATGCCTTGGGAGAAGACATCAGGCTGAAGTGTCACTGGTCTGATCCAGGTAGAGCAATTCCACATTTCTCATGAGATCTCCTTCTCAGAAATGCTAAACACCATCTTGGAAACTCTGCACACAAGATATGTCTAATGCTGGCATTATTTCTAACACTGAATACTCGTTAAGTTTTTCCACTATGCATCTGTATCAATATTTTAACACAACTGTTACAAGGAAAATTGCTTTTTTTGATGTGTGACTGTGTCTCTTCCCTCTCCTCCTCTCTCATTAAATGAGCATGACAGATTTTAGCCTACTCCATAACTAAGTGAGTATCTCAGGAATCTTAAATCCCCAAAGCATAATGATGGGTTCTGAAAGCTCTCCAGTGGTGTGGAGTATGAACAAACTCAATGGGCTTCGATTGTTCCTTCCCCGTATTGTAACTGCAAGCAGGCTGCTGTTGGAGTGCAAAACAATGAGATCAACACAAATCTCAGTAGGAGATAAAGAACCCAATGCACAACTTACAGCTGTGAGATCCAGCAGTACAACCACAACAGGACTAATTTCTCAGGTAAGGTTGCCTACATCAGCGTAACACCACCACCAAGTTGGTTCTGATAATCTAACAACTGGCTGAAGTTGGTTTTAGAGGCAAATAAGGAGAAGGGCAAGGGAGGGATCCATTACACTAAAATGAAAGTCAGATATCAGGATATGGCATGCACAATCTATAGATGGAAAAGAAGTAAAAAGGTCCCATCCAAATCAGTTCTCACTATGAGCAGACCAGCCATTTACAGGTATTTGGAGATAGGACTAAAATGCATTAATGAAAGGTAATTACTTCAGAAGATCATTATAGACAAAATGGTCCATAGTGGGGGCAACAAGCAGAGTATTCTCAGAATCAAGGGGGGAAAATTATCAGGGAACTGATAAAAAAAAGAGCAACAACAAAAAACCAACCAACCAACCAACCAAAACCAACTGAACAAACAAACAACCTGAAACACACCAAAAACCCCCAAAACAAAACAAACAAAAAGCCTCAAGCCCCAAAAAGAAGAAACTGAATGTCTTTTACATGGAATATTCACCAGCATTTTTAAAAGGTGGGTGGTGGAGAAAATGCTATCACCAAGGAAAAAAACCCAAACCCTCTTTTCCAGTAAATCGATGTATTTTGCTCTAATTTTATTAGGAATATAAAAGGAGCCTTTAGAAAAGTGCTTAGAGAGCAGAAAGAAAAAAAGAAGAGATAGGGAAGGCTAGCAGTGGAAACATTAGTCTGTCTGTATTAGGAATCCCATACTCACATTTTATTGTTACTGTCAGGATGCAAAAGGCAGCGCTTAAAACAAAATAATACATAATGTATTACAGGGGCATAAACATCAGCAGTCATTTTTGTTTTAAAAAGAAAATGCAAAAAAAAAAATGGAGATAGCTTGCAAGTGAGGGATCCAAGGTGCAGCATTTATATCTGTGTCCACTGAGATAATCAAAAAGGTATTAGAGCAGCTGATGGAACAGAGTACCACAAAGGGCTCCTCAGCAGTTTACCACTGTTCTCATTACATGGTGGCTGTGGAAGCTCCTTCAAAGAAATCGTGGGGTCAATTTTTTAGGTTGGGTGGGAATTTACTCCAACTGTAAAGATGAGATGATATTTAGGGAAATAACTCCATACTTCTGAATGAGTAGTAAAGAAAATGGATTTTGTACATTTGTGCATGTTTTAGGAGAGAGCGAGGAAAGATGCAGAAATAAGAGTCATTTATGCCTTCCAGCCAGGCTTTTTCAATCAGTACTTTTTTAGAGTGCTTGCTTTATCTATGTTCACTTCTGCTTTTTTAGAGTTTGTTCTCTTGATCTCTGCACAGCAGACCTAAACCTTGGAGACTAAATCCAGCATCTTTTGTCATGGCCATAATATAAATAAACAAGCTTTATAATACCTGCCTGTCACAAGAATAAGCAATGCATGTGCCATCTCTCTTGTTTACTGGGGGTAAGGAGGGTCTCTACTCGCACGGTTTTATCTCAGAGTCATCTTCCAACAGAGACTGTCCCATATTCCATGGGCTGCTTCCAAACCTCACATTAGCTACACTCTATTTCTGCCCTGCTTTCCATCCCTGAAGCTTCATGGACAGGGCTCAGTCTTGCCCCTGCCTGGGCTCCTACATCATGAAAACTGCTCAGCTGGCCCCATCTGTCTTGCTCAGATTCTGGTTCCAACACTACCTGCTCAGCAGGAAGAGGGGACTCCTTTACTCTCAAGAAGTTTCTACAGCCACACCTGCTTTTGAGAGCAGTCCTAAACTCAGGAATGCAAAGAACACAATGTGAGTAACAGAGGAAAGTGTAGATGAGCTGCAATTAAGCAGCACTGCAAGGGAGATGCTTGGAGGAATGAAGAGGATTTTAAACACAGAAAATATCTCCTTTAAATATTTCAGCTGACAGCTGGATCTAACACCCCCAGAACAGCTGGATCCTCTTCTGTCAAAAAACTCAGCTCTTGCCTCTCATTCCCTGTGATTCTCCGAAGGTCTCAGAGGGTACTTGATCCCCGTTTCCCTATCTGGTTGTACTGCTTTTGTCACAACATATGCACACTAACATGGCACACCCACAGTCTGCTGATGGGATGATGTCAAGAAGATGTGACTGCTGTGGCCTGTGTAGTCATTTGGAGGACGGGGAAAGAGGACAGGGGAGACAAACTGGCAGAGGGCTGGGAGGAGGGGGCTAAGAAATGAGATAGACAGAAAATAAAGGACAAGCAAGTTCAGAAATGGAAAAAGATTAGGGAGGGGGGAAAAAAAGGAAAAGTAAAAATGCAATTATCTAGCTTTTTTAACTATTTGTGACAGTAAACTACGATATAGACATTTTCCAGAGCGTATCTCACTTACTCCACAAAAGTAAGTGAGGCAAATCATGTTTACTAGAGAGCAAGACCAGGAGTGTTAAAACCCACCCCCTTCCCCCCCGC
>WAAE01008808.1:0-64735 GCA_013400495.1 Nicator chloris | reverse complement strand
TGCTCTATTTGCTCATATAAAATAATCTGGAAAACAAGAGTCTGCTCCAGGAATTACTGACAATCAAAGTTTAGAAATCCCTTAAGGAGATGATATGCATCAGAAATTGATGAATTAAGGAGTTCTACATTTCTGGAGGATTTGCTCTTGAGAACTGGAGAGGAGTTAACATCTGAAGCTGGATTTCATCCCCAGCTATGTCACTTGCTTCACCTCTCAGCACCTGAGATTAGCTACAATGCTTAATGGCTTCACCAAAATAAATATGGATATTGCTCTTAAAATGAGAACTCTGGAGATGATCAGCATTAGTGGGACTCAGTGATGTGTTTGTCTTTCATACAAGGACAGAGAAAGGGAATTTGCTGATCTTAGGTAGTCTTAGGGGATACTAGTTCCTAAAATGAAAATAGTTGTGTGCATGCTAGAATCCACTGTTTGGGAGAAAACTGTGGGTGATAAATCAGAGCAAGGATACATTGATGGAACTAGCTGCTGGACAGGGCTGCTTTATGAGAAGCTGCTTCAGGTCAGGCCTGAAGGGCATAGAGAGCTGTTCAGAGAAGAGCTCACTGTGCATCATTTTGGGTAGCCCTTGCATTTGCCTTCCTCTCACTAAAAATTATAGTGTTTAAAGAAAATTATTAAAAATAAAGGAAATGCCACAAAAACAACTGTGAATTGTATAGCTTGTGAAAATTTTGCCCACAGTACAGAAGACAAGCTTCCCCTCCCTCCCCTCATGCTAGCTTGTCTCTGTGATATCTTTCCACTTCATAAATCTCTTCCTTGATTTAGAGGCAAATCTGGGAAACTGCCCCTTGGGGAAACAGTTCCTGAAAAGCCTGCGTGCCAAGCCAGAGGCATCTTCTTATTGAGGGACAAAGCAAATAAAGGCCTCAGACTCATTGCAACTGCATGAGAGTTCTTGGCACCATCTAGTGGAATCATGCTGGAGATGGAGAGGACAGGTACTAGAAGAAAACTTGGCAAATCTTCTTGGGTGGGAGTGGCAGCTCAGCTAGAACAAGGCGGTGGAAGTAAATGCTTTCCATCTTCACATGCTCTTTGTTCAGGGGACTCTTCCTTGTAGTAAGTAAGCTAGAGGTGATGCTACATCATATAGGGAAAGCCTTATGGGATCTCCCTGGAGGACATCACCTGCTGTTCTTAATGGCAGCTTTGCTACTACACGCCAAGGGTGCACACCCTCTCTACTGTCCTGCAGTGGGATGGCCTATGATACCTTCCAGAGAGCAGGCCAAAATCAGAAACCCTCTGAGGAATCCTGAATCCTGAGCTGCAAATGAAGTTGCACTAAAGGAATATAGAAGATGACATAAAGTAGTATCAAGGCCATGGGTTGTTTGAAAATGGGTCTAAGAGAGGGTGTAACTACCATTTTATGAGCAAAGTAATTCATCAGAGTTGATTACTCATCTACTTCCCTCCTCTCCTGTGCAAGAACAGTAAACAGTTGCCCAAGTTACACAAAACAATCAACATTTAGAACAAAACAATGCTTCTTGTTTTTCAAGTTTTCCTGGAGCCGCCTCCCTTCCTGTCCAGGCTCATCACCTTTCATCATTCCTGAACATAGCCATCACCACCAAACACATGGAACTGCATCGACACCAAGCCCTGGTACTGAACCTCCAAGAACATTATCACCTGGAAAAGGCTACTGGCTTGATGTTCACAAACTGGGGCATGTGTGCTTTGGAAGACTGCAAACATCACTCCTGCCTGCAGCCCTCAGAAATCAAGTAAAGGAATCAATGAACTATCCAGGAGTAACATTTTCAAATAACTCAGCTCTTCATCTTTCTAAGAGAAGCAAGCCAAGGACCATGCTGAAAACTTAACCACAGGGCCCAGCCACTCTGTGGACACTAAAGAGGGCAGTTTCCCAAAAAGCAGGTATTAGCTTTGGCATCCTTGGCCAATATTTAGTTCCCCTTTGCTGTTGCAAAGCAGCCTTTCCATGCAGCTAAGAGACAGAGCCACAGGCAAATGCAGGCACCTAGCTCCAATTTCACTGGAAATACAACATCTCTGTACCTCCTAGCCTAGACTGCAGTACTTCAGGATACCTGGAAGGCACACGGGTGTGGGGAAGTTTAAACCCCACTTCTACCCTGTCTTGAAATTCTTGTTATTGTTCATTCCATATAAAGCAGTTCTGAAAAGCTCCCAAGCCAAAACTCCCCGCTTGCTCAACAGGGCAACGATTTACATCCCCTTTGCCAGGGTGCAAATGATACTTCATGGTGCCAGGAAGCAATAGGATCCAGACCCTGTGACAGTTAAATGGGATATCACTGCCATGGCATGGATCAGACAATGCGGGTACAATTTTGTTACCTGCAACACTCAGCACTGGAAACATGCAGCACAGTGCAACAGCATGCATTCTACAGTTTTGGCTCCTTTAAAGACATGGACACATGCAGTTTTAAAGTGCTTTAAGTAGCTAATTAGGGTGTCTTCCTCTCCTTCATCCCACAAGATGATAATTGCATTATAAAATTGAATATGTAACTAAGCAGAAACCACAGGAACAGTGATGGCAGAAAAGGAGATGGAACCAGCAGCAACCTCACTCCACAGTCACAAGTGGAAGCCCTCACATTAGAGATACTCGTGCTCCAGTGCGGTTTCTGTAGCTGTGGGGAGGAAAACCTCAAAAAAGCCCCACATCATTTAGAGTCACAAGAGTCAGCGAATGGTTTAGTGCTTAAACAATCAATGTCAGGAAGAGAGAAGATCCGTGAGAGTGTGTCTGCCTCTTGCTCTCCTTGCATACCTGTCCACAGAATGTCTACAGTCATCAGGATAATTTTAAAAGGAATAAAAAGATACAGACTCGGCTTGGCCTAACTGGGGCTATCACTGTAATTGTGGAAGGAAGTGAGAACATTACCAGCAGGGCTCCAGGGAGAAAAGAGCAAAGTGAGGGGAATGGAGACTGTATTTGTGGGACCCTGTGAAACTGAAGAAGTGTCAGAGAGCAGCACAGTGGTGCCTGAGGGTGGAGCAGAGCTAAGGCTGTTAGAGTCTCCTGAAACAGCAAAGAGTGCGGGATTCGAGCTTGAAGCACAGCTAGCACTGCTCCTGGGGTTCCCTTAGGAGCTAATACCATGGATGACCGGGTAACTGGGCACATTCTCTGTACATTTAAAAAGAGAGGTATCATTGTAAATAGCTGCAGGGATGATAAATATCTTTATTTTTTCAGGGAAGAAAAGGGGGGACTCCTCATATTGCCAGTTCTTCTCTGCCCCCTATGGAGCACAGGCAGCCTCTATTCTGCCAGTCCATTCTTCCACAATCCAGTGCATTATTATGAACCCTCCAGCACACACAGCTAATTAGAGAAAATATCCTTTCTAGCAATTTAAATGATTTTGGCATTTTCAGGAGGGCACATGTAATATTCAAATTACTTCCACTCTGCGCTGCCTTGTCTTGCCTGGCTCATCTTCCCAGGTGAATTTGTAGTCTCTGAAATGCTCTAATTTCCCACAGAAGCCATGTCAAATATAATTTTGGTGCAAAGTTGGTAATTATACGTAACATCAGTCTGATGTTAAAAACACTGAAAAATTTAGCAAGAAGAGACGAATGGAGAGACATAAGTCTGAGACCAAGGAACGAAAGGCGTGCAGCCCCCTTAGTATTTGTGCTCATTAATTAATAATAGCATGTTTTCAGGAACTGAAAGGATGTGTTTCCCGAACTGACTGGAATTCACTTATGTCCCAATTACATTGTCTCAGTGAAGAACTTCGGTCAGGTCTTGCTGAAGAGCCGCAGCAAGAGCGCAAACAAAAAGCAAAATCCAGACTCCCCACTCAGACCATCCCAGCTTCAAGGATATGTAAAAGAGCAGAAATCTCATGCCGGGGCTCAAACCCAGGGACCAGATTTTCTCTTCCTCTGCCACCCCTGCTGCAAACCCCTCTGGAAGTAGTCAAGCAGATTTGCATCAGCGAGTCATCAAATGTATGGATATGTATTAGAATAAGTGTAATTATAACTGTTGGCCCCAAAGTATTGGGCAAACATTTTAACAGACTTGTTCCTTTACTCTGAATAGAAGAATTAACATGAAGAGTGAATTAGCTGACCCCATCATCAACTCTTCCCCAAGGATACCAGGTCTATCTGTTTCAAGGAACACCCCAATCCAGCCTGCTTTTTGACACCATTTTCCCAGCACAGTGTTTGCCTCTTAAAAAATAGCAGAGAATTTCTGAGTTAACCCATTCCATGCTAAAATCCATGGCTACAATAACTGCTGGGAACCACAGAACATTTTGCTATGACATTGTTGCTCCAGGTAATCTACTCATGGAAAAGAGTAACCAAGCATCTCATCAACACTGAACAGCAGTTTCTGCATCATGTGAGAATTTGGACCCCAGCTGGTGAAGTGGACTTGTTCATTTTGCTCCTGAAGGCTACTATGCCAACAATCAAGAACCATATTAAAAGGCCTGATCATATGAGCAAAATCAGCATACCCAAACAAGGGTTAAGTAAGGATTACACTCCAAAGGATTAAGTAAGAGCCACTGAATAAATCTATTATTTCAGTGGAATGAGATGAGATGGGAACCAATGAAGCCTCAAAGAGACTTTAAGGTCTTGCACATAAGTGAACCCCACTTTCATCCTATATTAGTCATTGTGTGCTTGTACACAGGAATTCTAGACCTAGTCTTGAATTTAAGTCTTTGTGTTTCATGTCTCACACATCTCTGTCTTTCTTCAACTCCACATTAAAGGAAGAAATCCCTTGTTTTGGAGAATGAACACTTCCTGCCTTTTCAGCTGACTCCATCTACTGTCTTAAAATCAGTTCCCACTTTTCTTGCCCTTCTTCAGTGTCTTGGCTTTTTGCCGCTCATTTAACACTGGCTAGCTGTGCATAAGCAGAAAATCCATCGTGCTCGGACCACACAGGCCAAAGAAAACCAGAAACTTTCACCACAGCTTTATAAAGTCCTTAAGACCCTCAGATAAAAGCAACTTTCTCAATGTAAAGAGGTTATGCTCAGCTTTTCCTTCTCAGTCTGAAAGAATAATGTGCAAGAGCAGAATAGGAAAAATTACATTTGACTTCCAATTTCCTGAATGCTAACTAGCTTTCCTTGCCTTTTTGAATCAGGTCTCCAATGTAAGGCCAGGATGTGGTGAGGTAGCTGGACAAATAAAGAGTTCCTTTGCTGCCATGGCAGTGATGCAAACAGAGCAGAGCACATGCCAAAGGAAGTTGCTATAAATCAAAATTGGCCAATTCTGTTTAGTTTCCAAGCAAAGTTTACGCAAACTGGCTGCAAAGTGCTTCACAGAGAAGCCAATTATCTTTTTCTTCAGGAAAATGCACTGACTTGCAGATTATTTCGTCTTCTCACAACTCTCCTCAGGTCTGAAAGACTCTAATTTTGGAAACATACCCTACTTTCAGGGTAGCTTGAACTCTGCCAGGGTCTTAGAAACATAAAGGGTAAGACCACATCTCAGTGTTCAGGTTTTTTCCATTGGTCACTTAACAAGTAGTGAAATAAACCCCGCATGGAGAAACATGCTTACCTTCAAGGGTAAATCTTATCAAGGATTCTTCAGAGTGAGCTAAGAATGTGGAATACACATTTGCATAGGTCACCCTCTTTTGTCCCACTGAACCTTTCCACAAGGAAACAGTCTTTGCAAGCCTACAGTACTTCCCACTGACTCATTGGTGGACCAGGACAGTGTTCTATGGTGCAGATAGGAATTTATGTGACTCTTATGCCTATAAACTCATTCCTTTTGGGACTCAGACAACAAACTGGGCAATTTGGCCTTCACAGTGGAGAATGAAACCTCTATGCTAAACACCATTCAAACACCATCAGAAGCAGAATGAAATCCAGCTTGTTCTTAGACAGCTACTTTGGTTTTGTGGGCTATTGTCATTAACTTTCTTGGGAAAGGGGAATGAGGAGGTTCTGCTCCATCATTTGAGAAGCTGCACCCTCAGACTGTTTTATAAGGGACCCAGCTGGCAACACTCACCATGCATGGCTCCGTTACTGCATGGGGCAGCCTGCGAGCAAAACTGTGGAGTTTTGCAAACCTTGCTGAGTCCTGTCAACACTGCAGCTCATCTGGGCTAATATAAACCAGAACCTTACCCTCCCTGGAAGGGGTCATATAGAGTTATAAAGCATGAGAGTGTTGACAGGGTCTCCAGAAACATGCTCCTGTTGTATCATTAGGCCCATATTCCCTGCATCTCACTCCTCCTGGATGATGCCTAGGTTCATTCTGATGCCAGAGACATTCTGCAGGCAGACACAGGCTTCTTTCCAGTTCACCCAACTCCAGTTTGCCCAACTCCTCCCCCTAAATTTCATATTTATACCTATGCTAGGAGAGTGCAAAGTGCTACTCAGTCGAAACAATGGAGAATTTATCCTTCAGTTGCCTGATGTTTAGAGGGCACACAGCAAGAAAATACTTGGCTTCTCCCTGCTCTTAACTGATAGGCCCCTCTTGACTTGCCAGCCAGTGGGGCAGATATAGCAGGACAGAATTATTTTCTAGGCTAAGCAGAAACCTCCTGTCCCAAAGTCTACAAAAGTCAGCAGATAAACAGTGATGGATTTCAATGGACACTGACTAGGTGCAGGCTTCCTAAAAACCGTAACAGCTTCACCCACAGAAATATTCATAATTAACAGATAAATATGTTAAAATATGACAGTAGTATTTGTGTAAGGGCAGGCAGCACCCTAAGGAGCAACAGTTTGTGCTGGTATGAGACTAAGAAGGTCTCCATGACTTCAGGGTTCCTTGTGAAACACACTGATCTAATGCAGCCTCTTTCTCACCCAGGGTAATTCACTAACTGTTACCTCTAAGGCAGCAGCTGAGAAGCAAACAGGCTGGAGAAGGGGTTTTTGCCTTCTTGTTACAAATGTCCTGTGGCCTGGCACAAAATAAAGGACACACTGATCACAGTCCTCAAGGCCTTTGAAAGAATTTAATGCTAACTGAAGTTAATTTTGTACTACTTATTTAGACTAAGAGGATGAAGGAAGAGACAGAGTGAGAGCATCAGCGGAGCAACTGATTTCCCATCATTTCATTTCATTATTACCAGAATCAAATAAGCAAAAAACTCATGCATCAGCCTTTTATGATGAATACATTGGGTTACTTTGTAGTGACCTGACTTCAGAGCCTTTACAGTCATGTAATTTCAGACTTTTTGGAGACTATTGATGTCAGAAATTGCCTTTAACTCATGCAAGTAAGAAAAAACCTCACCTAATCACAGGAATCTACAGCTAGGTCTTTAAGCAAAATGTGCACCCAGTTCAATGTTACACTCATCACTGTCTCCTGAGGTTTGAAAATTAATTACCATGAAGCAAGGGGTCAGAATTAGATACAGAAGAGCGAAAGTAAGATCCAGTTGCAGAGAGCGGTGGTTTTGGTGCTGGGACTTAAAATGGACTCCACAGCACATGTCACCATAGTATGATGATGCTTTAATTTTCTTGTTTCCCCATGCAAACAGACTCAAGTTATTTTATGAAGTCTGCTAAATGGAAATAGAGGACACCTTTGGTCAGCAGTGCTTGATCACAACAGCCGGCAGCCTACAGATGTGGTTAACTCAATAGTACGGCTTTGAAAGGCCCAGAGCAAAGTCCTGCTGCTGAAGCAGGTGATGAGCCAACTAAAGTTTGTGATACACTCATGGTTTTGACTGTGTAGCAGCAGAATGGTCTCCTCTAACTTTCTGTGTTAAAAGCCAGCCAGCCTATTACCAGCATTATATAATCCAGCAGCATCTAATTGGCTGCTGCCACCCTCAGCCTACCCCCACCTTCAGCACTGGTGGATATGTCAAAGCAAAAACTTCTCAGCATTTCTGATCTCCCCGGGGTCACATGTGGTTTGAGTAAGGCTCCCCATTTGGTTCCAATCCACCGATTTCCTGCTACTGTCCATGAAAAAGAGTGCAACTCTGTGGCTTCCCCTGGGTGTAATGGTCTAATCTGTATCTTGTTGTGCACTGTAGAGGGGAGGGGGAATCAGCGCTACTTGGGAGCAGATTTCTCTTCCCCTGTGACTGTGTCCTGCTCTCATGCAAAACACCTTTATTCTTGCCAGTAATGGCAGCCACAGATGTCCTGGTGCCCTCCCTGTACCATCCATATTCCTCCAGCCTCCTAATTGAATCCTTACCTGGCTAGGACAGGCTCTCCTCATTACAATGAGCTGGATCCAATGCTACTCCCTCCCCTCCATCTCCCAGTCTCTCATTGTGAAACACAGGGCAGGCCCCACAGAGCTTCTGCGGGTGGATGACCGTGTGAGAGAACTGTTCTTGCAGCTACTGGAATGCCGCTCATGTTCACAGAACAGGAAAGCCTCAGACGGTACAAGGTGGTAAAGGTGTCTGCTCTGCCAAGGTTCTGGCAACATCAAGACGCAATTTAGTTCCAAGAAATAATATCTAGTTCTTTTAATCTATGACTTTCAAAGCCATTTATCTAAACCATCAGTGTTTTACAGCTGGTGAAGCAGCCTAAGAATATGCACAAGAGCAGTGGCAGAGTCCAGAAGTTTAATGGGTCTCTTGCGTCCTCATTCCATAGGACCCTCTCTGTAGGAGGGCAGTACCCACGCGCGATGTTTCCCTCATGCTCTGAACAAGGCAGGAAAACATACACCAAAAAAATTCTCTTTTTTTACTCTCATTCATCCACTGAAAATCTCAATACTGAGGGAAAGAGTTCATTCCTTTTCCTCCACCTTATTTATCACCTTATTTACCCTTCTTCCTCTTAATCTGAGCTACATTATCCAATGCTGCCCCATACAGCACATAGCGATCTGTGTTTTCTTTGCAGATTCCATTCTGGAGCACTGCTCCAGTGTTACCACACTTAAGATGACCCTGTAATACATTAAATTGCAGTAGCTCAGACACAGCATCACACTACACACCTTGGGTTTGATACTTAAACGGGTTTGTTCAAAGTTAGTTAACTTATTATACGAACTGCCTTTGGGTATGCAGGAAGAGCCAGGCTTGTGTTGAGGCAAGTAAACTCAGGTAAACTGAGGTACAAATCCATTAGATGCATGGACTTCAAGGCAAGTTCTCATAAGTGCTGGGAGGAGGAGACCCAGCACGTCAAATTCCCCTAAGTGCCATCACTTTAACTACTAACCCACAGTCTTCTGCTGCATGAAGTACATCTGGATTCCATCAGAGCATGAATATTATTTTTTGAAATAACTAGATCTTTGGAAAACAAAATACCTCAAAGCAGCAGAACAAAAGCTCTGATCTAGAGGCTTTTCAGCATCTTAGGGACTGAGGGATCCTATTCTTGTTACTAGAAAGGCAACAGTACAAGGAACGATCTACAGGGCACAAGTATGTTTGTTATGAAATGATTTGGATCCACTGAGAAATTCCATATGTGGTTGCCCCTCTGGTGACTAGAGGTTCCCACCTTGGCAGGGATCCTGGAGTCCCATGCCTACAGGCTCAGCAGCATGGAAAGGGAGGGTGGACGCTGGAGGAGTAATGGGATCATCAGGCGCTGAGGCTGCTGCTTGGCACGCTGACAATGTTTGTTTGCACCTCTTTGAAGATGAGAGATGAAAGTGGCGCCCACATGGGCTGCCTTTGATTAGCTTCTTATTTTTAACATTGCAGCTGCGATTATTTTTCTTTTTCTTGAAGCATTTCTTCCCCAGCACCAGAAACTCTGAGGTTCCCTTCTCCAGGGAGGTTCAACTTCAAGGAAACATAACAAAGAGAAGTGTGAATGTAAAGGAGACTGGACAACTCAGGGCCAGTAGGGAATTATGTAATTTTATTTTTAATTTTACTTCCATTTCCCCCCCAATCCCCCATTCTTAGTGGGTCTCAGAACGAAAACACTTGTTTACTTCTCTTTTATTAGGGAAAATAAATGAGTCCTGGGATTGTACAGAGCTGTCATGAAGAGGGAAATGTCTAATGGTTCAATTCCCAGCTCTGTCACTGAACCACTCTGGGACTTGGGGAAAAGTCAGTTCGCCCATCTGTAAAATGGGATTTATAATGCGTTGCTTCTCAGGGGTATTGAAGGAGTATGAGTAGCATTGATGGAATGCTTCATGCACCTTGGATAGAAGGGGCAAGAGCCCTGTGAAGTGCTGTCCTTAATAGACACTTAGAGGAGTTTCCTTCACTGTGGTACTTATCTGACCACAGCAGCTGAGTGCCTTACAGCCACTGATGGATTTTTTTTTCTGTTACCTCTCTGTATCATAGGATTGCTGCAGAGGAAAGCAAGGTAAATGGCAAATGGAATGGAAAGGAATACATAGAGAATATTTGGTAAAGTCAGGACTAATAATTTATTTCCTAAATTTCTGCCACAGCCATTTGACTTTCATCCTAGTTATATGGATTTTGTGATCTGAAGGCATGAGAGAAAGCCACCTTCCCTTCCTCCTACACTGGCCAGTCTTCCTTCTGGATGAGGGGCAAGAGGTCTGGAAAGGGAGTCACTGGGGTGCATTACTCTATTCCTATCATAACATTTGGGGGTTCATTTCTTTCAGTGCTAGAGTAGTTTTCAGCCAAGAATTTAATGTTAATCCAGTCATCCATAGTAAATGTTCTAGCTTTAAGAAGATATGGTAGAAAAACTTCTAGATTTGCTGTTCCTTATTTTCAGGACTAATTTCTAGGGGTAGTAAAGAGCCATATATACAAGTGAAATCAGAGAAACTGCTGGTAATTGATACTTCCTAAAAAATAGCTTCACAAACTGCTGCTGCTTGTATCAGCTTAAGTTTAACTTCCGTTGGAGGGCCTTAAAAATGCACAGCAGAGCATAATAGCAACAATATCAATTAACAAGATGTAAAAATCGTGAGTGGAGATAAGAGAAACAGCCCAGGATAAATAACAAGCTCTCGATACACACTTCAAAAGAAAAAATACAACTATGCATGTTTATATTTATTCAGTTATTTGCACTATCTATCAAGATATTTAGCAGCCAAAGAGAAATGGGGACATGCTAGTTGAGTAAAAACTTGTAAGATGCTTATGCAAATCTAGCCAACTCTGAGAGCAAAATCTGGTTTTACTAAATATAATACCTGCTAAACCCCTCTAAAAGACACTTCAGCCTTACTTTGGTCAGTCCAGAAAGTTTAGACTATTCCACATATAACATATTACTTAACCAGGTTTCCTTGTCTTTATGGCATTTCTCCTGCTCCCAAGAAAAGAGGCAGACAGTTGTTCCAGCCCAGTGCAACATCCAGGTAATCCCAATGCCCAAACATGATCCTGCTCAGTCCAGCTCCCCATTAAGGAATAAACCAGTCTTATAGGCTTTTCTCCAGTATATTTGGAAGAGACATACTGAACAGGACATCTTATAAAGTATACTGGCTTCAGATTCACTCCAGAGAAACAACATATTCCAGTCCTACTCCATCCAGTCACCCAGACTCCAGGGCATTAAATTAACCCCCTGCCAAATTTACTGCAGGCCATCTGACCATACCATTTAGCCCACAGTAAAGACAAAATCTATACCTAGCTACCGTGAGGAAAGCAGGCAACTCTGTGGAAAACCTACCTATATCATTCAAGGAGATCAATGGAGAGCCCAGGCCAGTGACCTTGGATTAACACAAAACTTAAAGGAAAAAAATAATGGTCTCACTTCAAAAGACCACAGCTGTTATTTGAATAGAGAATTCAAAAGCCAGCCCTGCAGCTTACTGACCAATGAAAAGTGCTTAATTTTGGAAACAGAGCAAATACTCACCCATTGCTGGTACAGGAACAGAGGTACAGAGCTGCTTTCCCAGGACTTCCAGGATGGCTGCTTGTGCCACAGAGACAGTCTTGATGGCACCAGGTGTAGTGTGACACTTTGTAGTGGCTTTTCTGGAAGAAGTTACTACTCACTGTAGAGACCTTTCCATGGATTGTCTCCAGAAGGTGCTCCTTTGGCAGTCTCCTGCCCAGATAACTGTGAGGAGGTGGCAGGGGGGTGAGGCACCTGCTGAGGGGTCTGGAGGCCACATACACTGGTAAGATGAATTTTAAGGCCTCAGATTCCTCAGTTCTGCCTCAGAGCATCCTTTTCTGCCTAAGCCTTTTCTCAACTTCCTCAACTGCCCCAGCTCATCCTTAACCCCCTCAGATCAGGCTAAATTGCCCCAGTCCAGCCTCAACCACCTCAGGCCAGCCTCAACTGCCGCAGGTCAGCCTTAACGGCCCCAGCCCAGTCTCAACTGCCCCAACCCAGAGCAGCAACAGCCTCTGAGGGGCTGGTCAGGGGGCTCCAACGGTCACACCATGGTGGCCATGGAGAGGGTGCCCAGTACTCAGCTTTCTGAGGAACCAGCACAGCCCCATGTAGATGACACAGCCAGATGGTGCTGCATAGACCGTGAGGAAAGCTAGCGATGGCAGGAGACTGATGCCTGCTCCTCCTGAGGCACTGCCTAATGGACTAGGAAAAATGGTGAAAAATGGCAGGAAATGGTGGCTGCCTTGGGCCCCTAAACTGGACTCAGTCTCCCACAGACATGGACCCTGCTGACCCACTAGCCACATCACTGGCTGCTGAAAACTTTCTCTCCAGTGTAAACTCCAGCCGTGTCCACAGAACACTCTCAGGAAGGCCTTTCAGAGGTACAAAAAAGTCCCTACCCTGTCACAGCTGACCGTAACTTAGAGGGGACAGGTGAAAACGGGACCTGCCCCACCTGGCATGGCTGTGAGTTAAGTCCTAGAGAAAGTTAAGAGTCTGACTGTGTTTCATTACTTTTTAAATTAAAATGGCCATAATTAGGCCCTGGAAAGAGCAGGTTACAGGGACACAAGTTCAGTGGAAGTTGTAAAGAGTCAGATTTTATTTTTGGAGCAGCCACCGACTCTGGTGCAGTGCTGGACATGTTAATATACTTCTGCTGCCCTTAACACCTCTTGTTTTGTTTTAATTTAACCAATTTTAGGCAAGAACACAGTTTTGGGTGTACAGGTCTGTTCACAGTAGGGCTGTGCTCTGTCATGTGGCCATACAAGATACTGGCATGCAAGTCATAGCAATGCTGGCTATGCTCATAATCTGCAACTTTCTTGTGGACTTTTTCTAAGTTTTTTTTTTTTTCACTGGGTGAGAGATTCAGGAGGCTGATCCCTCAACTGGGGACTAGTACGTCCCGTTTGAGGTCCAGCCTTTGCAGCAGAGCTGGCTGCCACATTGTGGCCTGTTCCCCTGAACGTCACATCTGGCTGATGTAAAACACACATGTTTTGACTGAAGCTTTTTCTTTAAAATGCCAACATTAAAGGAAGGTTTGCTTTGTAAAACTGAAACTGTAAAACTCTTCTGAAACCCAATCTGGGGGATTAAAAGAACCACATGAAAAGGGATAAATATGACCTGGACATTTACTTCCTGTGCAGAAGTTCGCTGAACATGTGCCTCCCAGCCTGTCAGTGCAAAACAAGACCTTCTGCTCTTATTCTCGAAGGAAAAAAAAAAAAAAGGAGAAGAAGAGGACACAACAGCCTTTTCTATGTCACAGCTTATGTCAGATACATTGATTTCTTCACAGTGGCATCTCATGCACCTTAAAACCAGAAAGATGCACAACTAGTAATAAGAAATTTAGTATTAACAAAATATTCTTATTTGTACTACGTGGTAAATTTGAGCTTAATCCATTTTTAACTGGCAATCAGGGACAGAACTCCTTTGGGTTTCAGTGGGAGTAAGATCAGACTTAAAGATACGATGGACTGAGTCCAAGGATTCTCTGATGATGTACAGAAGAAACACATGGATAGACAGAGCTTCAGTTAGTCAGAAAATGGTTCACTTTCAAACAAACTAATGCAAGATGTTTGTACCAGTATTGTCCGTTTTATGTATTAAAAGTAATTTTTGGGTTCCAAAAACAACTTTACTTAAATATGATGAGACTTGAAAGAAGAAAAAAGTTATAGATTCTCCGTATTCCTTTCCTAGGTTTTGAATCTTCAAGAAGATACCACATTTTTTCTGGTTTCCTTTACTAATAATGAACTGCTAGAAGCTTGATTATTTTTGAAACTGATATTGTGATTTATTATAGTATGATTTCAGAAGACAAGAGTCAGGAGGAAAAAATCATATAAAAGCAGGCAATACATTAAAGTCATTATTGTTCTCGAAATAATTTTTTGATCTCAGGTCCCAGTACACAAATTGCAGAGGATAAAATGCAATATAATGTAAAATTTGGCACTGCCATTCTGTTTTGGGAAAAAAAAGTCTCTTTATCCCAGTAAAGTTCCCTAAAAGTCAGTTACACATTAATTTGAGATTATATTTCTCCCTCATGGACAATGGTGTTAAATTACACTGAAAGCGGTGTTAGTTGCCCGACAGTCATAACTTGGATAAACACAACTTTGTATACAGAGAGAAGACGGCACTTTCGATATAAAACCAGACTTCCAATAGAAAATGTTGGGCTCTGCACACAGAATGTCATGGAGTACCTGCCTGCACCACTGGGTTGTAACTGCTGCAATAGTTCACCCTGTGGATGCACATGTGGGATTCTAGTTGGATCTGAGTTGGAAATTTTCTGTTGTTCAGGGTACTTGAATCTGTAGTTTGTCAGTTCAGCCTCCCTTATTGACTTCTTTGCTTTTTAATTTTGTTTGTTTTTTAATTTTAGAGTGATTAGGTTTCGATTGGTGTTCTTCAGTAATGCTCCCTGTCCCATACAGGAGATAGAGACACCTAATAATCCCACACCATACTACATTTTTCCCAAATGCTCTCCCAACTGGGTTTCATCTTTGAGATGGACTCATCTCTTCTACTTGCAGCCTTTGTTTCTAATTCCGTGGAAGCCTTTCCCGTTGTCTGCTACTGTATAGTGCTGGTAAAAAAATCTTCTGTCTAACCTTGACACAATTAAAAAAAAACCAAAAAAAAAAAAAACGAATGAACTTTCATTTTCCAGCCAGAACCAAGCAAAACAAAAATGTGTTTCAAAGTCATTGTTCAATGGAGAAAAAACAGTTCCCAAATCCTTTCCAAATCCAAACCGGACAGTTCCTCAGTCATTTCCAAGAACGAAAGAGGCCATTTTATGATGCAAAAAGCATCCATTTTCTGTGTCAGTCCTGAGCCAGTGAGGCTTGTGCCTGAGTCAGTTCTAGGGGGGAATGGCTGGCATTTCTCCAAGCTTGGGAGTGTTGCTATCACAGCAATTGTTTGGTGATGCCATCCCAATAAAGCTTCATTATGGTGCTCCTCTTTCTATAAACCTCAGTGCCCTCCAGTGTCCCCAGCAATCACTTATCTAATATTAGGATATTAAAAAATATGGAAAGATTTTAAAGAGACTTATTAAAATGCAATTAGCAGCATGTACGACTTAAGCAGTGAGATTATTTTAAAAAATGACTTGATTGTGTGGAATGCCACGCACCTTATAGAGATAATAAAGCTGCCAATCAAGTCCATTTTCAAATTAGGAAATTTTCATTCTTTTTTTACAGCCCCCTAAGTGAATATTAAAACTGATTATTAACCTCGGAGTGTAGCAGCGGCCCCCGAGCCTGTGAGCTCTGAAAGGGAGGTTTCATAACCAAGGGTAGCCTGGGCTTCAGTTCCCATTTGGACTGAGATCTCTGTGTTTTTTTAAAGGGACAGTGCTCACCCTTTGCACAAGGAAATCTGGAAAGCCTGCATGGGTCGCTTGTTTAGAAAGGGGTGAAGCTCCAGAGCTTCCCATGGGAACCTGGGAGGCCAAAGCGCACTGCCTGCAGCGGCCCGGCCACGGTGTTGCAAGGCTGTGATAACCTGCAGGTAAGGCTGCCCCCATATGTCCGATCACAGTATCTCCACGAATCCTGCACTCCGAGCACAGAACCCGCCTTTTGTTCAAGGAAAAATGTGTACATTAAATGAATGTTTCTGTGGGAACACACCCCTTTGACATACTCAGGTTGCTGTGCATAGATTTTCAGTGGATGTTATTATTCTCAGTTTATGTTATTACTTCCCTCATTAAATGTAAAACCCTGTCGTTTACCTTGCATTCTTTTTATTTAATTTCTGTCCTACTGAGAGACAATCAAGTGGGACATTTCCTGCTATTTCACTTTGCTGGCATTTTTATTTCATTTATTAAAAAAAGGATCTTTGTCTGAGAAATTAAGTCACATTACTTTGACAGGTTACTCATTTTGCAGCTCTTTACTCCACTGTCAAAGTAGAATTATTGATGCTTCCTGGATTTCTCTCTTCAAGCTGGAAATGATGAATTTGTTGGAAAGCAGCAAGTTATTCTTAACTTGAATGCTTTATCTTTGGAAAAATGCAAAGATTCAGAGGGAGTCACTTAGGAAGGGCTAGCCAGAGATTCCAACTCCAAAGCAAGAGAATGTCCTTAACTTTAAATATGTGCTTAAGTTTACCTTTGCTGATCTCTTTGGGGAACACACACAAGTCTGAAGGTATGAAGGAGGACACTTCCCCATACTGGTGCCAAGCTGCTTTGCAGGAATGAGCGTCCAGACAATATCTAAACAGAGAGAATGTCACTGAGTTTGGAAGCATCTAGGATAGAAGTTATTTACCAGCATGTCTCATGACTGTAACTCCTTCTAGAATCTAGCTGTGGCACCTGGCTGTACTTAGAATTTGCATGGAAGCTATCTATACAATCTTTTCAAAGTAAATAATCTGCCTGGGTTGGATAATGGGGGTTAGGAGGACGACAAACTGGATTAATAAAATGTCAGCAAGAGCCAGTTTTTAAGTCTGGAATGAGTCGCAAGTGAAACAAGTTTAGTGGCCAGGTTTCACCCTTGATCTTGAATTGTTACTTGTCCACATCACTGAGTAACCACAAGTCACTCAGTGTAATTCAACATAACTGACAATCCAGCATTGGCAGGATCGTCTGGGTGGAGAGAGGAGGAAGATGTTACTGCCTTGTTAGTCATGGCACAGTTAATGAGAAGCACTGAAGAAACAGCATGCCACAGAGATGGCATTAGACCTCCAAGTCTCTACCAAAAAGCAGCATCCCCAGCACACCCAATGCCCTGTGCTGGTCCTGAAGCTTTCAATGCACCTCTCTTCTGCTCGCCAGAATAGAGTAACTGTTTTCATGGCTCACCCTTTAGGCTAGTCTGGGTGGAGAATGTTTGTGGTGGTTTAGTATGCTCATTGGCATGAACTGAGCATCAGTGATATTTTGGGAGTCAGAAGGCTAGAAGGGAAAGAAATGCAGTCCATTAGTATCAAGGTATACCAGAGAAGACGTGGAGAGTTGGGGAGCTATACTGCAGGTGGGATAATAGAACTGCATAAAAGAGTTCTGAAAATAACTGTTGGTTATGTTTTGTTGGTTTATTTTTCCCATTTCCATAAGCAACTACTCACTGATAAGCAACTTTTATGATTGGAACAACACCGGAAATGACAAAGAGAATTAAGGATATGTAATGGACATCTAATCTTTGGGTCTGTGAGCTACTAAATGTAGGCAATGCCAAAACAGTAAATAACTGAGTTATTAACATATTCTAAAATTAGATCAAGCAAAATAAGCATTCACTCTTTCTGAGACAATTCCAGGCAGCAAAGAGAGATTACTGAAAAGATTTGAACAAGTGTTATGAAAGAGTGACTGCCAGGCTGGAAAGCAAACTTTGAAAAGCATGAAGCCTTTGTCCCACAAGCTGCCTTGCTTTCCTTGATTAGGATCAGCTTCAGGAAAAGCCTTACCATGGGTGCTGGCAGAACCAGACATGAAAACTACCTAATGCCAAACATTCTAGCTGCAGCTTTGACGGCAGGAATTGCTCTGCAGGTCTGTGTTTCAGAAACTCAACACAGAGTTAAGCAAATGGCAAAGAAGTGGGAAGTCTGATACGCAGCAATTCAAATATATTAGACCAAACAAGTCAAAAAAATAACCTTGCATTATTTGGAGCAGCTTATTGACCAAGGTAAGTTTTGATCCAAATATTTTTGAATGTGGAAGAAGTGAATAATTAAGTGACACAGTCACAGCTCCTGTGTTTCTTCTCTACCCCTAAAAATAGGCATGGAAAATCTGAAATAGAAATCTGTATTTTTCTTTATTGTTGGAAAAGGGGAATCAGAAGTATACTGAAAGCATCCCTTCACTAGAAAAGCATATTTTCAAATCCTGGGATCTGCCACCCCCTTTGAGCTTTCCCCACTCAGCTGTATTGCAGGATGTGTGGCTGCTCCAGGCTCCCCATCTGCCTCTCCCAGTCCCTCCAGGTGTCAGCCTTGCACTTTGCATGGGGTTTTCTTCCCTCAGCTACATCAGGAATGAAGCACTGGGTTCAGTGGAGATTCCTGACAAGAGCGCATCAGAAATCTTCAAATATTGAATGAATTCCCTAATTTATTTTCAGAAAAAAATGCTGAATTATCAGACTCCCACCAGGCCTCCCTCAGAATGGTCAAACTGATGCCATGGTGTATGGGAGGGGATCTAAATGGGTCCATTAGCTTTCAGAAGGATCTGCCAAGGAAACTGTGAACATTTGCCAGCCCAGAAGCAGTCCAGGAGCCAGGACTTTCACTTGAATTTTCTTTTTTTAGGATGTAATTGACATGACTGTTCTTTCCTTGGCCTTAATCCCTAACTACTTCCCAAGATACTAAAAGCTTTTCCTCTCCTCTGCACTCTTGTGCATAAATCAGGACTACACTGAAATTTTCTCACTGGATCTCATCGTGGTAAAGCCACTGGAAACTCAAACGCAGGAAAGCATATGCAGGCCCACCACAACATCTGACCCCACTCTGACTTCAGGGTTAAGATTGCTGGCAGTGCTGTTTTTTGGTTAAGGATGAAGACTTAGGAAAGACAGGAAAGAGAGATAAATGGGCCTTGTGAGACACTCCTATACCTAGAGGATTGCACAGACAGCCTGGATGTCAGCAGTAGGACTCCCCTTATGATGATGCAGTAATTAACGATGTGGCTCAGAATTGCTACAAATCTTCAGGCAGGTCAAATTTTGCAGGTATACTTAAAACTACATGCATGAGCAATAATGCATGAAACTGTGAAAACAGAAATCCACCCTTTGTCAGAGCAGGAAGGGGGTTGTGTCAAGGCTAAGTGGTGTGGGAAGTCTGCAAAAATAAAATGTTTCAGATTTAAGTGTCTTTCAGTTTCATGAGTAGAAATGAGAGGCATGGCAGAGTCTTGATGTCATAGGTTTTGAGAAGACATCCATGGACGAGAAACTGGGTTGAATTCAGGGTTTAATTCTTGTAGTGTAGCCACAGAAGAGCTGTTTGGTGGTAGCAATTTTCAGTAACTACTAAGCTGGGAAGGCTTCAAATACAGGCTGTGATGGATCCAAAGGTCTGTATACATTAATTGTCATAGGAAAACTTGTAAACATGATAATAAATGCAGTTTTCACAAGGTCTTTCAAAAAGTCTGAGCGTTTCAAAATTTTTATGGTTGTTAGGAGCAAGTTTGTCATGACAGCACAATTCTGGGTGTCAGGTGTCACCAAGGTTTTTCACTATGGGATTGCAAAATGACCCTGAGGAGCCTGGCGTATCCTAATAACTTAGTTTTCCAAGCAGTTACCTGCAACATTACTGGCCAGAACTGGATTAATTAAATGCATTGTAAATTTATGGGCAAAAAGAAGACATGAAAAAATTCAGAAAGAGAAAGATAGAAGTCGATCACCTCTGATAGTTTCAACTAAACAAAAAGTCCATTTGGTCACGTTTGGTTGATTGGTAGCTCTCACCACCCTCATTGAGGCTGACTTTCACTTCTACAAGCATTAGTTCTCCCCTTTCTGCAGATGTCAACTATTTCTCATTTAAAGGTCTTGCTCCTCTCACAAAATTACCTGTATTAAGGCCAATTATGCGTTCCCTTCCTTTCCTTGTTGAAAGCCATTTACGTGAAGAATCACAGATCTGAAATTATAGATACTGGGGCAGGGAACGCAGAAACACAGCTAAGGCTGGAAATTTGGGTGGGCCTCAATTTATGGTGGACAGCCAAAGAACAAAGGTCTGATGTCATTGTAAATCATTTATATTGCAAATAATTTAAAATAATGAAAAACCCATATGCATTAAATTTTGACCTGTACATCCATTTGAGATATTTTAAGTAGACAAAAGATAGATTTTACATAAATCTTCAGTAAATGTATTTCGAAAAAATATCACCAGGCAGTAAAGCCTAACTATTTTAAAAATAGTCTTTGTCTTATCCTTCAGCTCTTGCTTCAATGTGCATCATTCAAAACCAGCAAAAAAATATTCAGACTGTCTACCCTGTCCTTGAGAGAAAAGACGATAAAAACATAGAAGGAAAACTAGACAAAACAGCTTGTGAACAGATCCTGCCAAAGATGTCCTTCACACTAGTCCAGGTGTTACAGGAATACTTGCTACACCCAAGCCACCTGTGGCTTTTGAAGGAGTCTATTTCCAACCCCCTCTGTAAATTCCAACGTTTGTATTCAGTATTTAGAACCTGTCACACACCAACATATGCAATTTTATAGACCAGTTCCCAGCCTGTGGGTTTTACCCTTTGGTTTATGCCAACCTATGCTGATGGAAGATCATGCTCGTCCATGCTAGGAGTTACTATAGAATCTAGCCAAAAAGAGTCTCTGAATCCTAGCTCCAGTACACTGTACAAGGCATCAAATTCCTTTAGAAGATGCCTGGCACACCAGCATTGGGAACTGAGCTCTGGGAACTGACTAGATACCTCTGTGATTCACAGACAGAAATTCTTCCCAGGTTCTGCTATTGGATGCTCTAGAAAAGCAAGCGAGATGACTTGAAGATGGTTTGATCTAACTCTGCGAAACAAAACAGAGCAAAGTGATTTTTGCATTCCCTGTGCAAGATGCAAACAGTTCCCACAGGTACCACTCAAACAAGACGGTGGAGATGGCAGATAATCCCCACTGTTCTGAACTCTTCGCAGCTTGCAAAGGTAGGAGCCAGCAGGCCAATGCCAGCAGTGGCTTTGGAGCTCAGAGGGGCCTTTTTGTCACCGTTTGGGTTTCCAGTAACTGCAGAAGATTCTTAGTTCCAACCAGAGCTCTCAGCCAGGCCAGTACTTTTGTTTGCTGGGGCTGTTGGGTTTGCTGAGTAGCAGCCAGGACATCACCACAGCCAGCTAGCCAGCCCTGGAGTTCCAGTGACATGGACTCCAAGCAGCCTCACTCAATAGCTACTACGGCTGAAAGGACGCAAACTGAGCCACTGACCTCTTTTGCAACTTTAGAAGAGCCAAACGTATAAAAAACAAAATCTGATTTTCATTGTGTTTGCTGAGAGATTAAAAAACACATCACCTGTTCTAATCAGTTTGGAAGAGTTAAGTAAATACGGATATGAACCAAAAGGAATGCAGAAACTCTTCCTCTTTACAAAACAGGACTAAACCATCTCAGATGGATTAGAAATAATTGGAATAATAGTTTCATAGGATAAAATTGCCTAAAATATTTCAGGCACTATAATGAAGTCTTAAGTGTTGTTTTAACTGAGGGAACTAGGAGTGCGAGTATCATGGACTAAGTGATCTTTCTAGGTACTTTATATGAAAGCTACTTATTTTGTTTCAGGGAAACTTTTCTTTAGTAGTTGTTTTACATTGCTGGGCATGAGTAAATTTTTGTGTTGATAACTTGCTTGTGAATGGAAAGCTCTAATTATGGTAGATATTTCTGGAGAAACTGTTCATTCTCCTTATATTTCTGCATTATTCTGAGACACTTGATATTGTGGGGGAAAATAAAAGACTTCCTCTGAGTAAAGAGGGTCAGATTTATTAACTAATGACAAAATCGAGCTGTCTACAATCTGACTACACTGATATACCATTATTCATTAAATTCTCCTGTCTTTTACTGCTCTGTGACTAGGAATAGGCCCAGGCACTTCATGTTTTACAGTACCCACAGTTGCATGGTGTTTTTGTATCAGAAGTTTATATTTAGGTACCCATTGATGTTGTTTTTCATCCCAAGTGCTTCTGGGAGAGTGAACAGCTGATCATTACATTGAGTTTGCTTGTACCCATGAGCACACTTAACCCAGAGCAGCAAATAGTTATTGTATTGCATTTTCTTTTGTGCCTGTGGGCACACTTAAGTCAATATACATGATGGCTAGTATCACATATTGTATTTGTCTGCACCCATGAGCCCTTGGAATTGCCAGTGTGAGGGAACTGGTGAATTAACTAGTGGTATGCCCACTGGTGTACTTACTTCAAGAGCAATGCTACTGCTGATTGCTTAACTTAAACCTAATCATAATGCAAAATAACAGAATGAAAGTGCTGCAAGAATCCCGATTCACACAGAAAAGGGATAGTGACATTTGCTTAATTCTAAGCTTGTTTGTTGCCAAAACAGAGGAAGAAGTTTTTGGGGCAGAAGTCTCTTATGGCTAATTGTCCTTCTTTCCCTCCCTGTTTTACAGCCAGCACAGAGCTCCCTGCTCTTGTGAAGCTTTTACCTGCATGAACTCTAGTCCAAGGCTGGTGTTTACTCTGCTCATTACTGAAATTACCACCAGATGCTGTGTGAGAGGAAGGGCGCTCTGGCTCAGCACCACAACAACCTCTTCAACAGCACTACTGCTAAACTCTGAGTGGAAATCGTGCAGCAGGTAATGCTGACACACTGCAATTACCACTCTCTCCTCACAGCATGTTCAAATGACACTGGCTGTCTCCATGCTGACTTGCAACACTACAACTGGCTTTGGGATGTACACTGTGGATCACTAGAAAATGTAGGCGTTTCGGGAGCATTACCGTCTCGTTAGCCTGTGTCTAGTCAGGTCCTCTCAGAAGACTGTTGAAAAACTGTAATTAAATGGTAAGACTGAGTCTCAAGTCACACTGGCATAGATGAGCTGAGCTTCAGTGGTGCTGGGAGCCAGTTTTTGCACTTGAAGAAACCTAAAGTGGGAGTCTTAAATACTCTCAGCAGAAGCCGTTAATGCAAGGTACTGGATAACTTCTTGTAGCAGTAGAGTTGTCTGTCCTTACCCATAGCCCTTTATTTTTATGGGGGATTTTCTGGGGGTTTTTGTTGTTGTTGGGATTTTGTTTGTTTGTTTGCTTGCTTGCTTTTGGAGACCAGTGCAAAGAAGGCCAAGCTAGAGGGATACTGAGTACACAGATTGATGAGTGCCACAAAGGAGCAGATGAGGGGAGAAAAAGGTGGTAAAATCATTTTCCTTATCATAGTCTGGTACAGTCCACAGCTTAATTTGCTGAGCTGGTTAGAGAAAGCTCTGCAGTGCACTTTTTTCTATCTGCTTTTGCTATGATGATGGCAGGCAGGACTTCACAGCTCTGCTAATGCCAACCCTTGTGTGGCTTCCTGTTCATATAGATCTTGTAATAAATACTGATTCCTTTACAGATGTCTCTGGTGTGACTACTGGCTAGTGTGACTGACAGACCAGACAAGCCCATTAGTAAAGCACCAGAATAAAATAAGTTGAAGAGGTGGAACGGCAATTATCCAGATGGAAAATGACAGACTAAAACAGCAGAACAGTTATTAATGTATAGCTTTTTAGTATTATCACCGCAAAGTAAAAACAAAATTAAAAATTGAGTGTTTACCTAGAGGGTGATGCTACTGAAAGCAGACAGTTAACCTTATAAAAGAGACAAGACCAGGTTGAAAATACCATGTTCCTGCCACTAGTGTTTTTCCCCTCCACGTGGTTCTCTTGCTCACAGCCTTGTCCTTCGTGTGATTGCAGCTCAGGAAAACCTGTGCAGATGAGCTCTTCTGAACGTCTTTTTTTTTTGAGAGGCAGAAAAGCAGCAGTAACAACGAGTGTTCCTCAGCCATAATGGCTTTGGTGTTCAGAAGTTTATAATACTGTATAATGAGACATAACGATTAAGTTTTTCAATTAAGTAAAGAGAAATTTGGTTTAGAGAAGATTAAGACAAGTTATAGCAAACACTGGGTATTAAAGGACAGGGCTAGAATTACTAGCTTTTTTTAACTTCTAGCCATCCTGCAAAACTGTTTTATACAAGCTCAGTGAGCAGGGCAGTAAATGGGGGAGAGGCACAAAAAAACCCCCAAACATCTTGAGGAATTAATGAAAACATTGATTCTGAACAATGAACCAGTTGTTGGCAACAGGGTCAGACTAGATAAGCATGAGCCACAGAAATGAGCAACCGTGAAACTCTGCATTAGTCAGCCTGGTTAATCTAGTTCTTCCCAAGGTCCTCAGGGAATACCTGCATAAGATCTGCAGAGGCATTTTGGATCAGTTCTTCCTACCCAGTGCAGAATGATGCTGTTCAACTGCCGAGACGCCTCAGCAAGAATTGCTCACATGCCTCCGTTTGCGAGAGGGTTTGTGTCCTTTTCCAAGTTACAGACAACGTTCAACACTAGCACTGCCAGGGTGATGCTGATAACAAATGATTCCACCTCAAAATGTTTCCATTCTCTTCTGTCCAGTTCTGTGAAAAAAGGATTTTCAAGTACATGTGGAGTCTCCTCCTCCGCAACTGGAAGAGCCCTGGGTATCCTTCATACGATTCACAGGAAAGTTCTCCCCACGGGTGGAGACCCCTCATCTTCCCTGGAAACACTGCTCCACCACTTAGGCCTTGTTAGAAGAGTCTGTGGGGACTGTGATTGGTTTGTTTTTACCCTTAAGTTATTGGCAGGGGTTTTGGTTGTTTTCTTGTTTGAGGTTTTTTTGCTTGCTTTATTTGGTTGGTTGTTGTTGTTGTTGTTTTCTACAAATCACAGAATTTTCAGAGTGGGAAGGAACCCATCGTACATCCAGTCCAACTCCTGCACAGTACACTCCAACAATCCCACCCTGCTCCTGAGAGCCTTGTCTAAACACCCCCTCAGCTCTGGCAGCCTTGGGACCGTGACCATTGCCCTGGGATTCTATTTAGTGCCCGACCATGCTCTGGGGGAAGCGTCTTTTCCTGATCTATTTGCCTAAACCTCCCCTTACACACCTCCAGCCGTTCCCTCGGGTCCTGTCACTGGTCGCACAGAGCAGAGATCAGAACTACCCCTCCGCTGCCCCTCACAAGGATGTTGTAGGCTGCGATGAGGTTTTCCCTCATTCTTCTCCATGCTGAACCCGCCAGGTGACCAGGTTTGAGTTTTGGTGATTTGGTTTTCGTGGGGGGATTTTTGCTTGTTTGTTTTAATGAGGCGCGCTCGTTCCTTCTGGTAGCGGAGACGGGAGAGAGGCGTCGCCGAGCTTTGGCAAGGCTGTATTTACTAACGGCTGCTCCGGGCCGGGCCGGCCAGGGTGCCAATGCCTATTCTGAAGTCGGAGCTCTGCCCTTACCGCCCTCACGGGCAGCTCCCGCGCTCGCGCAGGCGCGGACAGGGCCGCACCACCGGCCGCGCGCTCGGGGGAGCGCGGCTCGGAGCGCTGCCGTCGCCGGTTCCGAGAACGCCGCCCGAGCTCCGGCTGAGAGCGGGCGGCGCGCGCTGGGGCACGGCCGGGGCTCCACGCCCTCCCGCGTCCCGAGTGCCCCGCCGCAGTTCGCCCCCCCCTCTGCCGCCTGGAATGGTTCGGCCCGCGGCCCGGCCCGGCCTCTGAGGGGCCGCGGCCGCCATTTTGTGCGGCGGCGGTTAGAGTCCGGTGGAGGTGGTGCCGAAGGGTTCTCGGGCGTTGTTCCCTTCCCTGGCTGGTGAGCGGGGCGCGGGGCCGGGTGGGGCCAGGCCCGGCTGCCCGCGGTGCTGGGGCGGGTGTGCCGCATGCGGAGGTCGCGGGCTCGGGCGGGCCCGGCAGGCGGCGAGGCCGAGGGGTGCTGTGCTCCCGGCTCTGCCACGGGAGCCCGCCCCTGGGAATTTCCGCTGTGCTCGGGGACCAGTCGCTGTTGGTACCTCCGTAGCTCCAGGACGGGCTGAGGTGTACGGAGGCTTTAGCTTTAACGAATGGTTTGTTTCGGTGCCCCCTGTTGTGTAATAAATGCAGTGATACTCGTGCCTCCGGGCGAAAGAGCTGAAAGCCAAGTCGGGGGAATAGGATGATCGGTTACGCCTGCTCTATCCCTTTTGTACTTCAGCAACTTCGAAGATGTCGGAGTATATCCGGGTGACGGAGGACGAGAACGATGAGCCCATCGAAATCCCGTCGGAGGACGACGGCACGGTGCTGTTGTCCACGGTGACGGCGCAGTTCCCCGGGGCGTGCGGGCTGCGTTACAGGAACCCGGTGTCGCAGTGCATGCGGGGAGTCCGGCTGGTCGAGGGCATCCTACACGCCCCCGAGGCCGGCTGGGGAAATCTTGTCTACGTCGTGAATTATCCCAAAGGTTTGTCGTCGTGGCTTCGGTTCTCTGTTCAAGGCTTCTTTCTTTATGGTCTGAGTCACNCCCAAAAAAAAAAAAAAAAAGAGGGGAAGGAAGTAAATTGCTAGTAAAATAGTCTTGTTAAAAATTCATGTTGTCTACACCTTATAGGACTGTGAATGTTGCTGGATAATATTTCAGTAAATTAATGCAGAACTAACTGGGTCAAGTTATATTTTGGAGGAGGACTCAATTGTGGACTGGCTTTGGTTCAGGGCAGTCAGATATGTGTTCCAGTTAGCTCTCAACAGCTGGTGTGCGTCTCTTGCAGTCTGTACTCTTTATCATCATGGGTTATAATTTAACACCATGCAGTTCATAGTTGGTGGGTCAATTTCCAGAGCTGAGGATGTCTAATGTACTTTTTTATATTCAGATAATAAGAGANGAGAGAGGCGTCGCCGAGCTTTGGCAAGGCTGTATTTACTAACGGCTGCTCCGGGCCGGGCCGGCCAGGGTGCCAATGCCTATTCTGAAGTCGGAGCTCTGCCCTTACCGCCCTCACGGGCAGCTCCCGCGCTCGCGCAGGCGCGGACAGGGCCGCACCACCGGCCGCGCGCTCGGGGGAGCGCGGCTCGGAGCGCTGCCGTCGCCGGTTCCGAGAACGCCGCCCGAGCTCCGGCTGAGAGCGGGCGGCGCGCGCTGGGGCACGGCCGGGGCTCCACGCCCTCCCGCGTCCCGAGTGCCCCGCCGCAGTTCGCCCCCCCCTCTGCCGCCTGGAATGGTTCGGCCCGCGGCCCGGCCCGGCCTCTGAGGGGCCGCGGCCGCCATTTTGTGCGGCGGCGGTTAGAGTCCGGTGGAGGTGGTGCCGAAGGGTTCTCGGGCGTTGTTCCCTTCCCTGGCTGGTGAGCGGGGCGCGGGGCCGGGTGGGGCCAGGCCCGGCTGCCCGCGGTGCTGGGGCGGGTGTGCCGCATGCGGAGGTCGCGGGCTCGGGCGGGCCCGGCAGGCGGCGAGGCCGAGGGGTGCTGTGCTCCCGGCTCTGCCACGGGAGCCCGCCCCTGGGAATTTCCGCTGTGCTCGGGGACCAGTCGCTGTTGGTACCTCCGTAGCTCCAGGACGGGCTGAGGTGTACGGAGGCTTTAGCTTTAACGAATGGTTTGTTTCGGTGCCCCCTGTTGTGTAATAAATGCAGTGATACTCGTGCCTCCGGGCGAAAGAGCTGAAAGCCAAGTCGGGGGAATAGGATGATCGGTTACGCCTGCTCTATCCCTTTTGTACTTCAGCAACTTCGAAGATGTCGGAGTATATCCGGGTGACGGAGGACGAGAACGATGAGCCCATCGAAATCCCGTCGGAGGACGACGGCACGGTGCTGTTGTCCACGGTGACGGCGCAGTTCCCCGGGGCGTGCGGGCTGCGTTACAGGAACCCGGTGTCGCAGTGCATGCGGGGAGTCCGGCTGGTCGAGGGCATCCTACACGCCCCCGAGGCCGGCTGGGGAAATCTTGTCTACGTCGTGAATTATCCCAAAGGTTTGTCGTCGTGGCTTCGGTTCTCTGTTCAAGGCTTCTTTCTTTATGGTCTGAGTCACTGCTGATCTAACATGGCAACACTGTTACTCTATAACTCTCTGATTTATAGAGATCAATTATTTATTCAGGTGTCTGTCCTGCCCAGTAGGTTCCATCCCATTGAGGTTTTAATTTTTTTAACACTCTACCCAAACGAGTACTTCAATGACAAAGTCTTGTGTTATCCTTGAAGGATAGGCTCTTATAGGTCTTCAAAGACGGTAGTGTACTGTAATCTCTGTTCTGACACTTCTCAAGGCACATAGTTTGGTCAGATATAGCAGTTAGAAGTGCTCAGGAAAGGAGAATCCTGNTCATGTTGTCTACACCTTATAGGACTGTGAATGTTGCTGGATAATATTTCAGTAAATTAATGCAGAACTAACTGGGTCAAGTTATATTTTGGAGGAGGACTCAATTGTGGACTGGCTTTGGTTCAGGGCAGTCAGATATGTGTTCCAGTTAGCTCTCAACAGCTGGTGTGCGTCTCTTGCAGTCTGTACTCTTTATCATCATGGGTTATAATTTAACACCATGCAGTTCATAGTTGGTGGGTCAATTTCCAGAGCTGAGGATGTCTAATGTACTTTTTTATATTCAGATAATAAGAGAAAAATGGATGAAACCGATGCATCATCAGCTGTGAAAGTGAAACGAGCAGTACAGAAGACTTCAGATTTAATAGTCTTGGGTCTTCCCTGGAAAACCACTGAACAAGACTTAAAGGAATATTTCAGTACCTTTGGAGAAGTTCTGATGGTGCAGGTAAAATTCATTTGCAGCTCAAATAAGGAGGGACATTGGGTAGATATCAGGCTCCTGAAAAAGCAAGTAGAAACAAAGGAACTTTATAAACTTAGACAAGATCAGAAGCTGTGTCTCTTCCTAAGGGTGTCTTTTTCCATGAGCCTGTTAATTTTGGGAGAAGATGTTAAGGAATTAGAGGTTGCTGTGATAAGAATGGTTATAAGACTGATGAACTCTCAAACAGATTTTTACCATATTCATTCAGTCACGACACGCTTCATACTAGTGGTAATTTCTGGTTTTTGGTTTTTTTTCCACCAAGGTTAAGAAGGATATTAAAACAGGCCACTCAAAAGGTTTTGGGTTTGTTCGGTTCACGGATTACGAAACCCAAGTGAAAGTAATGTCTCAGCGGCACATGATCGATGGAAGATGGTGTGACTGTAAACTTCCCAACTCTAAGGTACTTTGGGATTTACTGCTGGTTTTATGTATACCAAACACTCCAAGTGCACCTCTTCATCAGCTGTGTTAGGGGAGAGCAGCTGCACAGATTAACTGTCTGCTCTCAGATGTGGCTTTACTGTGAATGAACAGAACAAGTGAGAGCAAGGAAGGAAAACAGGGAGGAGGTGGGTGAGCTGGAAGTAATTGAAATGTTGGGAAAATAGCTCATTATGTGAGGGAATGAGGTACAGATAGAAATCTGTGTTTGTTGTCCAGCAGTAGCTGCTTAACTTGCCTATTGCATGAATAAATGCAGAATAAAGCAGATGGAATAACTAACTTGGGGAGGAGCCAAACAAGTCTTTGAGTTCCAAACTGAACCTGTCGCTTCTATTCTTGTCTCTATATGCAGTTATTACAAAAAAGTCTTCTTCTGCAGTGGCCTTGTCTGCGGTCCCTGTGTGTTGCTCCTGTGCTCATTTTCTTGTGGCTCTTCCCCCTGACCTCTACCAGGTGCAGCCATATTCTTGGAATAGAATTTTTAAAATTTATTTATTTTAAGTCTTTAATTTGCAATCTCAAAGTTTCTTCCATCGGCCACCCTCAGAACAGGCTAGATTAAGAGGGTCATTTACCATCCTGTAACTCAGTTCTCAAGGACTATAGTTGTGATTGTTTTTTCCTTCAATGCTCTCCAGCAAAGTCCCGATGAACCTTTGCGCAGCAGGAAGGTGTTTGTTGGACGCTGCACTGAGGACATGACAGCAGATGAACTCCGACAGTTCTTTGCCCAGTATGGGGAAGTGGTAGATGTCTTCATTCCTAAACCCTTCCGAGCTTTTGCTTTTGTTACATTTGCAGATGATCAGGTAAGTCTTAAAATATTTTAACTTCTTAGACTACATTTTAGTAGCAGATAAAGTATCATTTCTGGAACTACACATGAAATGCTTGCTTGTCCGCTGTCTTGAGAATTACAGTGGTATCAGGTTGATCTGATTTATTGAATGGACTGAGATTACACTTGTAGATGCAGCTGTGCAGACAGGATTTGATACTGCAGTTAGTGTAGTGATGAATGCAAGCTAAATCACTTCAAATTGAATTAAGTATGTGCATATGCTTTCTTTGCAGGATAAATATCTGCTCAGAATCGTAGGGGATGTTTGTGTTTTGTCTTGTACTAATAACATTTTTGAAAAAAAGGACATGTGACACGCATTTAATTGATCCCTTATTTCTTATAGGTTGCCCAGTCTCTTTGTGGAGAGGACTTGATCATTAAAGGAATCAGCGTACATATATCCAATGCTGAACCTAAGCACAATAGCAGTAGACAGTTAGAGAGAGGTGGAAGATTTGGTGGTAACCCAGGAGGCTTTGGGAACCAGGGGGGGTTTGGTAACAGCAGAGGAGGGGGAGGAGGACTGGGCAACAACCAGGGCAGCAACATGGGCGGGGGTATGAACTTTGGGGCCTTTAGCATCAACCCTGCCATGATGGCAGCGGCACAGGCAGCCCTGCAGAGCAGCTGGGGGATGATGGGCATGCTGGCCAGCCAGCAGAACCAGTCGGGGCCCTCGGGAAACAACCAGCCTCAGGGCAACATGCAGCGGGAGCAGAACCAGGGTTTCAGTTCAGGCAACAACTCATACGGAGGGTCCAACTCTGGTGCAGCGATAGGCTGGGGCTCAGCCTCGAACCCAGGCTCCAGCAGTGGGTTTAATGGAGGCTTTGGTTCAAGCATGGATTCCAAGTCGTCAGGCTGGGGAATGTAGACGCAGTGGGCTCTGATACTGACTCTATGGTGGGAAATCAAATTTTTCTAACTCGTGGTAAGTATACTGTAAATTACGTATATACTAAAGTTTTCCAAACAAATTTGTTCAGTGTGCAGTATATTCAGCAGTATTTTTGACATTTTTCTTTTCTAAAAAAAAAAAGAAAAAAAAAAAAAAAAAAAAAAAGAAAAAGATAAGAAAGGTAAAAGGAATTTTCTAAGTTTTGTTATATATCTAGATGGAATTCTGAATGTTTGGAAGTGGACTGCTGTTTGCCCAATAGGTAAACTAACACTACAGTCGATAGGAAAGGTTTCTCCTGTAATACTTTATCCCTTGTTTCCCGGCTACCTGAATTCTTTGCATGTTCGAAATGGAACCATTTGGTCAGAAACAGCATTCCCTCCCTCTTGTTTTTAATTTGATCCCACCATAAGACTCTCCAAGTGCCCCATTGGAGAACACAGTGTCGTTTTTGTTTGTGTTTGTTTGTTTTTTTAACACTGTCTCCCCTCCACACTAAAGTACGATATGAAGGCTTCATTTAATCTCCGCAGTTCATCTCATTTCAAATGTATATGGAAGAAGCACTTCATTGAAAGCAGTGCTGTAAATACTCTGCCTTAGGAATACTTCTGTCTACATGCTTTCTCATCCAAGAATACTTCATCACACTGCACATGCTGCGTCTTAGACGGTGGGTGTTCCATTTTTATCCGCTACTCTTTATTTCATGGAGTCGTATCAACGCTGTGAACGCAAGGCTGTGAGATGGAACCAGAAGGCTGTTTGAACTTTTGAAACCATGTGTGGGATTGTTGGTGGTGCCGAGGCATGAGAGGGCTGGTATGTGCGAGATAAAGGAGCGAGCGCATGCAGAGACCTGGTGGTGCATTAATGGGATTTTATTTGACTTGGCGAGATGTCTCTCGATCCTGTGGCTTTGGTGAGAGAGTGTGCGGAGAGCAATGATAGCAGATAATGTACGAGTGTTTATTGCATTCAAAGGACATCCACATGTGGAAGACTTTAAGTGGGTTCTCTACCTAGTTAATCAATTAGTTGAATGTGTTACGTGAAATGGAATATTTGTATTTCTTTTCCCTTATGTCAACTGCTGTGAATGCTGTATGGTGTGTGGTTTTTTTTCTGTTAATGATCTGTAAGTGTGGTAATGTGACTTGAAGACGATGGGGGTTTGTGATGAGAACATTGAGCTTGTGGTGTGCTTTGCAGTAGCTCTTTTAGCAGAGATCACTGGAGCTCAGTGTGCCTCTCCAGGGTGGAAGTTCCACTGTCTGTAAGATATCCATAAGAATGCTGTTTGCTGCAGTTTCGTGTTTGGATGCTTTTTATAAGATTTGTCACTGTAGGAAATTCTTAAATAAAACTGATTTAAGTAATATGTGTCTTTGTTTTGCAGCCCCGAATGCAAAGAATTCATAGCAGTTAATTATTTTTACCCTTTTGCGATGAACTTCTTTAAAGCTTTTTGCAGTCACTCGGTTTGTTTCAGATAAGCATGTTCTAAAGGAGCCACCGCTCAGCACGTATCGATACCCGACACTCACCTCTAAGCCACTGTACCCTTGTACTGTGCAGTGACATAGATCTAAAATCCAGGTCCCACACCCTGGGGTGCCCGCACCTAGACTGGTAAGCAGCTCCCTCCAGATTTCATCTGTGCCAAGGAACGTTACTTGTTCTTTTAGCAATTGAAGCTCCTTATCAGAAGTGGGTTGAGGGAAACAGAGTTACTGTCATGATGGATTTCTGTCCACAGCATCTCCTTCAGGGATGCATGTTTTAAACTTTTTAGATCAGCACACTCATGGGAAACAGGCTTCTGCCACACTTCCAGCCCAGAAGAATGCTGTTAACTCCTGTTGAAACTAGTCACAGGAAAGACTTGCCAGATGAGTAAAGCACTAGTAAATATACACAGACTGATAAAGTTTGAACTAAGTTATGACAGGTGCAGAGGTGTCACATAGGAGCAGCTTCTTAACGAAGTGCACAGGGTTAGAGCAGAAACTAGTGGATGGTTATTTCCGCTTGAGGAACTGTGTTTTGTACTTGGGGTTGCAACCCACTGAAGCTTGGATCTGTATTTTTCTATACACCGTAATACTGTGCTGTAGCTGTGAATAGTCTGAATATGGATATTTACATAGTTTTTAACCTATGTAATTTTCAAGTGAGTCTTCATTACTCTGTATCCCACTGAGGCTTGTGAATAGCAGAGCAGCTAAACAGCAGACAAAACTGCATGACTGTTTTCCACCTGCAGAATTAAAAAAATCAGTTGTGCCTTAATATGCTTGGTTTAAAGAGGGTTTCTTAACACTCAGGCTGAGAAAGAAATCCCACACATTTGTTCATATTCCACTGAAAAAGTTACTTACATTTTGTTTTCTGCACCTTAATCAGAATAATCTCCAAACTGTCCCATCTGTGAATTTTGCGTTTTAGCATTTGCGCTATTACCAGCTACTTCTGCTGAGTAACACTTTAAAATGGTATTCTTGGACCTCCAAAGACTAACTGTGACCCCCTGCAAGGAACCTCATGGTAAGTTTTTGTAATTAGCATGGTTTTAATTCTGTTTAAATTGTTCAGGTTTAGGTTTAAGAGGCTGGTTGGCAGCACTGAGTAGTCTTTGCTAATAATTTTAGCCTTCCTTCACCTTCAAACAAGATCTCCTGAAATTTTTAAAATTTCAAGTTTCAGTAGCATTTTTAACTGCTTTACATACTTTAATGTTTATAAGTGAGTGAATAAACTGTCACTGAAAATACATTGAAGTGTTTTGAGTCTTCATTTTAGAGCGATACTTCATTTTCAGTTACATCACTCTAGAAAGTGAAATGGTAATCCAAGAGTCTGAGATACAAGAAGGAGGAGGTTTGTGTATATTGTAAGGGGGTCAATAACAGGGAAAAAAATGTTTTTTCTAACATTGCCAGTTAGTTCCAAGAATCTGTTGTCCACTGTGCTTGGACCAAAACTCTGAATGTGCAAGCTTGTTCTTCAGAAAACTGCTCAGAAAACCAGAATTTTTACAGCTGAGAGCAGGATCTTCTGAGGCATGGGCTATGCAGCAGTTACCTGCAGGGGCACAGGGACAACAGGGCCGGTAAATGCCCCCACACACACAGCAAGGAGCTGGTACCACATACCTGAGGGGTGGGTGAAGGGATATTGGTGCTCTGCAGGCTGTCATTGGACCTGTGTTCAGTCAGAAGCTGCAGTCAAACAAGAATTCACAGCACTATTTAAAGGAAAAAATACTTTTCATGAAGGAATGAATAAAGCATGCTGTAGGTAGATGGCAGCTTTGTACAGCTGAAGGACTTCTAACAGCTGCTGGAACATTTCTTCCCCACCCCATCATCTGCAGTCAATCCTCCTGGTACACAGGTACGTGTAAGATTAGTACTGATTGAGATTTCCTGCTCCAGTGTAACTGATACCATTATCAAAGGGGACAAGATAATTTTTATAACCTTCAAGCGTTAAATTTATTTCTCCCTTGCCACCTTCATAGTGTTTTCTCAAAATTCCCAATTTACTCCTCAAAGATGAGGGGTTTCTTTTGATCAGCTATATGGTAAGCAGCTGTTAGAACCCCACTGTCATGCACAACTGAGCCACCTTCTAACTCTCCTTGCCCTGTAGTTAACACCACTTATCAGGGAAGCTCTCCAGGCTCATCTTCCCTTCCTCCAGGAACTCGCTCCACAAAGTGCAAAACATCAGTGGCAGCAAAAGCTGTTAATAGTTTGAGATCTAAGTACTGGATTATTGTGCTTAGATGGATTAAATTAATTTAATGATCCTAAATACAATTCTTGGATTGTTTTGGAATGGTAAAATTGCTTGCAAATGAATATTTGATTTAGAATACAATTTTCATTAGTATTGCATCCCTTGGAAAAGTTCTGTAATCAAGAGCGACAGCATTGCTGAGGAATTTGGGCAGGGAGGAGGAAGTGCATTTGTTTTGAATGTAAATTATGGTAATTGGAATATATGGATATTCTAATCTAAAAGATAAGAAGGACAATTATGCAACTATATTGTACAATTTTTCTCCCAAAACTCAGTCTTGGATCTTGACTAATTTTACAGAGTAATTAATTTAGTGGTTCAGGCATTAAAAAAACAAAATCCACAACCTTGTACTCAGCAGTGAAGGGATTTTTTTTCCCCCTCACAAATACTGCTGTAGTGTGGTTCAGTCTTCCTCTCAGAAACAATGCCAATCAGTTTAAAAGCAACAATTTAGTTAATTATGAAACCATGTTCTCCAAAGAGAGCTGGAATACAGGAACATCTGGCTTTTTACTCTCCTCATGGAGAACTGAACTGAGTTCTGGGCATTGCTCTGCAATAGGGAGCCTCAGGCATGACCAAGGCATATTCAGTAGTATATAATTTAACAAATCTAAGGGCAATAATAGAAACTACAGTCACACTGTGAAGTTATCATAACATTTGGAGTTTTGTTAGCATTCCTCAAACATCACCTGTAGCACTTGCCATTCTGAAAATCAGCACAACATAAAAGTAGCAACTGATTGTTGAAATGAACATTCTGCAGTGAAATAGTTTTGCCTCACCAGCTTAAAGATACTCCAGGAAAATCTAAGAAAGCCACAGGGCTCCATTGCATAAACAGCCGAGTAGCCAAGCTGGGTACCTGTCCCCTTGCCTGCACAAACATGTCACTGTAGCTTTGTACAAGGCACAGGCTGGAATTTTTCCAGTATCCATCGCCACGTCTGAATCTTCACCTGCATCCCAGAGAACACAAATGAAAAGCATAAATAGAACAGCTAGGCATTGTTTAATACAACACAGAAGTGACACTCTACAGGCATCATCTGACACCATATTTTAGGTGTCCTTTGAGTCACTGCAGGCGTGTAAGAAGGTGACTGTGTCACTTTCTCCCCTTGGGATATTCCCAAGAGCTAATCTATTAAATCCATTGATTGATGGGGGAATGGTCAGAAAGATTGATAAGAAAGCTCTCAACTGTAACTGGATTAAGCCTACCTGGCTACCTTTCGCCATTCTTACATGGCTTTGAACATGCAAGTACATCCCACAGTCAAAATTCTGATGTGTCCACGTAAGGCTGGGCCATTCCCTCTGCACAGCCCCAGAGCCGAGGACCACATTTAATTCCATGTTCAGACCTTATTACGATTTGCCTTCCTGGGGGAGAACAGGGCTTCAATCACACTGACACTGAGTTTTGGCATTGTGTTTCCATACACACCCAGGTCTCCCAGTGTTTGTGTGTAATACATTAACTCTCACTTCAGTTCAGTTATTCTGGGTTTCTACATAAATTCAGACAGACTATAAAGTAACTGCTCTGAGGTGAGCCTGAGCCTCCCCAAACCACAATCACCTGTGATTTTAAAATTCCATAAGCATACACAGACTGGACTATCTTCCAAAATTGCCTGCTGAGAAGCTCAGTTCAGTTACTAAGAAATAAGTCTGAAACACAGCATTCAGCAGGAATGTCTATCTATTACTGTTTCAACTTCCCTGGAGAGATCTGTAATGAGAGAACATTAAAAATTCTCACTACACTGATCTTGTGACATCTTTTGTAAAATCATTCTTTTCTTCCAACATACTTAGAAGCAAATCTCTAAGTAGCAGCGTCCAGGGCATCAGCAAGGACAGACGTACACACAGGCATGCACAGACAGGAACAATTCTTCGGGGAGCATGTCAAAGGACAACTGCTACCAAATCCAGTGCACTGAACACACCAAATTACAGTATGTGAACAACGGAAACTGGTAACGAGAAAGGGCACCTACGCGTTTAATGCCCGAAAAATGAAGTCGAACAGGGCTGACAGGATTCACCTACGTCGAGTAACGTAATCCTGAGTGTCACGAAGGAGCACCACCCTAACGAGCCGCGCTTGCAGCGGTGCACTCTGACCACGGCGTGGGGCTTCAGGACCGCAACACGGCAAACCTGCACGGGTCGCAGCACACAGCACTCCCCTTCAGAGCCAATTTGGTACTTACTGCTAAGGGCTGTTGGGGAAAACACACCTTTTCTGCACACGGTTTCACTCGCGCGGACACAATCTACAGTTGCTGAGAATTAAAGCAAAAACCGTGACTGACTCCTGGTAGTGTTCTCACACCAAAGGGGACCGGTGACCTGCACACAGCCTGGCTGCACTCACAGGATCAGCCCAGGACGTCTGTTGCCTCAACATATAACTTGTAACACTTGGCAAGTTAGGAAAATTGTTCCATAAAATAAAATCGTATGCCTGGATCCAAGCTGGACTGTAAGGTTAGCTGGAATGCTGGATTTCTCTTAAACTGTTCTTTGGAAGTAAACGTCCTAGTAGCCACTTAGGAGTAGTACATGTAGTAGGTACACTACCAGAAATATACCCATGAAGCCAGTTTTTCACAGTATCACTGTTGGGTTGATATTCAGGCTTTGCCGGCATCAAGCTGTGGGAATAGGGCAGAGGTTGTGATGCAATCTGTCAAGTCATCACACATGAGTGATTGGTTTCAGACAATTTTCAAAGAGGAGGTTGTTGGGAGAAAAAAAAGAAAACAAACCTAAAAGGAGAAAACGTAACAGAGAAGTGGACCAGGAGACACACACGGAGACACAACTGTACATTAACATGGGTAAACGTGGGCTGAAGAAGATGCAGTATAAGAGCTGGGTCTGTCTCATAAAGTCTGTGATGAACTGCAATAAACCCCCCCTTACCTTAAGGGCAACACAGAGGCACAGCACTCCTGGGTGTGTCTTCACATCAAAGGTCTCCACAAATTCCAGCAAGATCAGGAAGCTCTTCTACCTGGATACTGTAGCTGCAGGAGCTGAGATAAGGTGTAGGATAGTCAGGGCCAGTGATTTCTCCAATCCTCTCCGTAAAAACCTGACTCTGACAGTGGGCTGGGAAAAAAACCTCAACCAAACAGCAGGAAATTATGATCGTTGGTGTATTAACTGAGTTTGGGTGCACTGGGTAGAGGTAGCGGATCATTTTCTACACTTGTCTACACCTTCATGAGAGTTCTGGAGCCACATGTATACCTGCCTCTGCCTCTCTCACGGTGGGACTAGGGCACCAGCCCTATCCCGTACTCCTGCTTCAGGCGAGGGACAGGGAAGGACACAGGGAAAGTACCACTGATGCAGCTGCGGGGCTGGACAGCAGAAATGTGTGATAACTGGAAGCTCATCAGAAACATTCCGAGGTATTTTATCTGCAGCTTGTCTTCTGCCCCAGAGTCTGTAGAGTGGTAAGACAGATATCAGCTCCTCAATTCCAGAAGCCTCTGAATGCAGCTCTTTCTTTTTAATGCTTTTTTTTTTTTTTTTTTTTTTTTTTTTTTTTTTTTTNTTTTTTTTTTTTTTTTTTTTTTTTTGCCAGACGTTTAGAATATAATTGTACTCTTTGAGCAAAAGCAGCTGTGCCTCTTGCTGACACAATTGGAGCCACAAATGCTCCCCTCTGAAAAGAAGTGAGAAGGAACAGCCACAACTGCCCGGAGGGTCTCTGCTTGTTGACAGCATCTGATCGCTGTGAAGTGGTGCTTTGATCAGCTGGGAACAAAGGCTTTATGATGTGCTGCAAAAGCTGTATGAGCTGTATGAGCTGTATGAGCTGTATGTAATTGATGAGGAATGCTGGAGTGGCTGATAACACCGCAGATTTTTTGCACTATTCTGACACTGAATTAATTGTAAGAGGGAAATTAATTTACTTCGAATTGAATCCTCAAACACACCATGCTAACTTCCACCATCAAAAATGCCATTATCCTGGCATTAATTACAGATTATCACCTAGAAACAGACCACACAGTTTAAGGTTGCCGTTTTAATGGAAGAGAATGAGAACTGAATGAGAAAATGGACATTACTGTCCCTTAAGTAACCAAGGACTCAAGTGTCCAATCAAGTGTCCCACCTAAAAGACTGTCATGCTCACCTGGAAAAGGGTTCCTTACCTGTTTATTCCATACACTAAAGAGTGCTTTATGAAGCTTCATAAATAACAATTAAAAGCAGCTTGGCTAAATTGCAGAAGTAAGGAAATACTGATTGGCCAAAACAAAGCTTTATCTTCAGCAGTTCACCTACAGCTGCTCGGCTCTGACTTGTCAAACGCTTGCACAAATCATCATGTGTCCTCCACAGAGCCGGGGAGCCCTAGTCCCAACGGGGATGGAGCACAGCATTTCTCCAAAATGTTTTAAGATGGTCCCTGCCCAAAGGCAGTACAGCCTAAATGGACATCAAAAGGGTATTACTGTGAAGCAGAGAGAGGCACTGTGAGGGACTGAGACAGAATCAACACCACAAGCAACTGAGCTGAAGAACAGCATTCCTGGTGTGACACCTTTGTGGGGAGGGCACTGTGCCTTCCCCTGTATGAAGACAAGACACCTCAGCTGCCCTGTGACAGACATTCAAATTACTTTACAAAACTCCTAGAACTCTGACGCTTTGCTCACCAGAACACTGAAACTTCAGCCATGAGTCCAAGTTCTCAATGGAGAAATGGTCAAAATTGGGATTAAAAAAATTTAGACCTTTCTGAAGAGTGAATGAGCTCTGAATAGAAAGTTTCAATCTAGAAGTCTGGGTGCAGACAAGAGCATATCTAAAAGGGGCATTAGGGAACAAAGGTGTGGTGTGATTCAGGTCTTCTTGAAGTTTAAGAACTATGTAAGGTTAAACAACAAGAGCTGGACAAGAAATTCAAGACTCTTCAGGTAGCTGTGATGCTCAGGGGCCGTTCACAATGCCTCCTCTCTTACCAGTTCCTGCCTGATCTACCTTCTTTTTCCCAAGTGACACATGGGAACGTGAGAAAATTAATGCCCCAGAGGCTGCATTCGGCTTTCAACAGGCAAAAGCCTCTTTATTATGTGCAGCAGGCAAGTCTGAAAAGCAAGGAACCACATGGACAAATGGAGCAAGAGAAGCCTGCAGACCTTGGACAGACTGCAACAGGCAGGTCAGGAAGGAAGGAAACCAGCTCTTCCCAGCACATCTGTCTCCATCTCTGCCTAAGCGAGGAGAAGCTTAATTATCTCCTGCTGGAAAAATAAAGGAGAAAAAGAGCCTGTCAACATCAGCCAGCTCAAATAGGAGCCCAAAAGACACAGGGGCAGGTTTTGCCCTCAACTCATGAAGGAGATCTGCAGAGACCTTTGCCTTGCAGCCCAGTGGCTGGAACAGCTGCAGTGCTCAATTTAAGGGCTCTGAAATGTGAACAGGTTCCAGCACATCAGCTGCATCACAGCAATTCCCAACATCATCATCATCAAGGTAGCTCAGACTCTTACTATTGCTGAGAAGCTCCCTCTGCTAGAGCTCTTTTCAAGGAGGGGGCATAAATGTGCACACATGAATGGTGAATACAGAGCTGCTCGTCTGCTAGTTCAGCTTTCCATTTTGCACCTTCACATTAAGGCTTTATAGCATCAGTAACTCCATATACTTGTGCTAAAAGGCATCACTTTAGGAAGAGCAGGTCGAATGAACATATCTGATCCAATACTCTGGAGATATGAGGAATTTGAATCTTGAATCAGACCCAGGCAGCCACAGATGGAGGGAGTTTGTAATAGGCTGTTGTTGGGAAGGCAAATGCCAAGGCAGCCTTAAGCACTGGAAGTCAGATCCAATTTTGCATTTCTGCATGGGGGATCTCAAAGAAACCACCTTTCACCTATGATAGTATTTATGAGCAGTATGTGTGTTGATTTTTTCCAGACAGGATTTAGCTCCAGCTGGCAAAGCTGCACCCCTAAAGGGTGAACCTCTTACCCCGTGTAGGCACCTGTTTCACTGCAAAGGGAATCCTGCAGTGCTGATCACCATGCTGATCCAGACACTTCGTTGCCTGACACCACAGAAGCTTTCCCTAGTCATGAACTGTGGAGCAGAGCCACAGCAGCCAGCGAGATAGACCTCACACTGTCAGCCCTTCTGAACAAGAGATCCATGCCTGGCCATTTAATATGTGGATTATGGTATTTGGTGTCAGTGATATGTGAACCATGCTCCTTCTTGGCCTCTATCCTTACAGGACAGCAATCTAATTATTTCTTCATTAGACTTCACAACTCAATTGGTAGTTTTCCCAACATATCTACTAACTTGATTCCAGAATACCTGGGATCTCAGTACCAAGGGAGCAAGATATACTCAGTTTTGCAAGACTGGCTGCACTGGCTTGTCTGTGGAAATGTCTGTGGTGGGAACTGTAAGACATTTCTTGATTTTCCATTCAACCCACCTAAAGCTGAACAGAGGTGGAAAGGAGTAGAAAAAACCAAGTGCCAGTGCAGCATTTTACTATGACACAAAATTGTTGTCCCTAACAGCAGCCACTAGCCCACACCCCCTCTGCAATGCAGGGCCTCTGCTCACAGCCCTGACTAACCCTGTGAACCTCCTCCCAGCTGCACCAGGCACACAAGGAATACTAAAAATGGAAACAAAATCCCACAGCTTTCACCCTGATATTATTGTCAGGACTGGATTTAAGTGGATGTTGTAGACAGGGAAGTATCTTCTCATCTAGAAAGAGCTCACCTGTACATGTCCTCTTGTTTTCATGCAGTATGTAGCCAACCCTGCAGCTGCAATAGTAGCCCCCCATGTAGTTGTGACAGTGATGACTACAGAGGGGTTTAGTATCCAATGGCTGTTTGCACTCATCAATATCTAATGGGCAAAGCACAGAATCAGGCAAACAATACATTTCAACAAAATGTTCTCTCTGTCTCAACCACTTTGTGTTTTGTGAGGTTGGTGTTTGGTTGCTGTGTCCCTCTGCATCTGCTTCCGTACAATTAAACCACCTTCTCCCACCCCACACCAGCAGCCTCAGGCTATGAGAGCACAGGGAAGCACCAACCCCAACATCTGTGGCTCTTCCATCTACAAGAGGGGCCGTTCTCTCACCTTCAGCAGCATAAAAGGCCTCAAAGCCTGTGAATGGCTTCTCATTGGAATAATCAGACCGAAACACTACCACGAGGTGGTTGTCAACGGAGACGTACGTCCTGTTACCCGGAGCCTCCTCAGTGTCTGTACTGTCCCTTCCACACAGCATAGCCAAGGTCTTCCCACCAGAGCTCAGCTGCAAAACAGGCAGGCAAATCCACCAGGTCAGCACAGAGCATTGATCTTCTCAACCTGCTGCCATGGCTGGAAAAGCATGTATTTAACGGTGTGAGGAAGGAAGCTTGGATGCTCTCAAAAGGTGCTTCTGGAGATCAGTCCACATCCAAGGCCAGATAAGAGTGGATTTTCTCTGTTCTCTGTGACTTAAGATCACAATTTTGTCTCCCTTTTTCCTTTCAGAGGTCCTCACAAAGCTCTGATGCCAGCCATGCTTTGTTTATAACATTTATGTTAACTTGGCACTCTCAGTGACAATCAGGTCTTTGTAAAGCCAGAGACAACTGGGATAAAAAGGTCTCACACACTGACAAATTCAAATGTATAGGAAAAGGTGTCCTTAAGCAAGGGACTCACTTGCTCTATGATGCACGTATTAGAGTTCCAGCTCTTAATTTATCTTTAATACAAGAGAAATGTTCTGATACATGGGGTTTATGTTGGGCAAGGTAAAGAGGGAGCTGTGTACTACACACCTACCAGAAATGGATATTCTGTCCTACACAAAGTACACGAAGAACAACAGACATTTGGGGAATGGGAGCAACTTGCCATACAAAACCATGGAAATGAGATTTTTCTCAGTGGGAACAAGGCTGTCTGGTTTGGTTCAATCAGATGCAAACTGGGTTTGCATACTCCCTGTGAACACAGCTCCTTCCTTATTGTTCATGAGGCTCACACAAACAACAAAAGGACTGCAGAGGTAGCACGGCCTCAAATCAGTGACAGGCCCCCTGGACCAGAGCACACACATCTTTCAGGGACACTGCTGCTTACCCAAACACTTCCCCAAGGCAGTATCTTTATTCCTCTTCCTGAGGCTGTTTCTCACATTAGCCAGCAAACACACCACAGCAAACGCTGCTGTGAGTGCCCACTCAGATAAACTGACAGTATCTTGTTTAGACTATCACTTACATTTTTTGGTCTCCTATTATAACCTGTGTCAAGCACTACTGATTAATTTAAAACACTGTAACATTAGCAAAATGTTCAAATATTGTTTTGGGCAAAATTTCAAACCTTTTGCTTCACGACAGAAGAGCATCAGAATTTTCTGAGCAGAAGCATCTCATGTTTCAGATGTTCCAATGTGACAACCACAACTGCTTCCTGGTCCCGTGGGCCTCAATAAACGCATAATTTAGAAACAAGCTGAGCCTGAACTTTACAAGTAGACCAAAATCAAGAGCTGACAAAGAGTTATGTAGATTCTGCATGTGCCCAGGATCACATAAACCAGAGTTTTTAACAGCTGCACCTGCTACATGTTACCCCATCTTACACATACCTTCACATAATCATATTCACACAGGTAGGACAACTCCAGGTTGAAATGGGTGAAGTAAATGCGGACAGAATATCCTTTGGGAACAGTAATATTCCATATTTTCTCCTTGTGATTTGGGTAGACCTTTGGGAAATTTGGGGATGTGATCCTCCCATACATTTTCTGTGGCACAGTGCTGCTCCTTACTCCACTATAGAGCACGGCCAGCAAAATAAACAGCCTGTGTCAGAGGGACAGAGATTAATGGAGAAAAAGTGAGCATTACCTTGGATTATACCCCAAAAGCAACACATCCTTGTTGCCCATCTAGACACCAAATCAGGTCACTCGGCGCTAGCTGAAACCTTCGTGCCCAACACCCTCCTCACTTAGCAATGAAAGCAATTGGGAGGTATCAGTGGGGTTGCTGTAGCAATAGCTAAACAGGATAAGCCTCATGCTCACACCTTCTAGACCCTGCACAAAGCCAAGTGGACAGAGGAGCTGGAGGTGACTGCACTCACCTCATTCTGATGCCTTCCTATCTGAGCCTGTTCTGCTCTGAGCCTTGGGGAAGGAATCCCTCCTCGTGTATTTGCATTTGGGGGGTGGATGTATTTATTGTGTGTGCTCTGCTGTGTTTGTCTGGATGTTGAACCCTTATGTTTATCTCCCTTCCACCCCCTTCAGCCTGCTGAGTTCTGGGAACAGCAATCACTAAAAACCAGGCTTGTGTTCAGGCTTCAGTCAGTGACAGGGAGAGGCAGGCAGAGATGGAGAGGCTGGATTAGGAATGCTGGAGGCTCTTGGAGGGAGCCATAATATCACTGCTCTGTGGGAAGGCAGGCAGCGGGAGGAGGTGGCTCCAGACAGTGTCTGCCCTGGCGAGCAAGGGGAGCTGGCAATGCTCTTTCCCTCTAAACAACTGATCCACAATTTCTGCTAATGCAAACAGCATGTTACAGGAAGTAGCTCCTTCCATCATCAGAGCACAAAGGTGTTGTAGACAAAATAATGGGGGACATTACAGGATTTTAGAATAGTGATGAGTCTGGTTGGATGGTTCTCTGTAACGGTAGAGGACATAACACTACAGTACACAGAGGCACCAGTTTCAGAGATGCCAAAGTCTTCCCGTTCTCAGCTGCAGATTTTAATCCAGTGCATGCTTGTGGTGACCGAAACCCACTCCATGCCTTCTTCATATGCATGAATTGCTTTTTATCCTGCCCATCCTGGAACACCGATAAGGTAAAAAGTCACACTTAAAAAATAAGTAAACTTTAAAAAAAAAGTTTCTTTTAAACATTTGTAGATCCACACAGGGATTTCACACTGCCCAGGGAATTCAACTGGCAGAGCAAACACTACGGAACATTAAGCTTTATTAATTCCCCTGCATGCAGACTGCTTCTTTCCAAATCAGCATTTAGGTTTCCCACAAAGCTCCTATTCCAGCACACATGGAGATACGCCTAAAATATAGAGGGTGAAAACCCAGATATATTAAATATGAGCCTGGGTCCATCTCTTCCCTGATGAAAATGGACAGAATTGGAAAACTGATCTGCAGCAGGGAACAGACTGTTGGATTGCACATGCAGGAAATTTATCCTGAGATATCCCATAATCAAATGGACACCTTTTCAACAGCCAAAAATCATAACCTCAGGCAGTGAAGCTGGTGATGGCAGGAAAGCAGGAGTTATTGTATGAACAAAACTAAGGCCAACACATCATTCAGCAGACTGCAAACAGAAAACACCATTTAATAAAAGCAAAGGGGAAAGTACTAGCAGTAATAATTGTGTAGCAGCAATACCTACAAGCACAGCTAATGGACAAGAACCAAGAGTGTTGGGGAAGGTGATACAGGGAAACCTTATAAATATGATTGTTTAGCAATAGGTTCGGAAAACATCAAGCCAGTAAGTGAGGTAGAAATGACGGTTACTTTTGATATGGGAAGGTATGCCAGCCCAGGAGACAGGATGTTGGGCAATACCTGTGACCAAGCAGAAAAGGCGTCTGCAGAGATAGCAGGAAGAAGGGATTATAGAAATTAGCATAAGAAGGTAGTGCCTTATTCAAATCTAGTAGTTCTCATAGGCTGTATGTAAATTCTGTAAGATTTGTGTCTCGCACCGGTTGGTCACTGTAAATAGAATATTCAACACAGAATGGGATAAAACATACTGTAACAGGAAATTATCTCTCTTGGAACCACGCCAGCAGCTGGGCTGGCAGCTGATGGCAAACTCTGTCACCCACAACCCTTGCAAATAAACCACGTGTTCCATGAGCAACCCTGTCTCCAGAGATATCTCAACCTACCGTCGCAGTGTGTGTCTAACACAAGAGGGCACTGACTTTTCCCATGGCCCACTAGCTGCTAAAATGATCCTATCAACAAGATAGATGTGAGCTTTATACTATCTGGAAATGAGGGAAGAGACAGAAAATTTTGGAAAAAAAAATCAATCCATGCCTGACTGAGCTGCTGCCTGATTCCCATAGGCATAAATACTTCCAGAAGCATCCCACTTCAGGCTTCCTGCTCAGATCATTATCAGAGGAATGGAAAGACAATTCTGATCTTAGGTCTAAAAAGTTTCTCACAGCCCAGAATTTGCTGAGTGCCCTGAGGCTGATAGTTGCTGCTGAATACTGAAACAGGACAGCTGACTTAATAAACTGCTATGCTGGAGCCTGAGAAGCTGAACACTTGGTACAAACATGGGCTTTCCTCTGGCATGGTCTCTGGAGAAGCACCGGAGGTAAACAAGGCTAAAAACACTGTCTCTGTTTCTTCGTCCAGAATCCTTTCACCTCCAAAATGCTGCTGGGGATTAGCTCACCAGGTGCATAAGCATTTTGGGAGCACTGATAGCTAACCATGCCCCACAGATGCTCTCCCTGCCCACAATTTCCCTTTGACACAGGACTAAGCCAGCACAAAGGCTGAGTGGACTTCATCTGTGTCACCGCAGCTTCCAGTGCCCTGTAACTTGCCGAGTTACCGATCCACTTGAGGAAGTTTGGGTGTTTACCTGAAATGACAGATGCCTCCTGAGAAGTTTGCCCAGCTGTCTTGTGCTCCTGTCTCCTTCCATGTTGAGAGCTGACTGAGGCAGCCTCATTTTCAACAGAAACACCAAGCTAAGTTTTAGAGGAAGGACTTCCCTTGAAAAAAACCCCAACTTCTGCGGAACAGAGTAATATGGAATGACACAGAGATACTGCAGGGACCTCATCTGAGCCCATACTTTCTCTCAGACCCTGTCCAGTCTCAAAATATGCTTTTACTACTCTTCACTGAGGACTGTCAAGGAAATGCTTCAAATTGTTCCTGTGGAAACAGTGAGCACAAACAGCCAAGTCAGACACATGAGTAATCAGCAAGAGCAGAGCTGCTCAGCCAGCACAGTGCCTCTGGCTGGTACCACTAAGATCCAGAGACCTGACCTCCACTTTTCCTGCAAACCTAGACAGTGGCAGAAACTAACTGAAAAAACGAAAAGGCTGGGAAGCAGCTGTGCAGGGCTGTCACCAAAGTGCTGTGAGATTCAGGCTAAGTCACAAGGTAGCTCTTCAGTTCAGATTTACCTCTGATCTCAAGTTTTGAAACTGCAAAAATGTTACCTGAGGTACGTTCTGCCAAAGCAGTGCTCCTACTGAAAGAGTTTAAGCTGTGACAGACTCTGACATCCTCTATAAATGAAATCAATGTAGCCCCACTATTCATTTAATCAAAAAAAGTCCCAGACAGCTTTATTCTCAAATGCACGATGTAAAACCACAGTGCCTCTGAAAATCAACTTGTGCAAGGTACAAAACCACCTCTGGGCCTTTGAAAGGGAGCTTCTGCATCCTGACAGAAATGCCACGAAAAGCACTGCAAAAACTGATTTGCATTTCAGGTGTGATGAACAGGAGAGTGAGCACCTGGACGTGCCTCCAGAACCAAAACACAGGTACAGTGCGAAAGCAAGAGGCTGGTTAGTGAATGAAGGAAAATCATGCACAGTGCAATCATCTAACAGAGCAGAGCTGTCCCTGCGTCAACCAGGAGAGCAAATGAGGGTGATAGCTGCTTGCTGTGATCCCCTGAACACATTGCTCCCACTGCCCCTTCTTTTTCAAATGCCAGCTGCCTCTTCAGAGCCCTAAGAGATTGCTCAGATGCTTGCTCTTCTGTGGCTAAATCCCATCCTCCTGCACTGAGGGGTTCAGAGGACTAGGGGAAGGAAATAAAGCAGAGGAAAAGACGTTCTGTTTCCTCATTACAAACCAAATAGCGTGACTGACATCAAAAGACAAGCACACAGATGGAGCAAGCAGAGCTTCAAGTGGGGCAGGGGGAAGAGCCTGGTTGCTGTGAAACAGGAAAAAAAAATAATCTTGCCAGGGGAAAAATAGCAGGCAGAGAAAATTACTGCAATGGGGGAAGATATTTTGTTCACTTGGGGCAGGCCTTCCTCCTTCCCGTGCTGTCTACTGCTACCTCATTGTTGTATATTCTGTTTGCAAAGACAGACTCCAGTTGCTACAGAGAGCTACGAGACATTTCTCCAGCAGCAACCCACTGGGCTTGGCCTGTCTCCCCTGCACGTGCTGACTTTCAAAGGACAGCCAATGCAATTCTACGGTTTCATCCTCATCTGAAGGCACTTGGATTTGAGCTCAGATTGTCAAGGAAGATCTACAGTGATTCTGAGGTAAAGGTACTGATTGACAGTTTTACTCCTCTGGCATGAGCAGAGCTTTCAAAAGCAAAGACGACCATCATCTATGTGGGACTGGTCTCGGGCTGGAAACGTGAACTCTCCAGGAGCACCACAGAGCTCAGAGTGCAAAGCACACACAGTTTATACATCATGTATATGTACACAGTGAAAATGATAACGGGTAATAACATACATAAGTTCTGTTCAACTGCAGAGCTTCAGAATCCAACACATAATTTTCACCTACGCCAGCCCATCTCAACCACTGCATGGATGGGTCTCTGTGTATTTATGCATGTGAATGCACAAATTCCAGGTGCTGTCAGCTGACAGCACAAGGTCTGCCTTTGGAAGTCAGAACTTGGCTGCTGTCTCTATTTCCATCTCCCTTTCATTCATTCCTTCTTTCGTGACTGCTTTTCCTGTGCAGGTATATGGACTGATGAACACTGTGAAGAACTGAATTCACCTCTCAAATGTCTAACTTGCTGAGACTGGAGGAGATAGTAAGTTCCTGAGGCTCCCTCTCTGCTCAGAAACAGGGAGAAGCTGACAAACATGACGAAGAATAGGCTTGAACAGCATCAGGATTGGCAAACTCACTAAACCAACTTGCAACAGGTTCCTTGTCCATATATACATAGAAATGCATTTTCGTCTCTCCCCTGTTCAATTCAAAAACATTCTTCCCCATTTCTCCTCCTCTGCAATTGTCCATAACCTCAATTTTTGGTAACAAAAAGGCTATTACCCCACTGATCTGGACAAACAGTAAAGCCAGTCCAAAACATTTCCAAAAAGCAGTGCTACTGCTAAGACATTAAAGAGTTACTGTGATACACCGAAATGGACAGATCTTCGGTGCAGCTACATCCCTCGCTGAATACACACAACCTCATTCCTGCCTTGGAGAAAATAAAATGAAGGCGTGTTAGAGCCAACAGTCGCATCAATCAGAACCTGTATATGAAAATGCCGGTAGCACTCCATTGAAAAAAAACAATCCTGCAAAGCAACCAGCTGTGCTCAGTTTTGCTGACCACCTCAATGAAATAAAATGTTTTTCCCAAATATTTCAAATCACTCCTCCTTCAAAGAAATCTGGGCTCGCTGACTATTCTCTCTTTTGAGGAGAAATTGGGGAAACCTTCTAGGTACTAGGTACCTTCTAGATGCATTCTAGACATCCCTACTAGACTAGGTATCTCCTAGGTGTCTTCTAGATGTTACAAAGACTGGCCTTATTTATCTTAATTTTAAGGCACAAATGTCAAATCTATTCCTGCCCAAAAGAACTGGAAGTATCCAAACCAAACACTGTCTTTCAGTCTAGATGTAAGCTCATTTTCCCAAAATTCCACCCTAAAGCTCTTGTTTCTTGCCCCAGAGACAAAAAAGAACCCCAAGCCTAATAACAAGCCCATCAAAATGCAGGGCAAGACTTCTGTGCTGCATGGACATCTTACTCCTCAGTTCCTCTGGTTTATTTTGCTTCTCTCACAGAAATCTTTGCAAAGCCATGCAAAACACTCTTTGATCCTGTGTCCTTTTGTTTTGGGTGATGTCAAACTCAAACGAATTTGAGTTGAGATTACTATTGCTTCACAGAGAAATTTAATTCTGTCTTTTAATTGTGTGGGACACTTACCCGGTTTCCTTCTCCTCGCTTTTCAGGATTGTGAAATCACAATGCTGAAGTTTTACCAAAAGTCATGACTAAAGCTTGAACAATAGAGGGAATATGCAGTAAGAAAATAGCAGGTTTTAAAGAAAGTTTTCAACAAAGCACCATTAAACAGAAGTATCACAAAGGAGGATGAGCTGCTGCCAATACAGCACTATATTCTGATTCAGAAAAATCTGCATTTCAGAGCTAGCCAGAGCTATAACCTGGCTGGACAAAAACAAATGTTCAGGTGTTGTCACTCAAGTACTCCGTGGATTAAGAAGTTACCTGATTGCTGCACACGGGTGATTACAAATATGAGTCTTTCATACCTGTTGGACATACTGCCATACCTGCTTTACTTACTAACAGCTGGCCCAAAGCTGAGTCTCAAAGCTGTATGCAGAAAAAGCCTACTAGGAAGTGCTGACATGCCCTGGAAGCACTGGGCCTGCTGGCAAGCAAGGGCAGACTTGGCAGAGGCTATAACCCTCTAATTTAAAATTAGGCACAGAGGCTACAAAAGTATGTCCTAATTTGCTCCAGCTATAATAATGTCAGTGATTTCCAGTAGCCACCAGTCACTCTGCTCCGGCACTGCTCAGTTCCACTGGAAAGGCAAACAAAATGATGCTGCTATACGATGAGTAAACTATGTACAAGGGTATGGCATCTAACCCAATTTCAACCCGCATGCCAAGGCACACACTCTGATGAGCTCTGAGCCCCCTCAGCTAAAAATTAAAACTAGAAGAAGAAATCCCTTGGGGTCAAAGTAAAAGTATTTCAGGTACACCCATGTGGGGCAGACAAAAGGGAAACAGCCTTGCACATGTTTATCTGACACAGTAAGAACAATGCAGACCCACCAAGCTGCCAGCACATTAAAAGATCATTGCACATAATTTAAATGTTTGGCTGGAATCCTCTGAATCCCAGTAAAGAATCTCTGAGGAAGGGAAGATGCACATTTGGGAACTGAGGAGGGAGGGAACCGAGCCAGAGTGTTAGCACGGTTGGAGGAATGGTTCTTGCTGAAGTCAGATTACTCCAACTTGTCTGTTAGCCTCTGCCTAGCAGCGCCGTAATGACGTGAAATTGCAGCTGAGAGTTTGTCTCATTGAGGTTACTGCATGTGGATGGGCCATTATTCTTTCAATTTTGGTCTGTAATACCTGTTAACATACATTAGGCTTTTCCATATGGTGTTTTTTAGCCTGATGGCTAGGGCAGCTGCCTGGGTTTCTGTCCCCACCGACATGCTCAGACCCTGGCTAATGAAAATGGATGATGGCCCCAGCTCAGTAATGGGCCACAGATGAACCAAATGGTTTTTCACTTTGAAACATATTTTCATTTAAGAAAGTCTCCACAGACAGTGGACTTTTTATTCTTGTATCACTGTAACATTCCCCCCTAATACATTGCAATCTTCAGAGAGGCGAGGAATTCACAAGTTGCAAATTTTCAGTTTAACTGGATCTGCAAGGCTACAGAACAACGACCTGTTCTAGTGCTGCTGTTCTGCTGATGGCCTTGAGGTGTTCTCTCACTTTGCCCTTCTCCCAGCTCACCTCTTCTACTCGTATTGGAAGATCTCCAGTATGAGAAGTTGGGGCAGCTTAAAAGAAGGTCTGACACGCTGCTGAATTAGCCTCAGCAGGACTGTACTGCCTCCTGCAACACAGATAGTAATGTTAAATCAAACAGCAGCTTTACTGTTACGAGAGCCTTGTTCAGACACAGGAAACAAAGCCTCCACAGTCGCACACGAGAACACATGACTGAGGGCACTGTGCAACAGACATCAAAATCAGGGGTCATTTTCCCAGGACTCCTCATTCTCCAATTTATTCTTCTTGTTAGTAATATCTCTATTCCAAGAACAAGCTGGCACAAGTAGAGCCCAAATTGCAGAGAAGAGTCAAACACTTCCACAGAACCTGTAGGAAACAAAGCCTGTGGAAGCCACAGGTGTCTTAGGGCAAGTGTCCTGTGTCTGTTGTCAGTGTAAGCGACAGCACTGTTTTGCAAACAGCATTTCACACACCTCCTAAGCTAACATGGTCTTGGTGGGCAGCCTGGGACATCTCACACCCAATTCCACATAGACTGGACAGCACTCAGTTGTGGCCTGCCTGGCCACAGTAATGTGGGAAGCCACACAGAATGAGCTCCCCTTCAATGACTCCTCTGGTGGCCCGTTTGTTCTGTGCACACTCTTAGAGATGGAGTTCCTTTGAGCTCTGTGTCTGTGCTCTGCACTGGAGGTTCTCAAGGCTCATGAGGCTGCCTCCAACTTTCTAAAGTGCTCCCTGATATTTATGGTTTCTGTCCTTGCACTATTTTCAAATAATTTGGAAATAATCCCCTTAATGCTAGAGCAGTGACAATGACATCTCATTTACCAGGCAGTCCATCTTCCCAGACAGGTGAAGACTACTTAAATGTTTCTGAGGGAAGGGACAAATGTCTTTATGTGCTTGTGTGAAAATGGGATGAGACTTGGGAAATGATTCTCCTTGAATATCTCAGACTTCATTTACAGTTTCTCTTTTCGGTGTCAGCTCTGGTTTATGGGCTGTCATTCAGAGGCTGGGAAGCTCTGCAGCCAGAACTGACCAGCTGTCTGAACAGGGCTTCCAGAACAGGAAATATATTAACCTATCTCTCTGCCTGCACAGATCCTGCAACTGATATCAGAGCTGAACACGATGGGCTGCTCATTGCACAACACTTACACCCAGTGGTGTAAGGTGGATCATCTCATGAAAACTCCTTCGTGAAAACTGCTAGATAAACAGAAACGGAAGCAATTACTTATCTGAAAAGAAGAATATGGAGATAGACATGTGCACTGCCACTTTCCCCTTGCAGCAATAGTACTCAGTAACTTTCTATCTTATACTAAGCCACTGCAATAACACAGGACTGAAAAAATGCAAACCTGCCTCTGACCAAATGGTTAAAGGGAGGTAGGACATTGCCTTCCCTCACTCCACGGGGAAGTATGTACTTTCTTGCACAGCACCTGGGTCACATGCTATTTAGACAGTTTTGCAATATAAATACAATACCATTTTTATTCTGGAATGGAGCAGAAGCTCACCAGTGCTGTTTCTTCTCAGTCATTCTGCCTCTAGCCCTCTCTGTCCCATGGAATGACAAGCTGCCTTCCAGCACTGGACAGGGCTCAGTTATCCTTTTGGAAGAGCGATCATCAGGCACTTTCCAGCCTGCTGGCTCCCAGCAGTGGGTAAATTCATCAGTTCATGGACGAAGATGAGCACTGTTTGCAAGCCAACATTTTAGAGCACCAAGACTGCTGTTTCCTCCTCATGGCTCCGGGCTCCTAAAGTGCAAATCCGTGGCTTTTTAGGCAGCTGCAGCTCCCTGTCTGTACACCTGCACCTAAGCTTCTGGCAAGGAAGCCATCTCTCGCCATGGGACTGATTGGACTCTGACTAGATTAGCAGCACATGGCCAAGGACAAAGGCAGGGCTTTCAAAAAAGAAAATGCTTTTAAGGAAACATGCCCTGACCTATGAGTTTCACTCTGAGCAGGGGAGTCCCTGCACAGAGCCTTGTCCCAACTGGAAGGGTTAAAAGCCCTATATAAAACATTATCATAGAAATACTGTCCCTTTCTCTATTAATTAATAGAGACTTAGCTGCTCATGCTAAGTCCACCAACTAACGCAGACCAGTACACCCAGTGCTAGCTGGACAACCTCCTTTTATTCAAATATATAAATAAAGTCATGGAGAAACTAACCAGATCTGAGGACCAACAGTGACCAAATGTACCATGTGTCTGAAGTGATGGATTCTAAAGCCATCATCTGAGTGATCAAATGTCTCCTGGACAACTTCTGGAACATACAAGCCAGGAGCGGGAAGCTTTTCACAATTATAAGTCATTGGCTTCTTCTCCTCTTTCAAGAAGAGACTAAAATACACCAGCCAAGCACAGCCCCAGTAAAACATTTTTAAAAGCAAATTTTCCTAACTAGCGGTCTTACAATAGGAAATAGGCCTGTCCTCAAGCAAATTCAGCAAGGTCTCAGCTGTAAAGATTGTTTGTAATTTATTTTTTGTTTTACACTAAATATTAATTTGTTCAAAACAAGAGTCCTCCAGGTCCCCAAGGTACTGCTAGAACAGAAATTCCTCATTCCCAGCTGAATGCCCTGAGCCTAGGGAAACAGTATGCTCTCTCCTTTGTCACAGCTTATTCCCTTGTGCACTGTGGTCCTGCTAGACAACAACCATCATCCAAGCCCAGCCAACCACTCAGTCCTAAGACATTCTCCAGGGAGGTGGAAGACATACATTTGAATTGTTGGTATTTCCTTCACCTTCCAAAGGCTTCCTCTGAGACTTTCTATGAGCCCTACATAATTTTCACAAGTGGGAAGTAGATATGCTGGAAGGTTTGAATCTAGATTCAAACAGCTCTCTCCAAAGCTTCCATCTTAAGGGACTTAAACCCTGGCATTTTTTCATCTGGCCCATCCCTCCCTTGGCTGCAAAATGAGATACAAGTCTAAAAGTAAGAGCTGCATCAGCGCCAAAGGTGCTGGAGTTAGCAGAGAGGAACACATGGATCAGACACAGCTGTTACAAGAGGGCTCACAGGCTCAGCACAGGCATTACTGCTGTCCCTTTGCGTGGGGTACAGCTGCTCCTCAGCAGTCTGAGATACAGGCTGACAGCTCCTACAACCTCTGCTCGTATTCCCAGGCTTCTGCAAAGGGCTTACTCACAGCAGCTGAGTAACAGCAGTGAGCTGTTCTCCATTAGCTTACGTGACACAGGCCCTCTGACTCCCAGATATTCCCTGCTCTAAAGTCTGAGAGATTATTATGAAATAAAAAGCAACTTTACCCACAATAGCTATTTTGCAGCAACGCTCTGCCAGAACCTTCATTCTGAAGGTTCTCCCTATGCTGACAGGTCCCAGTTCGCTCTACGTCTCTGGATAAGTGATTTTTCACCTAGCCTCACTTTATCGTTTACTGCCTTAGTGGTAACTCCAACTGAAATTCCTCATGAATCCCTGAGGGAAAGCTACATCTCTTAAATCCTTGTTGATGCAGTAGAGAGCACCTTCTGATTCCTCATCTTCAGGCTTTTACAGAAACAGACCTTCACGCTGCAGAGTCACCAAAAAGCACAACATCCTAGCACCCTGCCTGTTCTTCTGACCTAGTCCACAAAACTACAGCTTTCTGTCAATGCCATCTTGCTCCCTGGAATCCTTCTTGTCACTGAAAATTCACCTTGTCACATTCTCTCAAATCCCTGTAAGTTCCATCAGTGTTCAGTAAAGACAGGGAAAAAGCACTGCGTCAGACCTCACTCCTCCCAATTCACCAAACCATTTGTCCTCAAGATTTCCTGTGTTGTACATGTCTTACCTGAAGCAACATACTTACCTACTGCAACATTCTGAATGGTCCAGGTAACAGCTCCTTTCACTGAGTTTTCACAGAATAGAAAAGCCATTTACAGCCTGCTGCTGCCACCGAGGGTTTTGTGAATGTAGGAGCTCAGAGAAGTAACTGAATTTAAATCTTCAAAGCCAACTTCACAGGTAAGAGTGGCTTTCAGAGCTCAGAGAACAAAGTCACTGAACAGAGACTAACAAATAGTGAACAAATATATTATTTGACCCACGATATTCTTTCACTCAACAAAACCCCGTATGGCAGGCAGGTCAGCAGAGCCATGGGCAGAGCCTTGTATAGCATCATTGTTAGAGCAAGAAACAGAGCAATGCCTCTCAGATCAGCATCTCCCACCACCAAGCCCAAGGCTTAAGGCAAATCTAGCCCAAACTGCCAGGAAAGATAAACAAAAGTAGTGCTTCCATGTCACGGGGATGTTGTCAAGTTTTGTTGTTAGCTAAACCACTTAGATGAATGTTGTCAAAAACAAGCATCCCATAGTAACACATTCTGTGAGCCACTACATTATTCAGTGACCAAGAGCAACGGCAGAATTCACTCAGGAGCGGAGAGAAAATCCCCCTTTAGTGCAAACCCAGTTACTCTTTTCCCAGTTTGTATCTAATTGGTCATATGCCATCAAGCTTAAAAACAGATTTTCTTTTTAAGTAATTGGACTCACTGCTTTCCAAACACACATTTAGTGTTTCTGAGCAGACCCAAATGTATTAACAAGAAGACAAAAGACAGCCTGTGCAACCTTATGCTTCATTCTCCCTGCAGTACCAGGTGCAACCTCAACTTTCTGTAGCTGTAATTAATGCCAGAGGTGCCTCACGGGCCACATATTGCTTGAGAACGACAGCCACAGGACCACCAGACAGGCAGTATTGTTATGTTCCCACTAAATTTAACTCCACTGGTGACAACCTGCAGGATCTTTGTAAATCTTGTCAGATTGCAACACTGTCCGTTGTCCGAAGCTGAAAATATGCACGGTATTTTAAAACAAGATCTTCAGTATAAAAGCTTGTACAAACAAGCTACCATGGAGGTTACTAAATTCCAAATTAATACCTCCCTAGTTCCTCTGTCATATCTGTCCACATATGGACATACTTTAATCACAGAGTAAATGAGATTTACTCTGTTCTCATAAGCTGCCTTGGACTACTACACATTTGTCAAGAGATAAGATACGCACCCACAGGTTACCCCTGGGTATCAATATGCTGTGGATTCACAGCTGAACTCATCCCCATGATAATTTCTTCACTTGTCTGCAGCGTGATAAACTAGCTTGAGGTTAAAAACATTTAAAAAAAGAAAAAAATTAAGTGAATACCACTATTGGACAACGTATTAGATCAGGCGAGGTCAGCACTGTGCGTGCTAGATGACTTTAAAGGTTGCCTTCTGGCATACTTTTTATTTTGTAATGTGTCTTTTTCACTTTTTAAAAAAATCCAGAGATAACTTTTGAGTATTTGCTCCTGCTCATATATAGATGCATTATTCTGAGCAGAGACAAGACTCTAAAGTGCATCGGCTACTGCATCTAAAAAAGACATAGCAGGCTTTCACTCCCTTCTAACTTGACATATGCCATTATATGTCTCACAATTCTTTTGTGAAAAGTCAAATAGAAAATAAGCCCCTTGCACTACATCTGATTTATCCTGTCACACTCACTAAATGCTATCATCAGGCAGGACCTTGAATAGCTTCAGTCTCAGCACATTAACTTACCAGAGAAGCTGCACAATCAGATCTAACTCAAACACTGATTTCAGAGCTGATAAAAGAAGCTGTTCCCATGGTGCTGGCCCCTGTCCACAGCAGGTGCGCTGGCAACTCAGACTTCCCCTCGGTGCTCAGCCAGTGCCTCAGCCTATGTTAGCAGGAACCATCTGTGAGGATGAAAGAGCAGCTCAACTCCCAAATTTACTTCCAGCCTTGAGAGCAGCCAGATTCCTCTCTCCTGTGGGAAGCTCACAACTTGCTGAACAGTCAGGCTCAGTCTGGGGCAATCCCTACGCCCATGTACTCAGGAGTTTCTTGTTTTCACTTCATAATTTCTTGAGCATTACGATCCCAGACAAGATGTAATGGTGGATAATAAGGCAGTTCCTGTGAGAGCACCTCTGAGGTGTTTGCATCCTGGTTGGTCCCATCCTGCTACAGAGGTGCTAGTAATAATAATGGCCATAATTAGCCGTTATACAGCACTCATCTCTTTATAATTTTTTTTAAAGAAACGTGGGTGGCAAGAGCTTTCATCCCATTTTAAAGACAGTGAAACTGAGGTAATGATGAAATGCAAATGCCAGCAGCCATGTGAGGCACAAAACCAGGCCCCCTGCGTCCTAGTTGGGCACTTCAGGTAACACAGCCAGGAAGCTCCATATCCCGTTACTATATACTGAGTTGCAGAGTACCCCCGGCAAAGATCTTACTTTTCATTACGGAGTCACAAATAAAACAAGCCACAGGGCTCTAATTCCTCCTGCAAGCCAGAAACACATGGCCAGAAATTTCTACGGCAAATGACACACTGAAAAATGCAGCGTAACACAGAGCAAAGCAGCGGGCAGCCCATCGAGGTGCCAGAGCCACGGTGTCACTCATTACTCAGAGAGCTGGACAGTGGGAAGCACTACCTCAACTGCCACAAAATGGGCTGGCTTGCTGATTAATCCAACATGCTGCTGTTGAGATGAGTGACCTCCTGGTCACCGACCTCCAAAAGCAAAATGTAAAGGCTCAAAACGAAGCCATTACAAATAGCTACCTTCAGTTTTCCTCAGGTCTGGGGACAGGCTCAATGATACACAGTTGAAGCCTCCTATTTTGTGCGGCCATTCACAGCAACGTGATACAGCTCTGAAATTCAACTTCTTAGTACTAAGAATTAAAGCAAATAGAGCAACTGAATTTCATACCTTTTTGTTTTGCCAGTATGAGAGATCAAGGACTCCGTAGCCTTCTTCAGAGGGAAATACCTCTGAACTCGAACATGTCTGTTGTCCATATCTCTGTACTACCTGTCAGTTCTAAAAATAAGGTTCAAAAATCTCCTCAATAATCCCAAAGAAATAAAACTACATGCCCTGCTACTCTCCAGGCAGCAAACGGCACCCAATAGGGTAGGTAAGCAAACCCAGGTGGTTTGGTTTTGGGTTTGTTCAAGCAAGTTGAGAAGATACCAAGAAACCATGAGTGAACCACAGCAGAGCCACAGCTGTTGAAACCAGGATTACAGCCCATTTATATAATTATTTTGGTTTTAGATGCAGCCCAAAAGCACCCTAGAAACTCCTCTGGAAATACCTGCTGGCAAAGCAAAAGTAGGTCAAGCTCTGGGCATGTCTCCGTCTCCCTCTCCCCAGATGCTGCCCCTGCAGCCCATGTCTGCACAGCACTGCCTGGGTGCTTCACTAAGCCAGCATGGAAAGGAGCACAGGGAACTGCTCTCCCCCATGTCCAGAATCAAACCATCCTCTCCCCATTGTGGCATGGCACCTTATCCCGACCAGGGGCTGACACTGAAGACCCTCCCCATGAGGCACAGCCCCAGATGCTCAGCACCTCATTGCACATCCATCTGCTCCCTCAAAGGCTGAGGAGGCAGCCGCAGCAGCTTTACAGACAGCAGTGCCCCCTCCACATGGCTCCCCTCAGAGCCCCAAAGCCCTTTCCCAAAACGGCCGTGTCCCCCACGGCTGCTCCAGAAAATGTGTGTGGCATCCCGATCCCCCGCCCCCCGGCCCGCCATGGCTGCCCCACAGAGAGGCACAGACACGCCCTCGAGGCACCATGCTTTATTCCGAGGGGTGCAGAGCACAGAAAAGGAGCTGGGTGGACAAGGAAGAGGAGTTGTGGGGAAGGTGTTTGCAGGCTAGCAGGGCCAGGCTGGGCAGCACTAGCAGGAGGTGAAGGTTTTCCAGAAGAAGTTCCTGCAGGGTGCCTTGCGGTCCCGCTGCGAGAGCTGGGCGGGCTGCCCCAGCACTGCCCGCCCCTCCTCCAGCTTGCCCTCCTCCTCCACATCCGGGAAGGCTGCCTCACGGGCCACATCCACGCCATCCAGCAGGCCTGCCAGCATCTTCAGGATTATGTCCTTGCGGACCGTACTCCGCTCCTGCGGGCAGAGAGCAGGGAAAATGAGGGATGGAAGTCTTGTCCGCCATGGCTGTTGAGATTCAGAGTGTGCAAACAATCCCCCAGAGGTTCCCTTGTCATTCTCCTGCCGCATCCCAGAGCCGAGAGATGGCAGAGCCTTTCCGGAGCTCAGGGATCAGTGGCTGCAGAGGCCACTGCTGTCTCCCATCCCTATCCAGCTCAGCCAGTTGGACCTTCGTGTGCCATGTTAGAGCTGGAAAAGAGCTGCTAACAAATAAGCCTGAATTGCTGTGAAGGCCCTCCCTCCGGCACTAATTAAATTTCAGTGTAAGCCAAGCTGCCTCTGATGCTCTGGCTGCCCGGCTTCCACCTTGGGAAAGACAGGGAAGAGGCACAGTGTTGTGGGCAATAGTAAGTTAATGGGGGCTGTACCCCACAGGAAAATGCTGAAATGCAACAAGGAGAGGGCTTGGATGATGGGGAGAAGAATACCCCAAATATCTGAAACAAAAATGTTGCATCAGTGGAGACAGGCAGCTATACTTCAAGAACAAGAACCTGTAATTCCATAGCCTGACGTTGGGGCAAGGTGGGATTAAAAAAGAGCTGCTGAGCTCCATCCCTTTGCTGGAGCAGCACACAGGAGAATAGAGCCTGTGGTTTGGAGCTTGAGGGAATTCCACCAGTACAAGCTATGTACCGCGTTTCTCTTAATTTTGCATCAAGCAAATCTGAGGAATTACCTCTTGCCTGAGCATTCCTGGTCTCTATGACTCATTAGCAGAGACAGCTAGTACTGGCCGAGCTGAGACAGCTCGAGTCCGTTCCTGTCAAACCATCTATTTCCCATGCAGAAGGGAATATTGGAAGCAAGTTTCCTTGTCACTCCTCACAAATGCCCACACGTACTTCTGGGGCTGCTGTATCTATCTGCTGGATTTGTCAGCACCAGCATTTGCTAAGGACCAACTCAAAAGACAGAGAAATACAGGCAGCAGCTATTATCTTGAGTTTACCTTACAGAAGGCTTATGGATATTTTTAATCACTTTCTTAGCTCTAGCAATTACCCCTGCTACCACACAAGAAACCAAGGAACAGAAAAATTCCATGCTATATCTCTGGCAGAAGAAAAGCTAGCAAGCCAGTTTGTGCTCACCCTGATTCCTACTGCCGTGCTGCAAGTACAGAAATGTCTCGAGCCTTTGGGAGGGGGACTGGGACTGTGGAATCCAGCTACGTGTGTCTCCTAGGTCACGCCTTTCTTGGAAGCATCTTTCCTAGCTTAACTGTGTTTGGAAATCAACTGTTCCAAGCAGAACAGTATCTTCAGTCTGAGAGGTGGGGAAGGCACAGCACAGCCTGAGTTAGGGGATACTCCTTACGCATGATGGACTGTGGCTGCCAGTGAAACCCGGCAGCTCTCCCCCAGCACTAATCCGCTGCTCATATCCTTTCCACTTAGAGCTGTTCTGAAAGAGATCAATACTCTGGCAGCAGCGAAGATCTCAGCACAGCAGGTTGGGGCAAACCTTTGGGCAGCTGCTTCATTCCCTGTGCTACATCCATCAGTGGCTCAGAGTGAACAGATCTTCCTTTTGCATTGCAATGTATTTTATGGTGGTTTGTTTAGTAGAATCCTGACATTTTTCATACTTAAAACGTTTGTCTGCTACACCAGTGGTGACTCTTGGGATTGGTTCATCAGCATCCATGAGTTTTTCAGTTTGCAGAATGCTCTATAACAGATATAATGATTCTTTTTAATTGTATCTATATTTTGTAAGCAACAGTGTGTAAAAGACTAAGTCATTACGTGTGAATTAATTTTTACTGAAGACTTATTTATCAATTTATTCCCTATAACTTGTTTCTTTTTTCCCCAAGCAGATAGGATTTGCACCAGGAATTTAATTTTTAAGAAAAATGAGTTTACTTTTTGAGTACTGGATTTGCTATTGTAAGGATGTAGAGCTGAAAGTTTCCAGTTATACCCAGAAGGGTTAATCCCAGGCAACTGCAGGAGCCCTGATCTCTAACAGAATGTCAGCACCTCACACTGCATACAGTTCTGTTTTGCGGCCAGTTTTGTTGTTAATGGGATGTGAGCCCGCTCCTGAAGTACTATCACACTGATGGATGAGCTGGAGCCAACACTAAGACAGAAAAAACAACGTGGATATGCCCAAAGGAGAAGTTAGTGCCCGTGAAACCACCACTGGGATCCCTCACTTCTCCAGAATAACAGCAGCCTGACGGATACAACCACGTGCAGCGACTAACCAGAGCTCAGAGGAACATCAGGGGTGGCAGGGAATATGCAGGTGTGAGGACTACAGGGCAAGGGCAAGCAAAAGAGGCTTGTGATTAGGTTATGCTATGATTTCCTACCCCTTTGGACTCTTAGGGAAATAGCACAGTATTAGGGTTTTGCCACTTGGTACAATAATTATATTGCCATAAGTTCTGCCACTGCATAGAGCTATGCTGGTTCAGAGCATAATTATCCTAGCAGAACTATGTCAGTCTAACTCCTCTTGTGAATACTACTCTGGAAAAAGCAATTTTATTTTTATGTAATTACTTCATTTATGATTCCTCTGTTACTTTCCTACTGAACCCATCTTTTAAACATTTGTCCTTCCCATGAGTCCTATTTAAAATATCATCTCCCTTGATCATTTTACCAATTACGTATCTTTTCTCTCCCTCCTGAGTACTTTGCTTTATTCTCTCATGCTGTACAATTTCAATAATGTTTTCTCCTTTTCCCTCCGATTTCCTTTTTGCCAGTTTTCACTTAGCTCAGACTTCACTTTTTCCAGCTCTCTGGCATCTGTCCTGGTACCTTTCCTAAATCAGCTGGCCAGCAAGCCATAGTAACAGCCCAGGGCTTCATAGCACGTGAAGCTGTAATGCCTTGGAATATAGAGGGGTGGGAGAGTAGCATAAGGTACAGCCTACTTGTCCTTACCCCCCTTTTCTTGACTCTGTCCTGCTCCTACCCAGGGTGTGTTGTACTCACCCTGGTGCTCTGCAGTCTCTCTTCCCCGGGCAGTGCAGTGCCTCTCACGCTCCACACCAGCAGCAGCACGGACACCAGGCTGGCCACCAGCTGCATGATGCACGGGCTGTCACTAGTGCTGAGTGAGAAACACTGGGAGAGGGAGCTGTTCCTGGACTCTCTTCTGCCTCAGACAATGGTTGCAGCCCCTTTTATAGCCCGCCCCCAGCCCGGTAGGTGACGCAAACAATTAAGTCTATATCAAAGGCAAATTAGGCTTTGGAAAGATTGTTAACATTCGGCTGCTTGAGTGGGATACTTCGGTGCCTCTGGGCTTTCCACATGCCAGACCTGCAGAAGGCTAAGGAAGCAAAGGTCTGGGACTCTCCAGTAACAGGCTGTTTCTTCATGTCACAAAATTGTAGGCACTATCAGTGCCTCTTCTACTTAGATGAATTCTGTTTGGGAGATAATGATGGGTAGAAGAGGCCACCAGCTCACACAAACCTTCGGCCAATGCTGGATGGTTCAGAGGGAAGTGGTAAAACTTGGCCACCAGTACTTACATATGGTTTCATTGATTTAAATGGAAACTGAGACTGAAAGCCCATCCCCAGAAGTGTTCTCTGCCTAGCACGGGAGCTGTAACTGCTGGAGCAGGGCACGACATCTGAAGGGACACTGCAGCCATGGCATTAAAGCCAGCAAAAACAATTACTAAGTAGAAATAGGTACTCACCCAGTCCAACGACTGACTCTTTGTAGCTCATCCTCAAGGGAGGAGGAGTCTCCACACAGCCCCCGAGCACTGGGGTCAGACGCTGCCCAACGAGCGGAAGACAAGGGGTTAATGAAGCTTTTTGGACACTGCCTTCAGAGCGGTTCCACAAAATGTCCATCAATGTGGATCTTTAAATAAAGACACATATGCTGATATACATGCTTGCAATAGACTTCCAAATGCCATTTCCTCAAATGCTTCTGCTTTAATATATTTTTATATTAGAAGTGTTTAAACAAACTTTGACAGAGCTCTTGCTCCCTGCCATGCCTCAAGCCCTAAGGAAGAGCTGGATATCCTCACACTCATCCCAGCTGAGGCAGCTCTGATGTAGGGAGGGAGCTGCTGCTGCTGCAGAGGAGCAGAGAGGAACAGCTGCAGGAATTCAAGCAGGAAAAACTCTGCCTCCCACCCAGCCCAGTTCCTCACTGAGAGTCCAAGTCTTGCTCTTACCTGCAGAAACTCCAAGACTCAGCATGGTTCTGCGTTACAGATAACTGAGGGTTTTTGGCACCCGTCCTCGCCTCGCGGCCGCCGCATCCATCAGCTTGAAATCAGAAGGACTTGACTTAGTGACAGCACAGCACTAGATGGGAGACATGGGGACACTCGACGGAATTCCCCCATCCCTGGCTCAGGACAGCTCGCTCCTGACGCAGCTGCCCCTGGCAGGGCAGGAACAGGGCGGACCCCCATGTTCTGCCCCACGGGGCGCGCTCTTGGCGGACACGAGGGTGGGCAGGGGCGGAAGCGCAGCCCGCGGTGCCGCACCTGTCCCGGGGCCCGCCCCAGCGGGTACCGCCGGCAGCTCCCGCTCCATCACCCCCACAGCCCCCGCGGGTACCGCCCGCAGCTCCCGCTCCATCACCCCCACAGCCCCGGTGACTTTGCCTCGGATTTCCCGCGGGGTCCTCGGCACGCAGCACGGCCGACAGAGCCGCCGCTGCCCGCTCCCGGCTGAACAGGTGCCGCTGATTTATCTGTGAGGTCCTGGTTTGTTCACTGCTTCTCCCAGCTCCGTCAGTAGCTGGAATCCCAGTTGCGCAGTGTTCCGTTGGAACTTCTGTGTTAATGTTAAGTCTTGCCAGATGATTTATATGAGGTTAATTTGTACCACAAAACATTTGTCAAGATAAAATCATACAGGACTGACTTTGGCAGGAAAGTTCCTGTGAAGAACAGCAGAAGGAAAATAGCTGTGAGAAGAAACACTAAGGAATTGGTGCTTGCTCCCACTCCTGTTTTTTCAGGCAAGTTTTCTGTCAAATTGAAAGGCAGTGTTCTTGTCCCTGGGGAAGGAATCCACATCCTACCGAAGGACAAAGTGTAGAGACAGTGGCAAGTGGGAGGAAGGACCATTTTAAATCTCCCTTTGAAATCCCCATGGTGGGTCTGTGTTGCCCAAAATACAAAGAAAGTAAATCCTGGTGTTCCTCTTTGTTCACCTGTTGAGCTTTGTAGAGACATGCTGGACGTGAAATTCCAGGGCAGCTGCACTTACAGTAGCAACTGGAGTGAGAAGCAGTGGAAGC